>CAWZYM010000334.1:82500-142500 GCA_963966185.1 Rhabditoides inermis | reverse complement strand
GATCGATACTTCTCAGGTCGTGCCTGCGCTCTGTGGCGACTATCCTCCGGAGGATCCGGATTTCAACAATGGAACAGTGGTCGGCGCGCACTTTGGTCTGAAAACTCGTATTGCTTTATAAACTTGTTTTTTTAGAAACCGTCTCCTGCGCGCCTGTGACATTCGCACCGCCTGTCGTCTCGAACACTACGGTAGGCACGACTACAGTACCCACTACTACTGTAGCTGATAGTACTGTCTCGTCTACTGTAACATCTTCTACAGTAATGACAACCACTGTAGTTGATATTACTGTAACGTCTTCTACCGTATCCACCACGAGCTCTCATTCCACGCCTACCTCTGCGTCTCACAATGAAGTTGTTTCTACGACCACTGTTCCTCACACAACCTCGGTTTCTTCTGTCATCAGTCTTGCTTCTATTCTTGTAATTTTTGTTGTTTGATTTTATATGTAATAAAGAACTTTTTAGGGTCTCTAGCTCTGTTCCCATCGCCGAGGAATGTCATTTGTATAAAGTGCAAATAAATGTTTTATTTATATTTGGAAAAGGCATGATGTGTGACAGGATATACAATTCTTTTCGAACCGCTCTCTCAACTGTGAAAAGCAACCGATCCGATTGTAATGGTCACACATAAATTGTGTATAACCAGTACGTTTCAACTACTATTCTGGCATGGTCATACACTTTCTTCAAACCCGGAGAAATCATGTGCTAGTTCACGGCGGGCATTGTATGACTTTGAAACGGCATTGCACAGTTCTCTTGTACAGATGGTTGCGTTGCTGAGTTTTGCGATAGCAATTCTTATCTGATCCTTTCATTTCCATCACCTGTTTTTTTGGCTTAAAGATAACTATTTTTTGCAAGGCATGTTCAAAGAGAAACTGTGACAAGATTTATATTGAAGATCACACGCCGGAAAGTCCCTTCTTTTTATTTGTTTAAATCAAATCATTGACAACTATTTTTCACATTTGTATATTTGAAATCTCGTCATGACTCATTGCTTCTCTGTTCCGCACTCTCTGCGTCTCTCACGCGCACCCTCGCCATCTGACTCTTGCCGCCGCCGCCGCAGTTCTCAAGCGGGGACATTTGACTTATGAAGGAGTACACCTAATATTATAATTACGGTATTTATTTTGACGTGTCTCATAAACACAATAATCCGTGACTCGTGGTGGGAATCTAGCGCGCGCCCTAAACCATCACTTCTAATAAGACCTTTCAGATGTGGCTGTGGCCATTGCTGCTGCTTGTTGCGGTGTGTCGAGCAGACGACGACCCCTGTCCACCGGACACCGTCTACCACGATGTCCTGGATGTGTGCTATCAGGTACGGAGGAAGTGAAGACTACAAGGAAATGGGTGCTCATTCATTGGTACTCGTCGGTCTCTAGTTACTATCATCGCAATAAGTTGTGGAATGTCGCGACAGGTGTGAGGTGTGAATAGCTCAGAAAATTACGGAGAGTCAGCCTGCAGGAATAGTGCGCAAAACAAAGGAGCCAAACGTTTAGAGCGCCGTAGCTTGAGCTGCAAGAGTCGTAGATCAAAATATCGCTCTAGTTCTGACTATCCTTGTTTTTGTATAGGGTATATTGAAGTGTTTATTTTCACGGCAAGGGAGAAGTAAATAACGATTATCTTTTAAAAGGACTTCCTGTTGTATGTCGGGAAATTGATTTCGGTATCCGGTTGAACTATTGGAGCAGGTTTGTGTACTATTTCGATTGATAAAATGCATGAGCTTTTGTTGCATTACGTTGAGTAACACAAACTCTTCTCTTACTAATGCGAGCAAATGTTGTATGTCGGGAAATTGATTTCGGTATCCGGTTGAACTATTGGAGCAGGTTTGTGTACTATTTCGATTGATAAAATGCATGAGCTTTTGTTGCATTACGTTGAGTAACACAAACTCTTCTCTTACGGAAGTCCTTTTAAAAGATAATGAATGTACTTTTATTGGATTTCATATAAATCTATCTACATTAAAGTCGGCTACAAAATTCCAGGATTGATGTGCAGGTTAACCACACAAAATTATCAAGAGAGCACTAAACACAGTCCGGCTGGAGCACGAACACCACAATTACGTGAGTATATGTGCTGACGCAATTGTGCTGTTCGGCCGAAGAAGAAACAGCTGTCAACCTATTTGATTGTTTTGTCTATTTTTGTTGTGTTTGGTTACGTTTTTGTTGTTATTTTAAGATTCAAAGATAATATAACAGTTGTAGACATCATGTACTATGCGTTTTGTGTTGTTTGCTAAATTAGTGACCTCTTTTCAGTTGGTTCATCTTGAAGATTATTTTTGGCGATATTACGTGTTGTTGATGATCAAATTGCCGGTGTTGTATTCTATGACGATAATATACATTGCTTGTTTCAGTGAATGCAGTGCATGGGTTCGGGGCAGCGCTCATGTCGCCCCACCGTCTGGGCCTGGTCGCGGTAGCAGCGCCACTACCACTACTACTTTCAATCAAGTCAGTTGTTTTATCTCAGCAAACACATTCTGTTTTGAATGTTGTATTGATTGATAACTGTGTTGCAGTTGGTTTGCGTATCACGTGTGATTCGAGGCCCTCTGCAGTGGTCGGCGCGTGAGCAGCATCGGCGTTTATTAATACTTCTGCAGTCATGAGTTCGTTGAAACGCCCCTTTTTTGTTTGTGTATTTATTGAGTGTTGTGTTGCAGTTGTTGCTCTTTGCCGCGGTCGCGTGTGCAGCACGTGGTCGTGGTCGCACGTTTGTCACGGTCGCACGCTCATGTGTCAAGGGTTTAAATAAGTTTCAACCCACTCTCTTTGTTGCGTTCTTTTGGCGCGGCTGTAATATCAGCATCTTTTCTGCGCTTCTCGCAACTATGGCGCAGCTGGTTAGCTGGCGCCTCTATGGCGCAGCTGGCGATCTATAGCGCTCACGGTCACGGGTTCGATTCCGCCTTGATGTTTTTGTGGGTGCAGAAATGACCGATTGGCATGAGTCCAACTGACGGGTCCAGCTACCGTAATTCTTGTGCACCGCCCATTCCTGGCCAATTGGAGAGGACTTTAACATGAACCACAAAACATTTTTTTAAAGAAATCCAACAGTTCACCCACCTTGTTGAGTCCAAAATTGTATAAAATTTGCAAAAAAAGAGTTTAGGTATTGCTGATGGGAAAAACAATTCCAATGTCATTTCTATGTAAAATCATATATTACAAAAGGTTTGCCACCAGCCGGAACCGAACTCGAGCCATGTGTCTCAACGGGCGCAATCGCTAACCACAACACTACTGTGCGCACGGCTGAGCCCGCGATCTAAACGATATCAGTGCAATCCACAGGCAGTGCGGATTGTGCACCTTCTGTCTGCTGGGGGCAGCCGGTGCGCGCCACCCCCCCCCCCCTAGAAAACCATCCGTACACGGGGGATTGCCTGCCCCTCAGGGGGCGCGCGCGCGTATCTCGCTTCCTACAACAGCTAGCGTTACCAAAATCGAAACTTAACCATTTTCTAACATCCTGATAACATCTATCAGCATCACATTGTTTTCGCAAAGATTCTAAAGGACCTTTCGTTCAGTCGCCTTTTGCCGATTCTAGCGCGCGACTAGGGTTAACACAAACCAACCAGCGCTGCCGCGCTGGTTGTAATAAAAGGCAATCATGAAAAATATGTGGATAAACAAGGCTAACTCTAGGCTGATATGATATCCTTCATTTTCACGGTACGCGAGTTATCGGCGGTCGTTCAGACAAGGGCGAAATGACGAGCTTTTTATGCAAATTGGAGACATTTCGAGGTTTCACGCCGAAAATACGGCAAAAATGAATGAAACTGAAAAATCGAAATCTAGAATTCTGTGCGGACACTATCAAAGCATTTCTCCATCAAACTGGGTTCTGTAGCATGGGTTTGAAGTAGAGATGTGCACGATTAATCGAATACGAATAAAATCCGAATAATTATTCGATTAATCGATTAATCGAATAATTTTTATTCGTTGTTCGAGATCTGACAATTAATCGAATAATATTCGAATAAAATATTTGTTCGATTAATCGATCGAATAACATTTATTCGTTATTCGTCTTCAAAGTTCGATTATTCGATTAATTGTCCACCAAAACACATGATATACTCCAAAATACCGTCATTTTGTGGTTATTCGAGAAGAAATATTCAGTCGATTAATCGAATAATCGAATAATCGAATAATTTTTATTCGTTATTCGAGTGCTGACGATTAATCGAATAATATTCGAAGAATCGAACTCGACGATTAATCGAACGAATAAAAATTATTCGTTACTCGTCCAAAAAAATTATTCGCCCATCTCTAGTTTGAAGTGAGTTATTAGGCTATCGAGCGATAACAAGAAAACTAAAACGAAATTCAAAAATCGAAATAGAGTTTTATGGGGACTGGGAATCCAAACCACATATCCAAAAATTGGAAAGATTCATCATTTCCGTGAAGAGTTGTTAGGGGGAAGAACTCTGCTTCATTTGACTTGCAAAAGACCCTCATTCCCATAAAATCAGACCGCCGAGCGCGCGAATCGCGCGGTCGAATGGTCTTGCTCGGACCGAGAGAGCGGCTAAATGGGATGAAATCAGAATCAGAATCAGAATATTTATCTCGAACCAAACCAAATAACACATTACAATCATGTAAATTACGGCAAGGCCACGGTAAAATACAGTAATGCAACGCCTACTGCGAGTCCCAATAACACGGGTTTCGGTAGTCCCGTGGATGCGTTCTTCTAGGGTATCCAGTAGCGATGAAATGATGTCTGCAAAATATGCGGCAAAATGACTGCCGTTCCGTGAACCGGGGTGATACCCCATAGAAGAATTGCTATTTGAATCGAAAATAAAACAGGTCGGACATAGTTTCAGTCGAGATCGAACGATCTAAGAATGTTTCGAATTTAGTTCGTGCCGGTTGCTCGCACGTTCCGTGAGGCAGAAGCCTACTGCGTCTCGATGGGCGGAGAACTCACCAAGTCAACGAACGGATTCGATAACAACTTCATATCCGGTATTCAAACACTCCTTCCACCCGACTACTTGTGGCTGTGATATTAGAATGATGTTGGTGCGTTTCTCTGAAATATTGAACTTGCAGAATCCGCCAAGCTCTCAATGCCCAACGCCTACGAGATGTGGGTGGGCGGCTCGTGGATTCACGAGCAATGGATGTGGCTCGACTGGACGCCGATGGTCTACAAAAAGTGGGATATCGGTGAGCGCTCAACTCTAGCATGGCTTTGCTCCGTTTTGTTTTCGAGCTGGACGAAATTTTCATCAAAACATCACTTGGGTGGTTGGACATGAACGTTACATAGAATCACATGTCATTCACTAATGATTCAGGGGAGCCGCGGGTCAGCTCGGACCGGATGTGCGTTTCGATGCAGACGCACGGAGGAGCGTAGAACGTCGACTCGTGTGATGCAAGTTTCGAAAAATTGAATATGTGTATAACATCTATACAACTTGTAATATACAACTATATAGATCCGGCGAGTTTCTGCACACCTCAAAATCGAACACGAGAAGACTTTGAGCAAACGCTGATATGACATATACTATTGTTGGTTTTCTGGGTATAACGGAAGTGACTGTCTGCAATCTGCAAAGATCTATATCATTCAGACGGTCAAACCGTACGCGTGCACCCTTCCGTCCACCAACCAGCCAGACTACACGTGGCCCACACCCCGTCCCTGCGCTGTGGGTCGTAGTTTGAACATCAAGCTGATAGGGCTTGCAGTGACAGAGAGATTCACTGATTAGACATGTGGAACACTGGAATAGTCACGTTGTGAGCCATGAATACAGCCGCGGGTACAAGTTTTTCACTTTTCCACACTATGGATGATGTGGCAAACCACTCTCGTGGTGAACTACTACCTCTGCTCGTAATCCAAGAATCTCATATTGTTCCCCGAATTCAACCGGCTCAACAAAACAAATAACAAAACTTTGCGGAACTCAAAAAATCCCGAACATCATTTGGATCAGGAGAGTGCGGCCGCCAGTCCCTGTCCGCCAAACGCCGTCTACAACGAAGGAGTCTGCTACTATGTGAGTGGCACGCAATCCGTGGAAGCTGAAACACCGCAACCTTGCAGTTCTTCAACTCGCCCAGCTCGTTCGCAGACGCGCAGCGCACATGCGTCTCCGTGGGAGGATCACTGACGAAGATACAGAGCTTCACCGAGAACGTCTTTGTCTATCGTGCGGGATTATACACTTTTTTCACTAATCTACAAACTGTTTTGTTTCACAGAGTACGCAGCTATGGATCTGAAAGGCCACTCCGAGTTGTGGTTAGGCGGCTCGTGGATTCATCGCCAGTGGTTGTGGCTCGATTGGAGCAATATCAGCTACACCAACTGGGCTAGTGGTGAGCTCGGTTAAAAAATCATAAGGAAGGAGAGTTTAGGCGAACCAAGCAGTTCCTCCGACGTTATGTGCGTCGCCATGCAGACAGCTGACGGCGAATGGAGAGTTGACAATTGCCAGGTGAATACGGTACAGTACTCGTCCTTAAACCCGCCTCAAACCTCAAACTCGTCCTCAAACATCGCGATGTTGACAATAATCACACTACATACGCAGCTACAGTATTTCTATTGAATATGAATGATTCGTTTGTGGATAAGAGTTAGAAAACATGCTTATTATAAGAAAGACGTTTTGACAATAACACAACAGAATATTGATTCTGACTTCTCCTTGCCGTAAAAATCGTGTTCTTCTTGTTGCATAATTGTCTACTTAATAACATGCTATAAATTATTCTCTCGTATCTAAAACTTTACGCTGATAAGCTGATTTTCTTACAGGTCTCCAAACCATTCGTGTGCACCATTCCCATCAACGTTGACCCCAATCACACCTGGCCTCCGCCAGCCACTTCCCGTCCATGCGATGTAAGTTTGTGTTGTCACCGCGCGCTCACTGATTGTCGTGAAGGCACGCAACGCGTCTCCCATGTTACATACACGGCTCATCATCTTTGTCGTTGTTTGAGTGACTGTAGTCTCTTATTAGCTTAGTGGCCAGCGAGCGCGGCCAGTTGTCTCTTCGTTTCATTTTGCTGGCAATTGTTTTGACTGGTTTTTTTTCCAACATTTGCGTTGTGTGCGTCTGGGTTAACCGGTCAATGAACAAATGTGTGGTACTACTGCCGGGCCGTGGTTGTTGTTGTTGTTTTGAGATTTTTTTGTTGCAAATGTCACATCACTTCTTCCAGCCAACGTGCGACGCTGGCTGGACTTATTCCAACATTACCAATTTCTGCTATCAGGTTCGAGATTCATTCGCTACACATATAACCGATAATATTTCAGGCTTCCACACTTACGTATACATTCGATCAGGCCGAAGCAAGCTGTGCTGCAAAAGGTTTAGAATAATGAAAAAAAAACTCTCATCCTTTGTTTTAACTTTATAGTCGGTTTGGATCCTATATGCCATCCGTGACATTTCACATGTTGTGCAGTTTTGTGCAACACAACATGTTTGTCAACAAATATCCAAAACGCGTCCATGAGTAGGAATCGAACCCATGAGCAGCACGAAGCGATTACGCACTGGCGGCGCGCTCTACCACTGCGCCATAGAGGCAGTGGTTGAGAGATCGAAGAGAGAGCACATGTAGCTCTACTGGCCACTTGAGTGTACTATGATGAGAGTTAACGAGCAAACATATCGGCGAGAATTAATGACCTCTTAGTGTGAGCCTAAATGGCGCAGTGGTAGAGCGCGCAACCAGCGCGCGATCGTTGCGAGCTGCCCATGGGTTCGATTCCCTCTCACAAAGCGTTTTGAATCTTTGAAGGTATACATGTTGTGTTGCACGAAACTGCACAACATGTGAAATGTCACGGATGGCATATAGGATCCAATCCGACTATACAAGAAAACAACAATACACTAATTGAAATTTAGGTGCACATCTTGCGAGTGTACATTCAGCGAACGAAAAGGGGATACTCATGGGTAACTTTTTTTAAACGATTTTCTGTTCAACGACGATTCCATTTCTTTTATAATTCTCTACTCTTTAACTCGAGTTCACTCTCCATCTTTTAAAGTTCGAATGCGTTGCGTGAAAATGCCCACCAGATTCAACTTTTATTGTTTGTCTTTATGAAGATTCAATAGGATCACACAGCATTCATTGTGTGTGTTTTTTTTCAGCATTTCTGAAAAGCTACATATTCTGGATCGGAATTCACTACGAAAACGGCTTGTGGGTGAACACGGACGGAACGCCGGTGGACTATGGAGTGAATCCGTCGTCCCCACCTTCAAACCCACAGGCGACATGCGTCTTTTTGAATGTATGTTCTTTTTGTGCCCATCTCAAATCCCGGAGATTTAGATCTGAGTGAGTGATGTTCCAGACAGCCAGACAGTCATCGTTAACTCTATCCGTTTCCATACCAGTGGTTTCACGTTCCCTTAAAGTTTCTCTTCAGAGTCCTTTGCAGTCTACAGTCAGCTTTTGTATTATTGTGACACCAGACAGACATATGTACTACGTTATCTACATAGTATACACAACATCCACAACCTCTAATTTCTCATTGTACAACCTCTAATTTCTCATTAGACATGAAAAAGGCACAAGATAAATAAGAGCGCATGCTTAAAAAGTTGCGCGCTAGAAACTACGGCTGGGTGTGTTGTTTTTGACAATAGTATTTTCCAGGGCAACTTCAACGAATACTTATGCAGCTACCAAATGGCGTACATCTGTAAGAAATCACCCACCTACTAAAAAGTGTGCCATTCAAAATAAACGATTGCATATCGATATATCTTGTATAAAAAAAAAATACGGCGGCCGTCCGGGTTCTCGAGTGACGTTGCGCGGCCTCCAACGGTAGTCGCCAGTGTTCATCACGAGTCCGTTCTTCTATGTCCGGCCCATCTATGTTTGCTTCGCGCCTTGAAGAGATTGGACTGGCCTCAATGCGAATACATTTGTTCTATAGTTGTTTTAAAGTGGTACTGATTCTAGATAAATACTAGGATATTGAAATGAAATACATTACATATGCGTCTTTCCTTCGTGAGTGTTCTTTGATCCCATTGTTGCCCAACCTTGCCATGCGACTGACTGTGCGGACAACTGCAGGAGTGGCGATACTGATTTCGTTCACGTTGGTCCAAATTCAAAACTGAAGGCGTCATTTTACTCGCCTTAATGGAAGAAAGCCGATGCGCACAAATTCAAATCTGGTTTCTCAAAACTGAAGAGCTGCAGAGGTCAAAAGTTTCACTAATTCTTGAAAAAATGTCCGATGTGTACTTTTTCCTACTGTCCCGATCACAAGCTTTGACCATTCGGCCGTGACGTCCCGGCCCGGGCCGTGACATACCGTGACATTGATTATACATCGTTATCTGATCACACTAAAAATAAACCAAGAACACCATTAAAATTAAACTCGCATGATGTGCCCGGTAAGGATATTTCAATCTCATTTTCATCATTCAAATTGACACCCGGGTGCCCATGTGAGAAACACGGTTCAGCATGCAAAAAAGCCGCTGTGATGGAAGTCACATTGAGTATAGATGAACGAACTTTCGGATTTATACATATCCATGTGTTGTTGATCTATATACAAAAAATTAAAAAGCAATTATTATTTCATTCGTCGAGAAATTTCGATGCAAAGTGGCTGTTTCAAATTGACATCATTTGATCTAGACGCTCTTGGAGAGGGTACAAGCGTTTAAGAGAAATATGAGCGCATACGTAGAATATTCGCGCGCTGCGGCGGCTTGGCCACGGCCCGACATAGAACCTATGACAATTGTTTTTTTCCAGAGCATCTTCCACGTATACCAATGCACAGCCCATATTCCGTACATCTGCAAAAAGTCACCGAACTACTAAAAAGTGTTCAATTCGAAATACAATAAACGATTGAATATCTTGTGGTGGGTGTGAGTGTGTATAGAAGTGCGGGGCGGTGCGTTTTACGAGGCACTTTGAATGAGTTTCGGGTGAGCGCAGTTTCGACTATACGTGTTACACCCTCCCTCTCCATTCTCTCTCTCTCTCTCTCTTTCCTTTTCTTTCCCTCCTTCTCTCCCCATCTCACTCTGGGATTCGGTTTCATTGTCGACCTGTCGGTACTCAAAGTTTCAAACACCTTGAGTCATGATTTTTTTGAAATCATTTAAAGTGACAATTTTATTGATCCGCAAACGGAAAAAAATTGAATTTGGAATTGGCGCGCTTTACAAATTCTGTCTATAACTATTGAACTCGAGATGCGTATCAGGGATCTGTTTATCGGCTTACGACTTAAGTTTATGCTAGAAACTGAATTTCATCCCAGAATTTTATTTTAAAATTCTCGTCATTTAAGACGTTTTAGACACTCAACTGTGATGTAACCTCACCTTTTACCCACGAAGCATTCTAAATCAACTATTTTTTGGAGCAAAAAATAGTTTGAAATCATGTAAAAAAAAATCTAGTTTTCGGGCTTATTAGATGTTGTTTGATGTTTTCATAAACTTTTCACCAGTAAAAGATCGTTTCAAGGTGAAATTGTCACTTTAAAGAGTGTGGCGCACGTATTTTAGTCCAGATAGCGTTATTTCGCATTTCCCTCCCGATCTTTTCGGTCAAATGAGGCGTGTAGAGGGTGCTAATCTTTCTCTGCAAGTCTCTCTCTCTCTCTCTCTCACACTCACTCCCTCTCCCTTTCTCTTCCTCTTTCTTCCTTCTCGTCCTTCTCTCACTCTCTCTTCCTCTCTCTCATCTCTCTCTCTCATCTCTCTCTCTCTCTCATCTCTCTCTCTCTCTATCTTTCTCTAGTTTCTCTGCTAGCGCACGTTTTTCTAGGATTTAGTGACTCTGCTCGCGCATTCCATATGTGTGCGGTGACTTTTCTTCTGTTTTGTGTGTTCATTTATATTTTCTAATTCCTTGTGGACAGTGAGTGCACTTCTCTCTCTCTCTCTCTCTCGCTCTCTCTCTCTCTCTCTCTCTCTCTCTCTCTCGCGCTCTCTCTCTCTCTCTCTCTCGCTCTATCTCTCTCTCTTTCTCGCTCTCTCTCTCTCTCTCT
This sequence comes from Rhabditoides inermis, assembly GCA_963966185.1. Lineage (NCBI taxonomy): Eukaryota > Metazoa > Nematoda > Chromadorea > Rhabditida > Rhabditidae > Rhabditoides > Rhabditoides inermis. The sequence goes on along the minus strand of CAWZYM010000334.1, from coordinate 131,380 downwards.
CTCTCTCTCTCTCTCTCTCATCGAATGACAATATGCAGGCAGGTGCTTTCTTTTATCTTGAACTATACATTTTCCCACCCGTCTCCCATCTCACCTCTTCTCTACACGAAAAGTAAAAATATACATATTCTCTCTTCTCTCGACTCTCCATTGTTTTCCATTGGCGTCGCGAACATGGGGTTCTCTCTCTCTCTCTCTCTCTCTCTCTCTCTCTCTCTCTCTCTCTCTCTCTCTCCTTCTCTCTCTCTCTCTTCCCCCCCCCTCTCTCTCTCCGACAAAACAACACGACTTTGGCCCGCCGACAGCGATGGTGGCCAAGAATTTGCTTATTTCTATAATCCTTCAATGCGTACACTCGGCAGTCACCTCCTCCTCCTCTTTCCCCCACCTCTCTCTTTTTCTCTCTTTTTCTATTCTCTCTCTCACTCTCTCCCCCTCTCTCTCTATTCTCTCTCTCTCTTTTTCTCTCTCTCTCTTTTTCTCTCTCGCTCTCTCTTTCTCTCTCCCTACCTCTTTCCTCCCTCCATAATATCGTCTCAATAGCGCTTCCATTATAATACCTCGCCTTCCGCTCTCACTGCACGCACTCTCTGTTTTTTTGTGCTGCCTATATCATCATATGAGACGCAGAGAGAGAGAGAGAGAGAGAGAAAGAGAGAGATGAGCACATAACAGCACCACCACATCGCATCAATAGTAGATGTGCACCCTCGAGTCTTACGTTTCCAGCGTCTTTCTGACCCGCTATAATGCAACTTTCGCGCTGTTTGTTGGCTCTGCCACTGGCCCGCGGGCGGTTCTCATTGATTTTTGACCCACGACTCGAGAGAGAGAGAGAGAGAGAGAGAGAGAGAGAGAGAGAGAAAGATAGGGAGAGAGAGAGGACGAGCTCCCTCTGTGAGTAAGACATACGAGCTGCGAGTGCGCGAATGTCGGAACGCCTGTCCGGCTTCCAGCCTCATTTCCCTATTCATACGTGTATTTTCAACTAGAAATATATATGTTATTCGTAATTCATTGTCTGGGCACTTTAAGCGGCCTCTTTCGATTATCCTCCCTTAAAATTACGAGTGTCCGCCTCTCTCCCTGTCTCTCTCTCTCTCTCTCTCCTGGTTTCCACACACCGGGAAACCGCGTCGGAAGAGAGAGAGAGAGAGGGGGGGGGGAGAGAGAGAGAGAGGGACCCCGCGCGAGAATTGCATTCACATCGAGTGCCACGTAACGTCTCCGCGTGGACGTTTCTGGACGCGCCGCTTTTTTCCAGTGTCTTCTTCTCCTGCATGGTCTCGTGTAGGTGTGTAGTAGTATGCAGTAGTATTCTTGTAGTTTCAGCACTTTTCTGACCACCCGCTATAATGCAACTTGTATATGTGTATTTTGTATGTATGTGATGTGTGTAGGTTCGCATTATGGTTTCCCAAAGGTCGTGATCTCAATATCACTGATTATGGTTGGTAGTTGGGCAGTTTGGACATCATGTGTGTTAATGATCATTTTAATGTGGAGTCTTTGGTGCCATATTTAAAATGAGCTATGTGTTGTAAATGAGGGTTACAATCTTATTCGGTCTCTATATTTTCGCTGCAAACTGCCATGGATTGAATGTTTCGCCCACCTCGTCACTTTGTTATCCTATCCGTGTTACAGCAAAGAGGGGAAGAGAGAGAGAGGTTTGCAATTGGGAAGATTGAGCCTCTCTCTGTTTGCCTCTCACCACTCATTTCGTTGTTGTCTTTTTTCCAGTGTTTTTTGCGGGGTTTGGCTGCCAAATTCGATGAGCCTCTCACTACCTCTCTTTGTACCTCTCTCTCACTCTGTATCTCTCTATATCTCTCATTTTCCATCTCACCCGTTATCCCAGACATTCCGTATTACTCTGTTCAAAATACTGTTGCGCACATGAGACATTAGTGGACTCAACGCGAAAGAAAAAGAGAGAGAGAGAGAGAGAGAGAGAGAGAGAGAGAGAGAGAGAGCACACCACGCTAATTACTCGTCCGAATCGATGACACTTTGCGGTCTTTCTCTGGAAGGCGAGAGAGAGAGGGTGGCTGGTGTGCCTCTGCCTTCCACCACTTTCTGTTTCCTTCACTTCTTTCATTCAAGCAATTCTTGAACCTCTTTGACCTGTCATATTACTCTACATACAACATACTCCATCGCTGTCTGCCCTTTCTCAGTATGCGCGAATGTTGCATTAGTGTGCGTGGGTGGGTGAATGTCTGTTTAGTATTCGTCATCGCGTTGCATTAAACGTTTCACGCTCACACTAATTATTGATTACTCTGGTAGTCTGTGAAGTTTTGAACTTTTTATTCAATCCTCATAGATCGACTCTCTAACCCTGTTTTTTTCTTTATTTTTGACTGCTGCTATTCGACTTTTCCAATCACATTTGACGGTGATCGATCGATGTTCGCTGGCTTTCTCGACCCGACCTCTTCCTCCAATCAATCACTCGCAAGTTATGATCGAGAAGCTGTTGCTTTTTTATCGAGCAAGTGTTCCTCGAGGTTTTCTTGATCATTACCAGCTGCTTTTCTTATAACAAAATATCACATTTCACATTTTACAAAAGTATCGATTTTCGTACTAGCCGGAACTATGTGTTTCTCTCTTCCCGAATCAGACCCCATATCTTTTTCTCAGCCCATTCGCACCCCGACGCTGATAGACGATGTTTTGACGCGTACTCTCTTCCTCTCTCTCTCTCTCTCTCTCTCTCTCTCTCTCTCTCTTTCTCTCTCTCTCCTCTCTCTCCCCCCTTTTTTCTCTCTCTCTCCTTGTCACTCCGAGTTGCAGCCCTGTCCCTCGGGTATAGGGCGGCTAGCATGCGCGGTCGTTAGGCAGTGATTGAACTCTGGATTGCTCGATTTGTCGAAGAGAGCGAAAGAGAGAGAGGGGGAGAGAGGAAGAGAGAGAGGGAGAGAGAGAGGGAGAGAGAGGGAGAGAGAGGGAGAGAGAGCGAGAGAGAGCGAGAGAGTTGTGGACATTCATCTGACTTGAGTGAGCATGTCTGATAGATGTTTTCGCGTGTGCTTTAGCGACTTAGTTTCTTTTCACGGATATGTTTAATGCCGCTCTTTTTATACTCACTTTCGCGCTGTTCGTTTGACGAGGGTAATTTATGCGCGAATATTCTTCTATTCCGTTCTACTCCTCCCTCTTAATCCAGAATATCCAGAATTTAGATTTAGCGGGACAATTGTCTTAGCGTTAGTTCTCGAAAACTATTTTGTTTCACTTTGTATCAATATTTCGTACATTTTCTCAAATTTTTGTCTTGAAATTATTTGACTGTTTTTTTTGTTATATATATTCTAAATAAACTCGAAAAAGTTAACTCAGTTGTGTCGGTTCATTTGAATTCTCACTCAGTTGTACTGATTACAACCGCTTCTCATTTCTAGCTTCATCTCTACTTAGTTATATAAAATATAACCGTAAGTGTTTGCGGTATCGACTTGAGGATTATCTTCTTCGTTTTTCGTCAACCTGCAAGGATTTGCTCCATTTAACCGTCTGCTGTGGAAGATGCATTATTTCATTTTTATTTTCCCGGAAATATCACGTCATTTCCTGTCTTACTTCGTTCCATTCCCACTTGGACCCACTCATTATTCTATTCTCTCTCGCTCTCTCCCTCTCTCTCTCTCTGTCCCTCTTTCTCTCTCCTCACCCTTCCTCGTTCATCTATTGTGCAAAGTGTTTCTTGCGTCTCGCGAGACAGACCGCCAATTTTTCTTCAATTCAAAACTCTTAACAATAAACACCGGTTTTTGTTTGTTTATCTTTTGGAACACGCGTGAGTTGGAGATTCAACTATTACTACAAATGTACATATTTCATCTATCGTTCGGTCTATGGTGTACAAGTTTGTGTACCTATGTTCATCTTGTTTTATTGAAACACACGCGTTGAAAAACGTTTTGACCATATTTTTCTCACGTTTTGTTTTTCGAAAAAAACATTTTTTTAGTCGTCGCTCTGATGCGACATGAGCAAGTCGAGTGCGCCGGAGGTCACGGGTACTAATTCATTGATTTTTGAACCAATATTGATTTATCGATCGATTTGCAGATGACGCGGTGCTCGGTGTCTTGTCTCAGCTAGCAGCAGGTTTGTATTTTTTTTGCTCCCTCTTTTTTCATTTTGAATCGGCGAAAAGGATTAAAAAGAAAGTTAAAAAAGTGTTTGACATAATTTCAGGAAGTAACGACACAAAATTGAAAGACGACATCGCGAGGCTCAGTAGATTGCTCAAAGACCCGCTCTATAGACAACTTTCCAAAAAGGTCGGTCACATCAATTATATTTTTGTCTCAAATTGCTTTGTAGCAATTTTTACCACGTATCATCTCATCAATAATGTTTCTGACAATTTAAAATCGATTCATATTCAAATGTCCAATGTTTGCCGGTTGAATAATTCATTTCGAACATTTTACACAGTGCAGTCGCTGTAAGCATATTATGTTTCAAGTTTAAATTCCTCCTCTCTAGCAATGTCTATGTGGCGTTTATCACTTTTTTTGTTATTTGCAAATTTTACTTGCTACCTTGCTTTTTCGAGTTCCACGATAATATTTTTGGATCGCGCGGTCCAATATACGAATATGTGCGTCTATTATTGTCCGTCTCTCTCTCTCTCTCTCTCTCTCTCTCTCTCTCTCTCTCTCTCTCTCTCTACTGCGGTTTATTACTCCTCTTGTGGTATGTCGATGGTATGCAATCCATTGACTACATTCTCTCTCTCTCCCTCTCTACTATTATGCTTACGTGTTAGTAGTGTATATGTTGTTATGCTGTCGAGAACTCTAGTCTAGCGTCAAACAGCAAAACCCACAACAATTTAGATTTCAACTTCGCCGCCCCGTCTTTTCCGTTGCCATTTTTGATGTTTCGAGATGTCTTTACTATTTAGTAGTCATGAAAGTAGTTATTTCTGACTGTTTGCACTCTTTCCTGTTACAAGTTGCAAGTAGTAGTTTTGTAGTTCTACTAGTTTCTGCCTGTCGAAAAGAATTATAGATTTTCACGCGTCGTTTGAGAGAATTGTATTCAGTCAGAAAGAGTGAGTACATCTATTCATTTGACGGTTTACAAACGTCGTAGTCGTGCGTTCATAACACTGAGTTGATGACATCTCTCGAAACTCACGCTCTCTCTCTCTCATTCCCTCTATCCCTTTCTCTCTCTCTCTCTCTCTCTCTCTTTCCTGACATGCGACCCTCACATGTCACCACGTCGAGAGAAATCGCCAGTGATATGATCGTATTTTCGCGAAATCGCCGGATTCGAATTCTCCAGAGACGTCTTTTTTCTCTCGCTTCCAGCAGAACCGCGGAGATTTCATCGCGATGCCATAACATTTCGTTTGAAACGTCCTGGAGCAATAGGGATAAGTAGTATCTCTCTCTCTCTCTTTCCCTCTCATCATTTTTCTCGTCATGTCTCCTAGTAGGCGTTTTGTGCACTCAATTATTCCCTCCATGTCGCGCCTTCGCGCAGCTTCCTAGAGAGACGCCAGACAGTGAGAGCACCCTCTCACTCGCATCGATTCCGGGCGCAAGAGATCGGGGTGATGCGAGAGAGCGCAGGCGGCGAGACCGCGAGAGATAATCATTGGCGTGCCCTGTCGCACTCTCTCTCCCTCCTCTCTCTCTCTCTCTCTCTCTCTCTCTCTCCTCTCTCTCTCTCTTCTCTTGAAACACGCCGCCCGCGCCCCTCCGGCCTTCCGACACTGGAGGTGTGTGCGCGACTATTGGCCTTTTTTTATTATGATCATATATTTTTTTATCACTGATGTTATCATTGTGAGAGACATTGTAAGGCATTGTAAGAGTAAATGCATCTTGCTAACAAATTTTAAAATACGTCTGCTCACGGAAACGTGAAGATTTATAAGCGGCCTAGCTGTCACCACGTGTTTCTCATACTCTGAAACGCTCCCGCATAATTTATCGTCCTTTCATACTGCTCTCTCTCTCTCTCTCTCTCTCTCTCTCTCTCTCTCTCTCTCTCTCTCGTCAATTGCCGAGAAAAGCGCTTCCCTCTTTTTCTCTGTTGTGACAGTCATGAAATATTCATCACTTTTGGCAGGTTCTTCTATATGCGCGAGAATATACACATTGTATGTTATTATACACTTGCATTTGTTGGGTTGTGTGTTGTTCGATTGTATAAGTGTAGATAATATACAGACTTCAAAACAGCCCCTTCGAAGCGCTCAGCGAAACACACGATTAGGACGTGTTTCGACTGTTTCTAACAATGAAGAATAACAATAACATGCGTCAAAGCGTTAGTTTCCGATCTAACTCGCTCGCAAAACGGCACCTTACTCCTCAGCCCATTCTTGTTTCGCACGTATTTATTCGCGACCTGACACTCTTTCTCTGATCTACACCACAGTGCGCGACATATTGCGAAAACGTATCACACGATTATACTCGATCAGTGAACCTACATCCATTTGTCGCGAAAACCTACAACTTTCTTAGGTTCTGGTGAGTGAAACAGTTTTGTCATGACATGATCATGTGTGTGATTTCAAACCAACATTTGAATTGATCTCTTTTCATTTTACAGTTGGCGCAACAAAACCCTACGTGGTTCTTACTGTCATTGATGTTTGCGATTTGGAAAAAAAAACATTTGATTTTTCTCCAGAAGCTCCAGTTCGTAGAGGTTCGGGCGGGCGATCCACTGCCGACGTTCGTCGAGACTCCGGATAGGGAGCTCATCGTCACCGGACCCGCCGACGTCAAGTCGCGGTGCGTCTTCTTTACTTTGTTTACTTTGTTTACCATGTATACCATGTCTCCTTTCTCTTCATTTCTTTTTGCGCGCGTTCCAAACCGCCGAGTGTGTAACGGCTGACGCTTCGGCGATTGATCGATTCCCTCATCTCTCTCTTTCTCTCTCTCTCTCTCTCTCTTTCTCTCTCTCTCTCTCTCTCTCTCTCGCGGATATCCCGGATCTGCCATATTGTGACAGCTCCCGGCTATGAAACGCTAACATTTTCTTTATGCGCACAATTCCTTTTTTACTACCTTTTACGTTTTACTACCTTCTGCCCCTGACATTTCCAATTCATATGTGAGAGAGATGCGCTTTCAGAAATCCTGCATCCGCAAAAAAAAGCAAATCCGTGGTTCTTTCTTTCTCTTTACGAGCTTTGCATTGTGAAATGGCGAATTTGGAGAGGGGGGCTGCGTTCGGTAAGAGACGAGCGAGAGAGCGTGGAATTAGGAGAGGGGCAGACGCGGGGTCGCGATGGCTCAGCATCTTGTAGGAGCCTTGTGTATAGTCTCGTTAAGGAAAGGGTGGAGAGAGAGAGAGAGGGAGTGGTAGCTATCTCTCTCCCCTCTCCTTCTTCTCCGGAATCTCATTGCGCCTATACTATCGCTGCCACTGTCTAAAAAGTTTTCAATAAGCTCAAAATGCTGGTTCGAGTGTTTTTGTACTTTCATTTGTCGGCCGCGGTTTCTGAGAACGTTGCGTGTTTCCTTTCACTTCCTTTTCTTTTCTGCTCCTCCTCTTCCTTCCTTCGCAGTGCGCGAGTCGAAATCCGACATCCAAATCGAATCACACGTCTCGAATTCAGAGGTTGGGCGTTGAGCCTTCTACCCCGAATTCGACATTAGCGCACCCTTCAACCCCTCTTCATCTCTCTTTCTCTCTCTCCCTCTCTCTCTCTCTCATCTCTCGCGCAATCCGATTTGCACCAACACACAAATCATAATCACACAACAGCTGGCGTATGCAAATGAGTTTTCCGCGCGGAAGATGCGAACGAGAGAGAGAGAGAGAGAGGCGGTATACTATTGTTTTCCCCCTCAGGGAGCCGGCGTCCAGGAAATGCTATACATTTCAGCAATGGAATGCGAGGCGCGTGCGCGAGAGAGAGTGTGGCATTATGAGAGGGCGGAGAGAAGTGGGAGAGCGAGGCAATGGCTAATTCATTTCGGTGTAACGTACGTTGTCTACCACATGTATTGCCCAAATTGGTGCGATTGGAGTGTTGCCACTGGAAATCAATATAGTTTGTTTATTGCGCACAACCTTTCGCGATTTGTAGATTTCGTTGTCACTTTATTTCTTTATTCTGGAGAAACTTTCGAAAATTGTCCTTCTAAAAGGTGACCAGTCATGTTTTTCGCATATTCAACGTTTTCAGAACATCAATTTGTATGTGTTTGATTTTGATCGAGTGCTGTGGACAGTAAGATGTTTCTCTTTTCACTTGATGAATATGTTTCTTTTTAAACATTTAAACTCCTTAAGTTTTCATGCCACTGAGCCGAATCGCACTGTTTTGTCTCATCTCACACTAAAAGTTAATAGAAATAAAAGTTCCCGACAATTCTCAAGATGCTTTGTCTTTGCCCCGATCGCGAAAATTGGAATGCACTGGTGCGATCCAAATTTGCTATGGCCATTATACATAATGCTATTTTCATAATGTAACGTGCTTGCGCACAAGTTGTGCTTCTGGATAATTGGAGACAACTTTAGTATTTCATCATTTCACAATAAAACTTGTAGTTCTTCGGGCCGCGTGGTAGCTATTAGTGTCTCGATAAAATGTGCACACAATATATATATATATATATATATATATATATATATATATATAAAACATTCTCTAGTTCTTCGGGCCGGGTGCGTATCGGCGATCGGATCGTCGCATTCGCGCCGCCCCTGCTGCCGCATGAACAACAGCACACGCTACAGGTGGGGCTATTGATTTATTGATTTATTGATTTATATGTATATTTCTTTCATTACTTACTTTTCGCGAGTTTCAACATATAACATTCATGTTACGAATATTCACGGTATATGGTGTTAGCTCAAGAATAGACTCGTTCTCGTATTCTTTACTAGCAACTTTGCCTTTGTTGATGAGTGTGACGAATTTGAATGATGTTAAATGACAGATTATGAGTAAATGGCGATTGAATTTTTCAGGATACCCTAACGCAATATAAATTAGACTAGTGAAACGTATTTCATACAAGAACGAAACTTTGCGTCAACGTCATTCAATAGTCGTTCATTCATAATGTTTCCGTGCTATTTCAATCAAGAATCATCTTCCAAAACCTAGACAGATACAGAAACAGAGAGAGAGAGAGAGAGAGAGAGAGAGAGAGAGAGAGAGTTCTCTCCCTTGCAGTGCTGTTCCCCTCTGGAGCGTCTCTCGTGGCGCGAGCCCTCACCCCTCGACTGGCAGCCTGGCACTACCGCCGCCGTCGTCCGAGAGCCCACGCCCATGGTGGTACGTCCCTCTCTCTCTCTCTCTCTCCCTCTCCCTCTCTCTCTCCCTCTCTCTCCCTCTCTCTCTCCCCTCTCTCTCTCTCTCTCTCTCTCTCTCTCTCTCTTCCTTTCTTGTGAGCTGCTTATGTATGCCCGTATCAATCAATCAATCAATCGTTTATCCGGAATCTTTATATCTGAATATGGCAACACAATCATAATGATATGAAGCATACAGTAGTGCCTAAGATGCTGGACACATAATAGGCTAACGCCGGGGAAAGACAGGTCGGCTGACAAGGTTAGTGGTGGAAAGACGATACTTGATCGAAAATCATTCCTGGACCATTAGAGTACCATTCTTGACGTGTAGAGCTCCGGGTTTTCCTTTGCTTCCATGCCAATCAGTGACTTCTCGCGCCATAGCTGCTTCCACATGAATGTACTTCCCGCCGTCTCACTGTTTACTCGGGAAGGATTCTTGTCGATCACCGAACATTCGGTTGCGGTGGGGCCCGTATGTAAATCGTTTCTCTATGCCCGTATGTCAATCGTTTCTCGATTGCTATTAGTAAGAGAAAACTACATCAATACGTATCATTGACAGCTCATAGCAAAGAGCACATATTCTCGTTCAATAAACGCAATTGTTCATTGTAAAACCATAATCGCAATCTATAACTAGTCAAATCTTATGTAGGGTGACTGTACCTACAACAATCAATAACCAATCAATACCCCATCAATAACCCATTTCAGCTGTCAGGTGATCAATAATCAATAACCGATCAATACTCTTTCAGCTGTCGGGTGACTGTACACACAACAATCAATAACCAATCAATAATCAATAATCAATCAATACTCATTTCAGCTATCCGGTGACTGGGTGCAGATCGAGCGCGTCCGCTTGTCCACGCAGCAGGGCGGTCTGGGGTTCGGCATAGTCGGAGGGGCGAGTACGGGGGTGGTGGTGAAGACGGTGCTGCCGGGGAGTCCGGCTGATAAGGTGGGCCTTCCACCTTCTTCCCTATATGTTTCCGTATTGTATGGTGACACACTGCGATATGGTGGGGTGTAGAATTGAGAGTGAGTGGTGGTGAAGACCGTGCTGCCGGGCAGTCCCGCGGATGAAGGTGGGTTGGAAATTCCGAACCGGGCTGTTCAAGATGGGATGTACATATGTGACAGCATGTAGTAGAGAACTGTGGTAGTAGACAGTGCTGCCGGGCAGTCCGGCTGATAAGGTTTGTTTCCGCAGTTGTGTGATTACAAGTTATATAATTGTTAGTTATATAAGAATGGGGTTATAAAATGTGGTAGTAGTGACGACTAACAGCTGAATTCGGTGTTCTCAAGTGTTTAGTCAAAATCGTGATGAATATGATGTAGTTGAGATCTGTAAGCGGTAGTAGTTAGTAGTGAAGACAGTGCTGCCCGGGAGTCCCGCGGATAAGGTGGGTGGGTATGGCATTCCCATATTCCCATATATGCACATGTTTCTGAAATGGTGTGTTTGAATTGGGATGTGATCGAATGATAGAATATCCGCCCACAAGGTGGGTGGGCACAGCATATGTGTTTCCGTGATGGTTTATGCGTTTATGTATTGAGACTTGAGAGTGGTGAGAGCCCGAGTGTTCTGCTGATGAGAAACGTTAGTCGTTCGGATCAAATGAATGGAATGTGTGAGAGAGAGGGTAGTGGTGAAGGTGGACATCACATCCCTTTTTTTCCACTTTCCTTTCTTTTCAGGACAAGCGTCTCCGCCCGGGCGACCACATTCTGCAGATCGGCAATGTCAACACGCACGGAATGAGCAGCCAGCAGGTGATTTATTTCACATTTTTATTACCTCGTTCATATTGTAAAGTAATGTGATGTTTATTTCGTAATATTTTTGCCCTATATAAATAGTGAGTAGTGAGCCTTTGGTTTGAAAGTGGTTAGCGTGGTCAGTTATCACGTTAGTTTGCGCATACGTTTCACCCTTCACACAAAATACGAATCGTGAAATGATGACACAATTACAATTTGTACATGTTACTGACAAGTTTATTTCTCAAGATTTCGTTCTCGCTGTCCATATCCCGCGTTTAATGATTGAACGTTATTCGTTTCAAGCACATTGGCCGCATTGGCGACAAATGTAATGTACACCTTTCACATGGATAGGAACCATAACATGAAATGAAAAATGAAAACAACCGTTCATCTGTAATCGTGAACATGATCATGAAACAAAATCACTCATAACATACCTAGAATATCCTAAAAAAACCGTGTTAGAAAGACAGGTTTTCACTTTGTTCCTATATTCTCAATTTCTTCCAAAACATGAATATAAAAGTAAAAATAAATACACGTCCCCTGCAGGTCGCCACTATTCTCCGGCAGCAGGACCCGCACGTGAACATGGTGGTCGGACGGCCGATCGCCGGATCGGACCGGCCCGAGGATACCAGGGGTGGGTGGTTATTCATTGTTCATTTTTTGGAGTGAGAACAGGTACGATCTCGCCGTCAAACTCGATTTTTTCCCCTTTGTATAGTAAGAGGATGTACATGGTTGGTACCCACTTTTTTTACGTGACATAGTAAGAAAGTAAGAGGATACCAGGAGTGGGTGTTCATTTACTTGTTTTGGGTATTTCCATATTTCCACTAGTGCCCCATGCGAGTCTCTCATTGAATCATTGACTTTCTCATTGATTTCCATGACCAGATGATACATACCAGGGGTTGGTATTCATGATTTATTCACTATTTATGCTGCTTTTGAATTTGCACAGTGCCGTACCATAGCCCTCCTTTGACCCCCTCCGCAGAGTGATCTCTCGAATCGGGGAGGATACTTTTACTTTTGTATTTCCACAAGTGACACATTTATTTGTGATTTTCTCATTGCATTTGAAGGATATAGGTTCAGTTTTTTTAGTACGTTCGTTTCGCGTTTCCTATGTACTTTCATTCCGATATCCGCTCAATCGGCCTTTTTTCGGCGTGTACGTGCGAGAGTTCAAAAGTTCTTTGCACCCTTTGTGCTTTGTTTCTATAATTGTTGCCTACAAACTCTCAAAAATAGATTGAAAGCTGTTCAAAAAAGCCATTTGCCGTATACAATTCATGTGCACGTCTTTTTATGTTCCTCTCCTCTCTCTCCTCTTTCCTCAATCCCTCTCTTACATAGGGGCGATGTTACCTCCGTGTGTTTTCGGATGGGACCGTCTGCCCGTCTGCTCTCTCTCCTCTTTCCACGCTCTCTCCTCCCTCTCCGCCCACGCCCTCCCCTGCTCGTCCCCTAATTGATCCAACCATGCCGGAGAGAGAGAGAGAAGAGGGAAGGAAAAAGAAGGAGAGAGCGCATTATTTGCTTCTATAGCTTCGTGCGGTCACCTTCTACTGTTTTAAAGTTGTACGCTTAGTTTTAATTCGTCTCATTGCGCTCATTATCATTTTCGGGTGTGTTTTGAACAGCCAAATGCGTAGTCAATTAAGAAGAGTCTTCTAATCTATCCGCCCTAGGTTCGATTAGCATTATCTAGACATCTAGACCAGAAGGATGTTAGCATTTGTTGTGCTGAAAGAGAGGGAGGGAGAGAGAGAGAGGAAGGGAGAGAGAGGGAGAGAGAGAGAGAGTACAAATTGAGTTTCGCACTGCCCCCCATCCCATCCCCCCTCTTTTCCTCACTGCCAAACTCTCTTTCCTCCCATTGGTATTCTCTGGCGACAGATTTTCTATAGGTCCCACTGGATGTATAGTACGTTTTATTGATTGGTTATTGATTGATTATCGAATTATTGATCGCTTTGCAGACTGTTTCACGATGGCGACGCGGCAGGCGCTGTGTCCGGCGTCTCTGGACGAGCGCCTCGCCGCCGCGTCCGCCCCCGACTCCGCCCTCTCTGACCACGCCCCCTCGGATTCCGCCCACTCGCTGGCGACAACGGAAGAAGAGAGACGGGCCGGAAAGAGGTGAGTAGATCAACTCAACACTAACTCAACATAAACTCAACTAAACCAAATAAAAACAATCACCTCTCTCTTATCAATAAAAAAGTACATCAAAATTCGTTCGATCAAAAGAGGAAAGGGAGAGGGAGGGAAAGGAAGAGATATTGATGTCAACTAGATCATAAGCAGTCGATAATACTTTGAGATTCACACAAAAACTTTTAGTACGGACGGCTCACTAGCGTCGGTGTCTCGCGTGAATTCCGCCGCAACGACCGAACCAAAGTCACCCACGGAATCACAGAGGTAGTGGAGAGGGGAAAGAGAGAGAGAGAAGAGGAGAGAGAGAAGAGGAGAGAGAGAAAGAGAGAGAGAGAGAGATAGAGCATTCGTCCTTCCAGATCCAAGCTCTCCCGCGCGTCGGTTCGGTCTGTGAAGAGAGAAGAGCCAGTTGAGGAGAAAGTGGAGGAGGAGAAAGCGAGAAAAGGTTCATTATGAATAATTGTGAATTATGATAACCACGAAAATTAAACAACGACCTCAACGAATTGCTGTAGTGAGTATGATAACACGTACGTTTCACCAGAAGAGTAGGAGAACCTAGGTGTGTGATATGTAATGTTTCGCATTACTGCGTTGTGAGTTTTTTAACTAGTGTTTCTTTAAACGGCGATAATCTTTCCAGAATCCGTGGCTCCGCTGGAAAACGGTCACCACTCTCCATTGGAACAGCAACCTAGCACTAGTGGACTCAATGAGGTTCGCTATCGTGATTTTTTTATAATCTCTTTGAAACCTTCTTCTTCAAATTTTTCTGTGTCTTGTACGTGGTTTATTCGTTTTGTCCGAGTGCTGCGCACGACCCATACTAATCTGGAACATTTCAGGAGAATAATTTATTCACATCGAAGGTTTTAATTTGACGATTGCTTTTGTGATCGATGTGAGTAAACTTCCCATAAAACGGGGACCTTATCCTATACATTTTTTTCTAGAAAATCTAGACATTTTAAGAAAATCTAGACATTTGTAAAGTTTCGTAAAGTCAATCAATTCGTTTTGTTAGCAGAATTTCAGATCATTCCGATCGCACATCCTGTGACAATCGATTACTCAATAATCGATCAATATTCTCGAGACATGAATAAGCGATTCTGGATAACTATTCGATTTTGTTTCATTAGAATCGCTTGCTCTTTTCTGTCGCACTACCTCTTCTACTCATTGATTAATTGATTACCTCCTAGAATCACTGATTTATTGATTTATCGATCGCTTTCCAGTCCCACCCCTCCACACCCGTCTCTCCACCCCTGCCCGTCACTGAGGAGAGGAGAATCAGCCTGAAGAGCCTGCAGGAGCTGGTATGATAGGTTTCAAATTGGACATTTTGTGATATTGTATTTACAATACAATTTGTTTCGTTTCCTGCGTAATAACAAGTGACATATACTCTGCAGAGCGATAGTTTTCGATCTACCTCGGTTGCAGTTCGAAACACGGTGCCAGAACCGTCTGATTCTCTTGTTTTGCGCGCTATTGCAGAGAGCTGACTCTCTGTCTTTCTATGATCGGCGTCACAGCGCGCAACTTATTGCGAGCATAGAACTCTAGCATCGTCTGTAAAGTGATAGAGAAGCGAATTCGATAAAACAAACAAAAGGGTGTCGACAAAAAAGTAGTCATTAGCTACACTAATTAACAATACATATCGTTGAAGGAACAGTGGCGCATTATTTGCGATTTTGGATCATAACTTGATCATTACAATGTAAGGTGCAGTGGAAATTAGTGTGAATATCACTCCGCGGCCACGGGTTCGAATCCTGTTTGCAAGTTTGCCCGAAACATACATGCACGTCGTAAATTTTAACAAATTTGAAAATTTCCTTACCACACGGTTCTGATATACGCGACTGTTCCTTTAAGGGTATGTAGTTATTCAAGTGTAAGTCTATTATCTTCACAGATCAACTTATGCTGAAATCCTTTCGGTGAAACGTATGAAACTTTTCCAGGCTCTGACTGTGTTCTGTCGCGAGAACTGGGAGAAGACGGAACACGATGAGATTACTGTTACTCTGAGGAGGTGAAAGAGAGGGAGTGAGAGAGATAGAGAAAAAGAGAGAAATGGAAAGAAAGAGAGAGAGGAAGAGAGAGGGAGGGAGAGAGAGGGAGACTACATCTTCCAGGGACCCCGCTCTCGGCCTCGGTATCACGGTCGCCGGTTACGTGCATAGGAAAGGTTCGTAATATTTTACTACGCATGTTCCTATTCACTATTTGACGCATTCCTGAGAGTAGCCGTCCCTCTCCCGATTCGCGCCCTTTTTGCGTGCCATCAATCATTTAGCGGGTGGAAGTGGGGACAGCAGAGGTCTGGTACCAAGGTGCACTCTCTCCCTCTCTCTCCCTCTCCCTCTCTCCCTCTCTCTCTCTCCCTCCCTCTCCCTCTCTACATTTCTCTCTTTCCCTTTCTCTCCCTCCCTCCCTCTCTTCCTCTCCCACCCTCCCTCCCTCTCTCCCTCTCTCTCTCCCCTCTCTCTCTCCTCTCATTATCATTTGATTCGTGTGGCAGAGTGGCAGTCCTCAATTTCCCAGAAACTCCCTCCGCGTTTTTTTTCGGTTAGACGCCAGCATCGTTCATCTATTCTGACGCTATGACTACAAAACGCGGAGCTCGACTTCCTTGATATATTAGTGCCTACCTTTAAAGTTCTCGCAAAAAAGTTTTCCGGTGTAACAAGTCGCTAAAGAAGTGGTTTACCTACAACTATGATTGCGTTCCCCCCATATATATGCGCTCTTGATCCCATAAAGCTAAGCCTATCTCTCTCTCTCTCTCTCTCTCTCTCTCTCTCTCTCTCTCTCTCGAACCCACTTCACCCCACTCCTCCCCCTCCTCCCCCTTCTCTCCTCCTCCTTCCCCGCAAGTCCGCCTTCCCCTAACCATAATCACATTTGCTCCTGCTCCTCCTCCGCACCCCGTGAAAGAGAGAGCGCAGAGATAGAATAAGCGAGGGAGTGTGTGAATGTGAGAGGAGCAGACAGGGAAGGGGTGCGGAGAGAGTGGCCGGCGCGTGTGGTTGACGTTTCCTGTGCGCGAATGCCGTTATCAAAACGGCGCAGTAGGGCTACTTACGCACACGCCTACTTTCGTATATTTATCGATTTTTAGATTTACCTTTTTTTTAACTACTAAATTTCTTAATTTCACAAACATCACATGTGTTTTACCCTCAGTGTTCGCCGCGTTTCATTGCGTGAATAAGCGAGAACTGTCGTTGAAAAACCGCTGGGCTATGGTATCGTGTCATGTCTTCCTTCGACGCTCACAGAGTACTCATAAGTATCTTGAATCGAGGCTGCCTTCACCTTCACTACTACTATGCCTTTTTAGTTTTAGAAACATTACATATGTATTCGAATGAAATGTTTCCAGAAGAGATCGGCGGTGTGTTCGTCAAGTCTCTCGTGCCCAAGTCTGCCGCCGCATATTGTGGCAAGATCAAAGTGCACGACTTGATACTCAAGGTTTGTTTACTTGTTTACTTGTTTACATGTTCTTGTTTACATGCTCACTCATTTCATAACTTGTTTACGTACTTGTTTACATAATCACTTGTTTACAGGTGAACGGCGTGTCTCTGGAGCACCTCTCGCATGCCGATTCGGTGCGCGCGCTCGTCAGATCCGGTGAGTAGATCATTCCTTTATAAAACCTACAGTCTTCACAAAAGATAAAAAAAACTGTTTTCGCGTTTTCACATTATTAGTTTCACTCAAATGTTCTCTAACAGTAGTCTCTACTTGTTTACTACGATTTTTATTCAAATTGTAATTTTTCTAACATAGCAGTCTCGAGTTCCACTTGTTTACTATTTACTCCTTCTCCCTCCTGCAGGCAACTCCGTGCGTCTCTCGTTGATTCGATTCCGCGAGCGCAGCCCGCAGGCATTGTGCCTCCGAATGCTACACCAACAGGTACTTTGTGCAGCGGTATCTTTGTATTTTTTTGTTAGAAACACTTTGTGATCTTAACTTGATAATTCTGTAAAGTAACTTACCACTTTATCAGACGCAAGACTCGAGGGCGCAAATAGTGGATGTAAGTACAAACCTGCCCCTGCCCACAATCCTTTAGCTGTGCCCCTATCGTTCTACCCCCAATAGCCGTGCCGAAAGTGGTCTTGTCGTTTTCTGTAGAAATAGTTTCCTGTACTGCTGAAACTGCTTTGTCAAGCCTTCCAGGCATTGACTATCTAGCCCTTTCTGAGCGCTATATATTCCAGCTGCTACACGCCTGCCTATCATAAACGTTCATAGTCTGCCCCAACTCTGTAGACGTCTAATCCTGTAGTCTATGTATTTTGCATTTATGTTAATCTGAATCCGAATCTGAGAATCGTTATATCTGAAAATCGTTATATCTTTCAGATTCAGATATAACGATTCCGGATTCCGGATTTCCGGATAAACGATTGATTTGTTAATCATTTTTCAGGAGACGGACACGCAGGTGATTGATGTGCAGTCATCGAACCCAGATCTCATCAACGAGTGGAGGAGACGGTGAGAGAAAATCGTATTTGTTCTGACTCACATACGTTTCACCATGATGCAATCTGCAATGCCATAGTCTTCGTTCTTCATTCAACCCCTCTCCGCAAAGTAGTTTCTTGAATCGTTGTGATACCTTTATATTTACCTTTACAATCAATCAATAACCTTTACAATCAATCAATAAACGAAAAGGTGATCGTAGATCACCTTTACGTTTCACTACGAGATGTTATTGTCATCTCGTTCGATGACTATCCAATGCTGTGTGCTTCGGCTTTTCATAGGAAAATACTCGGCCACTATCAATTGTCAGCCTTTTACCATTGTCTTTCTCAAAACTGAAATACGAAACGGCCAAACGCCAAACCAGACCCGATTATGTGTAGGGATGTCTTCTGACGGCCAGTTCCAAAAAAAATGAAACAAAACAGAAAATCAATATATGAAATCGATATTGCAGGCTGGACGCCGATGTGGACATCGTGACGGCGGTGATTCGGCCGGCGGATGCGGCCGGAGATGGTCGGCTGGGCATATCGCTCGAGGGTGGGGGGATCTCTCTCTCTCTCTCTCTCTCTCTCTCTCTCTCTCTTTCTCTCTCTCTCTCTCTCTCTCTCTCTCTCCCTCTCTTCCATCTCACTTTCCTTACTCTCTTCTTCTTCTCACCCACCTGTCTATCTACGCTCATCTATCCGACCCCCGTTCCAGGCACGGTGGACGTGGTCTCCGGCGCGCAGCTCTGCCCGCACCACTACATCGAGTCGATCAGGAGGGACGGGCCGGCGGCCAAGGGCGGACAACTACAGGCCGGGGACGAGATACTGCAGGTGGGAGAAAGTTTCTCGAACAGACGCGAATATCGCTTGAATCTTTGGCTTATTCGCGTCTCTAGGAAAGTAGTGGCCATGCGAAGTCAGAAGGCTGGGTGATATTTACTGAGTAGAGAGAGCGTCGAACGTGATATAGAGATATCAGATTGACCAGCGTTACCGTGAAAAAAGGCCTATTAGACAGGTCGACCACATAAGGTGCTAAATTGTAATGGTGCGCGTTACTAGGAGAGTAGTGGTATCTACAGATGCAGGCGGGGGATGAGATATCACAGGGATGTTTTGATCGACCGTGACGTCACAACGTGACATGTGAAGTGAGTGCGTACGCTAGAAATGAGATCCGGCAAATGAAAGCTACGAAAGTCATCGGACCTCTGTCAGCACGCAACTTATCAAAAATGGTTCATGTAGGATACCCCTATGATGTTAAAATGTAGGATACCCCTACTTACCCCTATGATGTAAAATGTATACCCCTATGATGTAAAAATGTATGATACCCCTACTTGCAAAATATGATCCGGATCCGCCACTGTGACACCAACACTTCTTGTGAGAAGGTAGTATGACGCTGATAAAGGTGAAGAAAAATGTTGTGAGTAGAACCCGAAAAACAATGACGCCGATTATCTTTTAGTATTTTATTAATCAAACCAAACGTACACGTAAACTTTTTGTGTGCAATGATTGCGTGTGCGTGAGCAAATTGTGGAAGAGAAATATTTAAGCTAGTAACTCTCTAATGCACGAAAATTGAAAATATGTTCCATCATCAAAATTCATTTATTGATTGGAACAGGTTTCGTAGTTGCTATAATGTTTTACATTTCGAATTTCGACAATCTGAGATTGTTCACTCACACGTGCTGTTCGATTTTACGTATTGTGTGAAACGGATGTAATGAATTTATAGAAGCAGTTTATTGCCGCATTATTAAAACAAAACCTAACCTGTACATGAGAAATACAAAACACGGCAGTTTGTGGTTTAATAAAGAAATTACAAACAACGAGATATTTACGCAATTCTTGCAGGTCAACCACTCGCCGCTCTATGGAGAGTCGCATGTCACCGTCAGACAGGTTGGGAAACAACTTCAAACACCAAACTTTGTTCTTGTGAACTTGTCGATGGAATCCTACCAGACAAGAAGTAGCATTCCTTCACGTGACTGCATTACGTGTCACACTACACGCCTTGGGAAATCGCTGGGATATGGTAGTGCCATAGTATTCTACTATTTTATACCCTTCTCAGAATCTTCTGAATAGCTACCGTTCCTTTTACGTTTACGACTCTCTCGAAGCAAATTCGAATTTTTCAAATGACCTATAGTTCGGCGGGAGAAGTTTACCACTATCACTCTACTATCTTGTTCAATGAAATTATCATTGTCATACAAATACATCTCTCATTCAACTTCACTGTGCAGGCGCTGTCGCGCGCCGCTTCGGCCGGCGCGCCCGTCACGCTGGTCGTCGCGCGGAAGCGGCAGCGAGTCGGCGTGTTCGCGCCGTGTGTGCAGGGCAGGAGCCTGCCCGCGTCCTATCCACTACTGGCCGGGAACGATGTGCTCGTCAAGGTAACATCTCCGGAAAACATCTCTCGGCTCGTGTGTCGCTTGTCCTAATCGTTCACGTCTCTATCAGAGTTATTTCATCTTTTAGTGCGATTATTGAGAGGTTGAGAAAGTAAGCGAAGTAGAGAGGGGAGAGAGGGAGAGAGAAAGAGAGAGATCCTCCTTCACAGGCCAAGTCCGAACAGTGCCTCGCTGTCGCGTCGGAGCCGGAAGAAGGGATGGTGAGGTTATGTTTTTTTTTTTAAATCAAAACATCGAATTCCAATATACGTTTCACATTTCATTTAAAAAAGTAGATAATTCTCATCAACCAATTTTCTTTCTTTTCCCCTTCTTTTCAAAAAAGAAGAAACTACTATACAACTCTACGAGCTTATCTCGCTCTCGCTGATCAACTCAGTTTACCCACAATATCTCACTGATCAGAAATAGAACACATCTGCAAAATGTTATTTTGTTCTCACTCAGTCCCAAATCAAGAAGTTAATCGCGATTTTTTTGAACCAACTTTTTTTTGACTTTGTAATGTTTCACATCGTTCACCTCATCTGATCTGTACACTCGCGATAACAGCATTACTCTAAAAGACTCACCGTCTAAAAAATTAACTTAATTGAAGAAAAAAAAAACTGAAAAAAACAGTTCTTCCAGTCGCTCCGGCTACTCTAGCTGACACAAAATAAAAAATTTCCCAAACATTTTCATGTAAAAACTTCTTTCATTCGCCCTGGCTGCGCCTCGTATACTTTCCTATCATGCTATCATAACACACAATCATTCCAGTCTCTCCGTCTCAGCTCGCGCAAATAACAACCATCTTATCTGGAAACATGAAAAAACTGTATTTCACTCGCACCGGCTACTTTTACTGGCACAAATGAGAACTACCTCATTTGAAAGCACACATCAGGAAAGCAACATTTCTCTTTCAGTCTCTGCGCCTCCGTTCCCGCTCGCTGGAGCCCTTCGCCGGCCTGGCCATCTGGAACTGCGTGCCCCTCATCGTCTACCTCGAGAAGGACGCGCGGGGACTGGGTTTCTCGGTCGTCGACTACAAGGTGAGCAAAGCTTTAATGCACCTCTCTTGATGCATTCATGAGTTTTTATAGTTGGGTATTTTTATGGTTGATGTGAATGTGTCGTGTGAACAGTGGTGTCACTATTCTCAGTCGTTTCATCGCCTTGTCTAAGCTGCTTTATTCAACGCTACTTTGTCCTTTGTTTTTACTATTTGATATAGGATCACTTTGCAGGTTTAGTGTTGCAGGTTTACGAAACTTTTTTTTCGATCGATTGGTTTGAGTTAAATAGTCGCGTTTTATTAATAGAGTGAAACGTATGTATCTTTGTGTGTTGCAATGTGATTTTTTTTCAAATAGTTTGTAAGATATATTCTTTCTATAGCCAATGTTCTTTCGGGAATGAATCAATTGCATGGAATCATTACGATACTTTAAATATTTCTATGATTCTTCTTATGTCCCATTTAAAGGAACAGGGGCGTTTAGTGGATGCCTT
Organism: Rhabditoides inermis; assembly: GCA_963966185.1. Classification (NCBI taxonomy): domain Eukaryota; kingdom Metazoa; phylum Nematoda; class Chromadorea; order Rhabditida; family Rhabditidae; genus Rhabditoides; species Rhabditoides inermis. The sequence continues at coordinate 109,668 of CAWZYM010000334.1, read as the reverse complement.
GGGTAACAGAAATTTTGAAATTTGCGCGTTGCTTTCACATATGGATGTCAGATCGTGAAGGTCTTCACCTTGTATGTTTCAGACAAAGTTGCAAACAGGAATCGAACTGGCGACCGCGAGAGTGGTAGCCCACTTTCTTATCCACTACGCCACACCACTCCTTGGGTCAGAGCGCACAGAGACCGCTCTGTTACCCGAGAGGGTGACAGAAGCGTGAGGAAGTGGATGAACTGGATGAATCGATCATGAAGTGGATGAATCGATCAAATGTGTGCATCGCAATATCACATGGCGCGTTTTCGCGCCTCTTTTTTTGCGGTTCGCGCCACTTTCCCCATTTGAACGATAAATTACCCAACACGCTTGGGTAATTGACTGGGTAACGCGGTAACGGACTTGTATCGTTCAATTTTTGTATATCTTACATTTCAATGTGTCAACTATCGCCCTGGAGGTTAAAATTATGCGCCACTGTACCTTTAACCGAAATTTGTTCATATTTCGTACGAAACAGTTGTATGTCATGGAAGGATTGACGCTAGTTGCGTCGTTTGGTTTTACTGTTAGTGTGAAGCGTATGTAATGCAACACTTGCTAACGATTGCCACTTTGTCTCTTTTTCTGCTCTAGTTTCTGACCAATATTTTTGCTGTGAAATCACATTGACACCTGCAATATTCTTTTGTTGTGTCTTCGCATGCTTATGATTCACGGTCGGCAAAGACAACACGATGTGTTTCTCATTTCATTTCATCAGCTGGGCCCCAACTAGAAAGAGACTAGGTACATAGATTCAGGTTTTTTTTGTTGAAAAACCGACATCTTGGTAACCTAGTACTAGAATCTTTTTGATCGGGTTCATTGATGGATGAGATCTGTTTTGTGTACGGACCATCACATATTGTGTACGGACCATCCTCTCTTGCAGGACCCCCTGCACCCCACCGAGACCGTCATCGTCGTGCAGTCACTCGTCCCTGGGGGAGCCGCGCAGGTAGTTACTCTTCACTAACGCATACTAGTTACTCTTCACTGTCTACTTACTATAGGTAGGACTGTCTAGGTAGGATGAAGTATTGCCAGCACACGTGGTCCCTGGCTAACACATCACATTATGTATACTAGGTACTTCACACTAGTTATGCAGGCTACTCATTTTTTTGCCATTTCATTGTGTAAAACGTCCGTAGAGAGCCAGTACACGCTGTTTCACGGTTTAGATTGCGAAACAGAAAATGCGTGGAAATCGAGTGTGAAAGCTATAGCGGTTATGAATGTGTATACCCAGGCGGGCTCGCGAAAATGATGATGTCGTGAGTCATAATATTTCATGTTCAAACGAGGCGGGGAAAACGATGATGCACATAACATATTCAATGTCTTCCAGGCGAATATAACACTTTTCTCTCTATTTTCAATTTTTTTCGTATGTAGCATAGAGCAAACTGTAATCATATCATATTCTTCCAGGCGGATGGTCGCATCGTTCCCGGGGATCGATTGCTGCACGTCAACGAACACGACCTGAGCAGTTGCAGGTGAGATTTTTATTCAATTGCTTCATCAAAATTCTTTCATAATCAGATACTTATGATCATATTATGATTATATTATGATAATATGAGCAATAATATGAGTAATGAGCAGTAACGAGTAATATGAAAATCATAATATGAGTCGAAATAACCTCCTGTATGTAGCTAGCTTCATGTGTATTGTGCCAACCGGCTCTGTGCCAGTGAAAAAAAAACAATTGTTGTTGTGAAAGCGTTTACATCGTTTTTTTCTAGCTACTTTGTCGCATTCACGCAAGACGTTGTGTCGCGTTTTCGCTTATCGCGCATTTGTAGTAACTACTTATGCGGTAATCTCATAACGTCTTGTTTTTATCAACCATTTCTCTCATGCCAATAATAGCTATCTCAAGCACCCAAGCTCTTTCGATATAGCACAAGCGTTCGAAGAGCAGAGTTTGGCTATACGTAATATGTTCTCCTCTGCTTAATTCATGAATTCTGTCTTCTTCTCTATAAATATCCCATTCCTCTCTCTCTCTCTCTCTCTCTCTCTCTCTCTCTCTCTCTCTTATCGATTGCTCTTTATCTGGAAGAGTGAGACAGGTGGGATTAGCAGTGTAGCAGAGTCCTCTCCCGCCACCGGAAATGACTCGATCCCCTCACCTTGACGACTATGCAAATTTCTATACTACTCATTCTCTGTCTGCGCTCTCTCATAATCACACGCTCTCTTGCGTGACGCCCGAATTTGGCCCGGCGCCGGCTGCGGCAGCCACTCTCTCCTTTCGAATGCGCCGCTAATTGCGAGAGGATTCTGGGGCCGAAGTGTCCACGACGTCTGCCTCTCTCCGTATACCACACTCTCTCGCCTGCTCTCTGACATTTCTCCGTCGTTTGTATTTTCAACTTCTCTCTTTGCCGATGGAATGAGGGAGAGAGAGTGACCGCTGAGAGAGAGAGAGAGAGAGAGAGAGAGAGAGAGAGCCGAGTGAATGATTGGAAGCGTGACAATCTGTTTTCCTCTCTCACACACCAGCCGAGATCCGCAGGCGTTTGCGGTTTTCTTCACGAACTTTTGTCATTTCAAAACAAAAGAGTAATGTTCGATGTGTTAGAGAAAAAACGTAAAAATATGTATCTCAATTGTTTTTTCTCGTGTCAGAAACTCAGTCTTGAACAACATACCGGAATGACAGATACATATATGTACGTATTTTCAGATTCATTGTAGGGACCTCAAACGAAATTTGAGATGGCGAAATTTCGTTATCATTTTGTCATGATAATATTACATCAGTTATGTAGTTTCGAAAGATATATAGATGTTGTATGCTCACTCGATACACGCGCCGCCATTCCGCGCCAAGCGCGCGCACCGGAGCGCGCGCTTCCAATGGGGCAATGCGACAGAGAGGGGGCCCCAAAAAATAATGACGTCATAATATAGAATAATCGATATTTCATATTAATACCGCGAATACTATGCTTTGAATTGAGTACGGTTGCAATCAGAATATTCGTCCGGAACTTTCTAGACTAATTAGATCGCATAGTTTATTCAATATTGATAAGTTGATAACGACGACGGGATTTCGCCCGGAGCGCATAAATGTTTGTTGGGGTCCCCAGATTTATTCTGGTTTTCTTTAACAACATACTTGACTATGCTTTCGAATAACATATATACTTTCAGTCTCGAGCGGGCCGTCTCAGTGTTGAAATCGGCTCCGCTAGGCCGCGTTCGATTAGGAATCGCCAAGCCGGTGCCCATTGATCAGGTATATTATATTATGATATATATTTGACTTTATTTGTTTTATTTTAATTGATGCGCGGTTTCGATATTTTTAAAGTTATTAGCGGGTCAATATTACATGTTGCATTTCCTATGTTGAGAAAATCGCGCTCTTCCCGCTTTTAATTAGCATCCGATCCTCTCTTCTCTCTCTTTTGCTCATGTTGAGCGTTAGTAATGCGCTCATAAAGCGGAAGCCCTCCTCTCTCTCTCTCTCTCTCTCTCTCTCTCTCTCTCTCTCTCTCTCTCTCTCGCTCTCTTCCACTCTTTTTCATTTTGCGCGGGGTGTGGCTTCAAAGAATTCTCTTCGAACTAACACCAGCATCAATATTTTCGTGTTGATTTGCATCCACTCTACCGAAAAAGGAAATATCTTTCTCCTTCGCTTTGGTTCCGCGTGAGTTACCTTATGGAAGCTGTACATAAAGACTCCTTCTCCGGGAGTATCGATCCCCGCCCACCCTGCACTCTCCCCCTCTCACGCACTCTCTCTCGTGTGCTCTCGCTGTCTCACTGCTCCTCCTTTCATACACACTCTCTCGCATCGCGGCTACCTTGGCTATACGTATATATGCATATTTATGAATCAAGTAGTCGGAAGACGACTATGCGAACGATTCTTGAAAATGTGTGCGTGTCTTGGTTTTCTGGAATAATTATATTGCATACGTTAAGATAAGTATGCTCGAAATGTTTTTTCCTATGTTCTTCTCGTATGTAGTTCGTTGCTACAGTGTTCGAAAAAAAAAGTCATAAAAAGAAGTCACTGGTGATCATTCATGCGAAAACATCACCAATCCTTGACGTGGTCTGTGATTAGTGTCATGAATGTAGCGTTTTCAAATCACTGTTCCAGGGCCGCAACTCGCCTCTGATCTCTCGCAGTGAGCGCCTACTTGCCAAGGGAAGCAGTCCGCGCGGCAGACGACGACAGGTGAGATAAGGTTATGTAATTTGGAAAAAAACTCCCAGCGCTAACCAAACCATCTCTCATGCGTGTGATCAATCAATCAATCAATCGTTTAACCGAAATCGTTATATCTGAATATGACAACACAATCATGATGATATGATTAATCGAGTTTTCCTTTGCTTCCGATAGATATACGTACTCTAAATTTAAAAAAATAGAGATACGTACTCTAAATATTAAAAAAAAACTCCGATGCGCGGAAAACAGGTTTTCCAGCACTACGCACTTTTTTTAAAATGCAACACTCTCACACAATCACACGTTCTTTCAGCGTTTCGATCTCTCGGGAAAGAGTTTTGGAAGTAGTGGCGATTAAATTTTTTGACACCAAACTATGGGCATTGTTTTCAAAAGTTCTGCACCACGAAAACCAATAGTGAACCATATCAATCCCATTATACCTATTATTCCGATGTCTTATTACTCGATTTTGGCGCATATCAATTTAGTGATTGGGTGAAACGTAGAAATGTTCGTAAAGATCACAACTACTTGCTTGCATTGGAAAAAAACAACAAAGAAAATTTATCAATTCGATCGCTTATTACAGCCACCCACCGTCAGTACTGAAACAGTCTGGATCGGTGCGGACGAATATCGACGATTGCATCCTCAGGTGAGTATCGATTTATCGATTTATTTACTGATTTTGATACTGCCTATCCACCGTCTCGATTCTGTTGCCATTTCCGCTTCGTTTGGTTGATTAGAGCCGACAAATGTGAATACCACATTTCTTTGCTCCAATCCAACACCTATCCCCGCCATTTTCAGGGCTACTTTTCCTCTCGCGCCTCCTCTCGCAGCGAACGCAGCCTGGCTGGGGTACTGTACTTTGCATTTCATGGGTTTCTAGACTACTGTTCTATCGCTTCATATCACCCTTCTGTTGTATATGTGTCAAATACGTTTCACCATTAGTAGAACATTGATGCTCGGTTACACTAATAATCCGTCCTCAACAATCGCCTTAATCCCTTTAAATTTAAAGTTTAGCAACAAAAAAGAAGGGAGAGTAGAGAGTAGTTGGTAGTCAGGAGAGAGATGAAGAGAGAGAGCGAGAGAGATAAAGAAAGAGAGAGAGAAAGAGAGAGAGAGATGAAGAGAGAGAGAGCGAGAGAGAGAGAGAGAGAGAGAGCGAGAGAGAGAGAGAGAGAGAGATTCTCTCCCTTGCAGTCCGACATCTCCATGTCCTCCTGGTCTCCCTGCTCCTCCCGCTCCCCGAGCCCCTGCATGTCACCATGGGCCAGTGACGTGGTGAGTCACCCTTTTTTTAATAAAAAAACTGTTTTTTTTTTCAAAATAATAATATTAGTTATCGTGTATACTTTATAGAAGAGAATTAAAATTAACGTCATATATAAAGTGATTACGGCAAATGTGATTGGGATCGGAGTTTAAAAGGTTCATTTTACATATGGATAAAACAACAGCACAGTCATTTTGTGACCGTGTGAACTGACCAAGATCAATAACAATAAGATATAGAATATAGCGCTTTTATGACAGTGTACATTCCTCGACCTGGCAACTTGTTTCGCATTACTCGGTGAAATCGTTTGAGTAATCACAGAAGGTTAGGAATTTGTTGACCTGCAGCCGTATTAAAGGAAATGTACACTCTGAATTTCGAGGTTGAGTTAGCACCGGGATGTGAAAATTTGAGGAGAATGATGCACTTATGTCATTACAGCTATGTGTCGGAGATACCTTAAAGTCGATGAAAAATTCTGTTAAACATTGAAAATTGGCACCAATTGGCATCAATTTCTGCATTTTGACACATTTTGCGCTCAATTTTCATCTATTTGTAGGCATTTTCAGAAAATAGTTGTATTGACAAAAATACAGCGTTTTCATCATATTTTCCCATCCCGGTGCTAACTCAACTTCGAAATTCAGAGTGTACACTCCCTTTAACGAAGGATAGCCCATTTGATACGTTTCACTCTCAGCTCAAGAGGAGAAGATGTTGAGTGGTTGCAATGTCAATTTCGGTAGCGCTTTACACAAAAAAATAGAAATATGTTTCTCGCACATAACAAGTACGTAAGAGCCTTGTTCATAATAATCTGTCGGTTACGACCAGACGAATTCGAAAATAATATTATAATCAGGTCTATCTACCCACCCATTTGGAACGAACGATCAGCGTTACGAAGGGACCACTGGCTATGGGTGAGTGGGAGAGAGAGAGAGAGAGATGGAGAGAGAGAGATGGAGAGAGAGATGGAGAGAGAGAGAGAGATGAGAGAGAGAGAGAGAGAGAGAGACAGACAGACAGATAGAGAGAGAGAGATGGAGAGAGAGAGAGAGAGAGAGAGAGAAAGAGAGAGAGAGACAGACAGATAGAGAGAAGGAGGGAGAGAGAGAAAGAGGGAGAGAGGGAGAGAGAGAGACTTCCCTCCTTCCAGGCGTTGTCTTGGACGCGGAGAGAGACAAGGGCGTGAACGGCTGTGTAGTGAAGAGCATCTGCGGCAAGAAAGCGGTCGGACTGGATGGAAGAATACAGGTGCGGTGATCTCTTTCTCCTTCTGCTTCTCTCCCTCTCTCTCTCTCTCTCTCTCTCTCTCTCTCTCTCTCTCTTCTACTATCTTTCTCTCCTTTTTTTCGTTTTCTCTCTTCATACGTTTCACTCTTTGGGTATACATGACAGTCGCATGACTTCGATAATTTGTTTGGAACCACGCAATTTGAGAAGATCAACTTTCACTTTCATTTCACAGACAATTATTGAATGAGGAATGTTATGTACATAACTGCGAAAACGACTTTTATAACTAGTTTATTTATAAAGTATAGCCTGGTCAATATTGAGCGCGATCATACGTTTCACGTGCTCCATAAGTCGTATTGAAGTGAACTGTCGTTAATGCCTTTTCCGTAGAGATTACAGTAATTCTAACTATAAAAACCAAGTTATTTAACATGCGTGTTGTTTTCAGGTGGGTGACTACCTGGTGCAAGTGAACTCGGAGTGTCTGCGCAATGTGACATCCGCGAGGGCGCGCGCCATCCTCAAGCGGGCCAACCTCATCGGCACCATGTGCAAGTGGGTGGTGTTTAGTTCCCACATTATGCATTCGTATCTATTGTCAACTAACACTTGTGCAAGTGGGTTCTTTCCACGTTTCGCTCACAGCAGCTTTACTTTTTCATTTCATTGCTAAATATCATTGGCACTATGTGCAAGTGGGTTTCTACTCCTAATTATTCATGTGAATAAATACACCCCAATTTTCATTGCGACCAGTAGTGGTGAATCGAAATTTCTCTATGAACAAAAACATTGGTTCGAGTGACATGAACATGAGAGATACGTTTCAAGTAGTATGTGTTATGTACCACGCGGCGTTTGGATAATGCCGGTCCGTAGCATTAGACAAATGAAAAAAGGGTTACCAAACTGTACACTGGATACCTATCATGTCACGTTTAACACTGCATCTAGCCTGCACCTAGTTTCCTAGTTTACAGGTTGAAATACGGTGCTCTAGTTGTTGGCCTGGGTATTTTTGCCAAACTGCCATTTATGTACCTTATCTCTCATCTACTCCAATACGTTTCATGTCAGACAAATGAAAAAGTCTATTGCAATCCAACCTCGCTAAGAGTTAGTTCGCTGAAAAATATCAAGAATTCGTTTTGGTTTGAAAGTTATCTTTCTGGCGATTGCGAGACGGAACTACGTTTCATGACGCACTGATTAGAACAATCGATTCGCGAGATGCAATTCGAGCTCCACAAGCATGATTATGAAAAGTGCAAAACGAAATCACTCATACGAGAGAGAGAAAAATACACGAATTCATTTTTAGACGTGATCGGAATTTTAAAGTGTTCAGTAGTGGTTAGAAAGCAATCGCAAGTGGTTTGAAGTAGTTTGATGTTTTGAGGATTTCGAGGTCGTTTTTAGATAATGACCTCTATTTTTCCAGCGTCACCTACATCACAGCGGCCGATGCGCGCACCTGGAGGGACAGATTCAGGAGGGAGGAGGACACGCGGGGAGGAGTCAACCATCTCAGTCCCAAGTGAGTTGTCCCTCTCTCTCTCTCTTTCTCTCTCTCTCTCTCTCTCTCTTCCCCTCTCTCTCCTCTCTCTCTCCCTCCTTCTCTCTCCTCTCTCACCTCTCCCTTCTTCTTTCCCACTTACTTACCCATGCAAATTGGCAGCGAGTAGTGTTCTTCCTTCCCTCTTCTCTCAGCCTAAAATGTAGTTAGCGACTCGTTGCAGAGTGTTCCCCAAGTTCTACCACTCCCCGTACTACTCTGGCTGCCACGACCTTCCACCACCGCCTGCCGAGCTGCTCGCACAGGTAGAGAGAGAGAGAGAGAGAGAGAGAGGAAGGGAGAGGACAGAATACTGTGAACGCATGTATATGTATATTCTCACTTTTAACAAGATAAATTGTTTTATATGTTGAGAATGTAGCCAAGCTGAGAAAGTAGCTATTTTCTCGTACACATAGTGGAAGATGGGTGGTAAAGATGAGCCTTATAGTGAAAGCTATGAGTCTTCGGTATCATTTGTCTGCTGCACGTGCATTGCAACAATGTGGCTAGCCTACTTTAAACGGGAACAATGTAACGTATCGCAGTTTTGTTATGATCGAATGCTTTCGAAAATAAGTTCCTCGGCCAGTCTTTTCGAAAACCATTGCCATGCCCGAAGTAATTCAAAGTAGTTCAGAAGCGTTGCAAGGCATATCATGAGTAGTTTGGAGACAATTCGTTTGAAGAGACCGCTACATTACTTACTTTCAGGAGGAGGAGTGTGTGTCGGTGTCCCTAGCACAGTCCACTGCATTGCCCGAGATGCACGACGATAGCAGTATGATCGGTGGGTGGATCTCTCTCTCTCTCTCTCCCTCCCTCTCTCTCTCTCTCTCTCTCTCTCTTTCTCTCTCTTTATTTTTCGCTATAAACCTACACCTTCTTTTCAAAATGCCCTCTTAGCCGTAGCGGTTGCGAAAGTGAGAATACGATTTGTGTGATGAATTCATGTTGATTACACCTGCAAATTATTGTAGACTGTAGCCATTGCACATACGTTTCACACTGTTGTCTTAATCGTAGCGGTCATGATGTTTCAATGGCATTCTGGAGGAAATTGTGTTTCTAGTCGACTCGAACACGTTTCAAATCACCGTCTTTGCCGATGGAGGATGTGCAAATGATGATGAAAGTTTGAAAAGTTCCATTTGAAAAGACATATGTCTCCACTTCCAGTCGCAAATATCTCTCGTACTGTCCCCGTAACCGTAATGGTCATGAGACTCATACAAAACTTTACTTTCATTTCGAGACCAACTTGTTTCCTCTCATACGTTTCTCTCATACGTTTCAAAGCACTAACTTAAAACATGAAAGTAATACTAATAATGATGATACAAACTCCTTTCCAGTCGACTCGCCCTGCGCCACCCTGCCCCGACAGGCGAACCGACACGCCGCCGCGACTGTCGACGGTCGACTCATCGACGAACTAGCCCACGAGATGGTGCAGGTGAGTGTTCACCTGGTTGTTTACTTGTTTACCTAGATCTACCTTTGCTTGCCTTCTCTTGTGCACCTGTTTACCAGCTGATTTTACCTGTCTCTTACACTTTCCCCCGTTCAGTCCGCTCTTCGCGATGCCGTGCTAGACTACCACCTCTCCACCCGCTTACCCGAGTGGCGCTCGAAAACCCCGCCCATCCACGCCACGCCCCCCTCCACACCGCATGACACCCCCAAGGTAGCGTTGACATAGCGGCCAGCTCGACCCCGCCCATTTAGGCCACGCCCCCTCCGCCGCCGCCGAGAAGCTCTCCTCCAGTGTATGACTCGTTGATTCGGCGGGACTCTGCTCCGAGTGCTTTGAGCTCACCGGAGAGGCGGAGATTCGAGGAGAGAGACGTGAGGCTGAGGAGGGAGGAGAAGGAGGAGAAGGTGGAGAAGGAGGAGAAGGAGGAGGAGAAGCAGTCCTCCCCAGCCACCATCGACCGAAGCAGTGTGACCACGGAGGAGCCGGTTCGTGTTTGCTTAGCTCGCATGGCATGTGTCGAACTTTTGATCATTCGAAGAATCGTTCGTATTACTCGGCGTTGAATCGGGCGCGATATGAGTGATAGGTGAAACGTATACGTTCAGTATTCTATGAAAAAAAGTTTTTATTCGCAATAAGGCGTGACCAGCATGAGCAAAGCGCGTGAAACGTAACACTCGCATTTGTCCCCGTTTGTATGTTCAGTTGGATGAAATCGTAACTTGACAGCTGCCATATTACGCAGCGACAATAGCAGCCTAATAAGACGTGCACGTGAAACGTATTTAAATAAATATAAATCCGCTTTCTGAAATTCTTGCTTTTGGCCAAAATTTCTGTCCGCATATCAGATAAAGCGCGCGTTAAAAACTCAACATACAAACAGTATGTTGAATACAGTTTACATCATACAACAAAAAGGTAAAGATATGAAGGTAAGTATCTCTCCGATTCAAGAGATGCACTCTGCGGTCGAAGGAGGATTATGGCACTATGCACATTGATACCAGTACATGTCTCATACATAAATTACATGTATAAACATCACTCATGTATAAACAGCACTGTATGAACATCACAAAACAATGTATAAACATCACTCATCACTTTGCAGCGCGCTTCCTCGTCTGAGCGCGAGCGCACCCCTCAACCATCTGTTCTGTCGGAGAGGCTAAGGGATATCGAGATGGAGGGAGAGACATCCAGGGAGCAGAGAAAGTATCCCACCAGGTCGATCAGGGAGAGGTGAGGGAGGGATAGAGAGAGAGAGAGAGAGAGAGAGAGAGAGAGAGAGGGAGGGGGGGAGAGACACCCAGGGAGCAGAGGAAGTATCCCACAAGGTCGATCAGGGAGAGGTGGGTTACGAGAACGAGCATTATGTGAGACTCGTAGTTCGATACAAGAGATGTGAGGGGTGTTGGATTGTCATCAGAACTTATAATTGAATATATATATCTACATAAGGTATTAGGAAAAGGTATTGTGTAATTGATACTCTTTCTGAAGAGGAAGCCAAGGAAGTTCCCTACAAGGTCGATTAGAGAGAGGTGTGATGGTTGGATTGTATAGTAATGTAAGAACTTCTTTATACGTTTTTACCATTCGGTCAATTGAACTCGATTTCTAAATGAATATAAAATTTTATTAGGGGTTTAGAGTAAATGAACTGTGTAGTTGAAACTCTTTCTGAAGAAAGAGCAAAAAAAGTTCCCTGTCAGGTCAATTAGAAAGAGGTGTGATGGTTGGATTTTATAGTAAAAAAAAAACTTCTGAATTTTATCGAACTCTTACGTTTCACATGTGGTGTATATCATGAGTCGTAAACGCTGTAGCAATGGCATTCGTTTTTTTCCACATTAATAGTCAAACATTCAATAGTACAGATAGCACAGCAATCAAACAGTTTTCTTTCCTCTGACATAGAGACAGTTCCAAAGTTTTAAACCACGGTCATATGTTTCACGAGCTATACAGAACAGCAAAAATTGGAGCGCTATCAATAAAACGACTCCATCGTAACTTAGCTGTGAAAATCCATACGTTTCACATACAGTGTGAACAAACAATAGAAAGAACGCTAGCCATGACAAAATTATTAAGTCACTGGGTGCTCATTAAACCACAAAAAACAAGCTACTCATATCCACACGCCTCCACTTCCAGTAATGACAATTAGCATTACATACGCTTGCTAAATGTTTCATGTGTGTGAGTCTGTGAGTTTGTCTTGCTTTTGTATATTCATTGTCGAGAGCAACAGAATGATGACAAAGAACAGCAAGTCGAGGAGAGGTTCGTATAAATCGGGATTTTCAAAATGTGACAGCGAGCATATATAGTCATACAACCATCACGACGCGAGAGAGTGAGAGTGTGTGAGAGAGAGAGAGAGAGAGAGAGAGAGAGAGCAAGTAGAGAAGTATGTCGGATCGAACGACTTCGACTCCTGTCGTCTGATCGTAGTGTAGCTAACCGGGCGTCTCATCAATGTAATCATTTCAATCCCATCTTTTCCCCCTGCCGCTTTCCAACGGTGGCTCCCCATTTGAGATTCGTTTTGTTGTATTATTTTCTTATCTTGTCATGTGTGTACATTGTTTTCATTCTTTTGCACGAGTTGTTAAGTAATTTCGTATAAATTATTATTCCAGATCGGCTGACTCGATCGCCGAGCAGATGGCGGCTGATGTCCTCGCCAGTGTGGAGAGGGAGATGCGGGAGAGGGAGAGGGAGATAGAGGTGAGGAGAGAGAGAGGGAGAGAGAAAGAGAGAGAGAGAGAACGGGGGAGAGAGAGAGGAGGGGAGAGGAAGGGAGAGAGAGCAGAAGAAACAGATAAAAAAAGGTTGATTGACTATACCCGTACGTTTCATCTGTGTCATATATTGTCGTGTCGATCTGAATTGTCAATTTGTCTTCCTTCACACAATTAGATCGAACAAGCCAGTTCTGAATTAAGTGCAAATACATTTTATACATACGTTTCTCCAAGCGCATGTATATTTATTGTTTAGTTGATGTCACTTGTCAATGGATACAATGTATACGTTACATTTTTTACGAAGCATATTTTAATCAGATAAAGTCAAAATAATCAATCAATCAATAGTTTAACCAAAATCACTACATCCTGACCACACGGGGGGAAGCCCTGGGTGAAACACTGGTCAACAAGGATGGGAGGGTCGAAGGCGAAAGTAGACCTTGGATCGAGAATCAGTGTAGATCGAAATGAATGAATGAACCTTCTTGCAGCTGCGGCGCAAACCCGTGGTTGACTCGCCGACTCTGTCCGTCTCATCCGCCACTTCTCACAAGCTGCCACAGCACAGACAGGTCACCGACAGGTGAGTAGCGGCTCTCTCTATCTCTCTCTCTCTCTCCCCCTCTTAACCATGCACTATCTCAGAGCGGAGACACAGTCCACGGGTGCGCGCAGCGTGGCGAGTGAGGGTCGGCCGGAGGTAAGTGCACTGACGGACGAACTCGTCTTGTTTCTTGAACTCATTTGTCTTGAACACACCACTGCTCAATTGTTCGTTTGTGGATGGTCTGGAAGCACACCCAATCCTAGAGTGGGAAACGGGCAGAGGTGGACCTTGGCTGGTGCTGAGATAGTTGTGACACCTGTAGACAACTGCCCTGACGCGCTTTGTGTCAATGCCAAGATCGTACCGTGTGTATCAGGTGGTATCCGACGACTCATTGCCTTTATTGACTTCATGGACTTCACGACTTCATTTCAGAGCCAGGCGAAGAAGTCCAGCAAGTTCTGGGGCGAGGCGCGCACCGTCACCCTGCACAGGGAGCCCAACAAGTCCTTCGGTGAGTGCTATGTTCAAGATGCGTTACTGAAAAAGGCATTGGAGAGACAGTCTCCATAGTTTTGTGTGTTTTTGTTCGTGTGCACGTTAGGAAATCCAAGTTCGGTGTTGTTTGTTCACATACGTTCCACTCAAACCATATGTGTCATTCGCGATATTTGCGTCAATCAGTTTTCCAAAATCACAAACCACAACGCACCCTCTATATACGCTTCACCAGCATCACAAATAGCGTCACGCGCTAGATCAATAATGCAATCTTGAAACAATGCAAAGCACTAAACCGACTCGCAAATTATTATATCAAATCACACAATTTCATCACCACGGGGGTGCAGAGGTGCATATCTTTGATTCATAAGGAGTTTGAATATGGAGCCATTGAAAATGAACAAATCACGCGGCGTTTTAGCAAGTTGGCTTCACATAAATGAAAATGCGTCGAAATAACATATACTTGGGGGAAGCAAACGAGCTGTTTGAAATGGTCAAAAAGACGTTTCGGCGAAAAAAATGTGATGGATGTTTCTGTACTGTACTGCAGCGGATCCTTCAGCTCAGATCGTCTCCTCATCGATAATAAATACTAAAAACGAATACAACTATCCATAGAACAGCATCAAACACTCCATTGACTTGATACAGCTTATCCAGTAGCTAGTAGGTGTCACGAAACTTTTTTTCGGTCGGTTGAATCCGGGGTGCTCCATCTCTGGCGAATGAACATGTGTCTCGTTCAGGCATCTCGATCGTTGGCGGCCGCGTGGAAGTGTCGCAGAGGGGCGGCCTGCCCGGCACTGGAAACACCGTCAGCGGCATATTCATCAAGGTGTGTAGTTTTAGAATAGTTTATCTATTTATATCAGTCATTCATATTACATTCATTTTTATATTAGTCACCACACGGTGTTCTTCTACCCGTTTATTGCCGAACATGTGACAGCATGTTCATTTACGACGTTCGTGAAACATATGGAAGATACTTGATCGTACGCTGGCTTCCCGATGGCTTGTAGTGAGCTATCCAAGTCACCCCCTTTCCAGTCGATGATGCACGTTGGGTGGTCCCTGTCACCAACGCTCGGAAAAGTTGCCACACAATTGAAACACGTTTGTGGACCTGACATAGGAACCACAATGCGATTTTCAGATGTTCGAATGTGGTTCAGCTTTTGATACAATAATGTAGTTTGCTTCAAGCTAAATTGCTGAGTTCAAAAGTATATAATGTGCATTGGTTTCATCGTTCACATTTCTGTTTATTTTTTACACACCTTGCTTTGCAGTCGGTGATGTCGTCCTCGCCCGCGGGTCTCTCGGGTGGGATGAACATGGGAGACCGGGTGATCAGCGTGAACGGCGTCGACCTCCGGGAGGCCACCCACGAACAAGCCGTCAAGGCGATCCGGTGAGTGATCTGATGAACTGATTATCGAGATGAAGGGGATCCGGTGAGTAATCTGATAAACTGATTATCGAGATGAAGGGGATCCGGTCATCCGGTGAGTAAGTGAAGATGAAGGCTATCCGGTGAGTGACTGATTATTGAGATAAAGACAATACGGTGAGTAACTGAAGATAAAGGGGATCTGGTGAGTTGAAGTGATTGCGTCCTAGCCTTCTAGGGTGAAGTCATATGTCAGATATATTTAGAATATATTATGTTATCGTAGTAGAAATAGAGACTCTTTGGTGAGTAGATTATCAAGCAGCGGTCATCTGTTCCAATCTGTTAGTCTTTAGTCTCATCAGTCTTCAAAACGCCTTAAATCTCGATCAAACAGTGTGTTCGAAGGCGTTTCGAAGGTACTGATCACACCTTGATTCACCGAAAAAGTGAATTGACTAGGAAAATTTGTTCGTTATGTGATCGTAGGAAAAGTAAAGACCACAGAAGGCTATTCGGTGAGTATTTGGTCTATCCCATTGTGTACAGAAAACCTGAAACTTATGCTTGATTTTTTCGAAGAACTGATTGTCTAATTTCTAGAAACGCCGAGAACCCCGTTCGGTTCGTACTGCAGTCACTCCACTCATTCTCGCCCGCGCAGGTGAACATACGTTTCATGAGTTGCATAAGATTCATAATAATTACAACATCTCTAATACATCAGAGGCTTTGACAAAATGAATAGTATTACCACATACGCTTCAATTATTTATCCATAAGCATTATGTAATAACTGTCTTCAATTTTCCATTGAACTCCAGTTTAGTCAAAGCTATTCAAAACTCAAGAGAAAAAAACATAAGACATTCTGCAACGCATTTCGAACCAGGTTTGAAGAAACTGACCACCACATCAGCAATCGACACAACATAAATATCGCAAACAACGATACGTTTCAACCAATGCTCATTTTAACTAGTCTATTGTCGTTATCAATCACTCGATGCTAATGATCGATTCAGCAAATGATCTCCTCATCCGGCTCCACCTCCACTGTGGGATCGATTCGGATAGAGAGCAAGCAGGAGAAGGAAAAGGAGCAGGAGAAGAGTTCTGTGGGACAGGTGAGGAGGGAGAGAGGGAGAGAGAGAGAGAGAGAGAGAGAGAGAGAGAGAGGAGAGAGAGAGAGAGAGAGAGAGAGAGAGAGAGAGAGAGAAAGAGAGAGACGAAGAGAGACGAAGAGAGAGAGAGAGAGAGAGAGAGACGGAGAGAGAGAGGTTTGCAGGACTCCCAACCCTCCACTCCAAAGTCCACTGACATCCGGAAGAAATCCGCGGCCTCCGTCAAATCGCAAAAGATGGAGGAGCCGGTGAAGAAAGTGAGTTGTCATCGAATTCAGTCGATGACTGCCAAAGATCTCCGAGATCAATTGATTAAGTTGACGTAGGCTTGTTGTCGCAAAAGCACATGCATATGTAGATTGAGCGAAGTTGGGTGTGCGTTGTAATTATGGCAGAACAATTATTGTGACTACTGTGTTTGTGAGCTAGATATCATCGCATTGTTTTCCTCATGCGCCACATCCATTATGAATCGCCACCGAAACGTAAGCTGCGATTTTGTTGTTTAAAGGAACAGTGGCGCATTAGTTTCGACTTTGGATCATAACTTGCCCCATTGGAATGAAAAACTAACAAAAAATAACAATTCAAAGTTGTTACCGCGTTACCACACCAATTACCACAAACCGTCCCGTTACCACATGAAAATATGCGTTCAAATGTGTGTTTTGGCGGGAAGCCTCATTGTCGCGGGGCTGCTATCTGCAAATCGATTCTGCGATCGCTTTAGCAAAGAAGTCAGTTCTCGGGAAGGGCAGCGGTCTTTGCGCGTGATGACGCAATGAGCTGCGTGGCGCAGTGGAAAAGAGTCTGGGCTATCACTCTCGCAGCCACGGGTTCGATCCCTGTTTGCAACTTTGCCTGAAACATACATGCACCTCGGTGCGTGGTGTTTTAGCGCGAATTTGAACATTTCATTACCACACGGTTCTGATATACGCCACTGTTCCTTTAAGTAAAGTTCTCTGCGGTTGAAATCTTGAATGACAATAGTTAATGTTCCGAGAAGGAAAACATAGCACATACGTTTTACACCTCGTTTGAAATGCTAAAGAATGTACATTTGTAATTTGTTGAATTGATATTAAGTATAATAATTAAAGTGTATGCTATAAAAAAATAATACATTTATTGTTTCCAGCGCTCTATCGACGCCGCCTCCGTGCCGTACTCGAAGCGCACCAGTGTCGGCAGCAACTCAATCAAGGATGTGAGTGGGCGGGGCTAGAGGGGGCGGGGCCTGATGGTTATCAAATCGAAGAAGTGGGCGGGGTCAGAATGGGCGGAGACGATCGCTTCAGGACCGGCCACTGATCGTATCTGACGTCTCTAGCAGCGAGGCGAAGGAAGACGATGATGAGGGAGAGGAGGAGGAGAAGGAGGAGGGGGAGCAGTTTGTCAAGGTACGGAGTAGAAGATTAAAACCGAAAGAAAGACGCACATTCTGAAGACTTTTCTTAGAGTAGGCGCGTGTTCTGAGAATTTAGGCAAAAATTGAAACTGGAAAAAAACACCTTTCTTAGAGTAATAGGGTCGAGATAGTATAGATCTGTGTGTAAAGAGTGAACAAGCGAATTTATAGAGGATATTGCACATACGTTTCGAGTCCAAGTTATATTTGCACTGAATGTTTATCAATAATTGGCATTGCTGGTAGGTCATTTGAATCAATAAAAATACTATTGGGGGAAAAACGTTATCATTTTGCAGGAGCTGGCACCCACTGCCAGCACTCCGCAACCCATGGATGACGATGGTGAGTAAACAAGTAAAAAACCCACGTAAACAAATGAACAAACAACCTTTTCCAGAGACCCTTCGTCGTAAGTACTCCGAATCGGGTGATGTGTTCATCATGCGACTGCACGAGCGGCCCGAGAACGGACTGGGCGTTAGTCTGGCTGGCAATAAGGATAGGTGAGTATACTGTGCAGGACAAAAGTTTTCAATGATAATGAAAAATCATGATGCTACCAATTACCATTTCTCAGATAAAAATGTCATTTATAAGAGTCATTATAAGAACGATTGTGTGTACTTGAACTATTAATTCCTATTTTCCGATGTCCCCATGGTCTCATCATGTGTGCTTGGTAAAATGTATTTGAAAAGCGCTAGAAATGGGTTGTCATTATGAGGCGTTACCTGAAATAGCATCTATAAGAAGACATATGGCATGTGGCTGACGAATCACAAACACGTGCGAAACTACAGAAATACAAGTACATTTTAAAAACAGCGGAAGTCCGGATCAAAGATGTAACGTGCTCAAATGTGGCTTAATCGTAATCGATTATGTGCTACTACATAGATCAAGATGAAATAAAGGTTTCTCACAATCCCCACAATGAGACACCATCTGCAGGTCGACCCTCTCCGTGTTCGTGGCGTCTCTGGCCGCGCACTGCCCGCTGCCACTCAAAATAGGCGACCAACTCATGCAGGTGGGATATGTCATTGGGCGTAAACTCGAAACTCGCGTGAAAGCAAATGCGAGAAAAATTCATCCAGAATGAGAAGCGTAGAAATGTATTGGAACGAGGGATATTAAAGATAATAGATAGGAGACGAACTCATTGAGGTAAGGAAGATGAAATGTCATATAGGAAGACTCGCGAAAATAGAACGTTCTTCACGCAAATACGAACGTGAAGATATATCGAAACTGGGGAAATATAGGAAACCATGAAGGTGAGAGATGTTTTAAAGAAATGACGTGAGAGTACACTTTGTTTAGCACAACTCGTTTTTCTATCGAGACAGGAATTTACATCAAGTATATAATCGCGTCTCGTGCTCAGTCCTTATCCTAGACTCAAACCTAAAAATAGAAAACAGTGTATTGTTTTATTTTAGTGCACAATTACATTTTTGTACCCAGAAAAAAACGTAAGCCTACCAAGAACTAGGCTAAACTGTATGATTCCCTCTCATTCCGATTGAGATAATCTCTGTCTCTGACTCTGATACTCAGAAACGAACGTTGAGGTGAACGAGCGGTTATGTAGTGCAACACACCATTATATATTCAAAAAATGAGACATAAATTACCATTTGAGGTGACCGATCGAGTGCTCAATTTCGTTTCTCGATTACATTAATTCGGATAGAACTAGGGACCACAATGAGATTTTCAAATATTTGGATATGGTATAGCAATGAGTTCATAAATGTGGTCCATTTAAAGCTGATTTCAAAAATATATAATGCTCGTAGGGTTCATCGTTCACATTGCGCTCTAATTCCGCACGGCGCCGCGCACCCGAGCGCGCGCTCACATAGGGAAAGTGCGACAGAGGGCGGCTAGATCAAAGCACTGATGACGTCATCGATAGTTAAATAATGAACATATACGTTCATAATAGTAGCGATACGCTTTGTTCGATCGTAATCGATAAGTACTTGAAGAAAAACGTCTCTTACGACATCATTTTTCATTACTCATTTTGGGCAATAGCGGCTAGATCAAAGAAATATGACGTCATCATATCACTCTTCATCGATTTTCACTACTTTACAGGGTACATGATCCTATGAATAAAATATCGTTGGAATCAGCGCGAAAGGGCGAATCTTTATATGTTAATTAGAGCACATCATGTGTCCAGTGAGAAAATGTTACATGATTTCGCCGGGCTCTCTGCAACTCACGTTGTGGTTCCTAGGATAGAACGATGGAATTTTTAGGTAAACGACAGTGTGATCAACTCATGTAGTGTACCACATATAAAACCAGCTCTGTACTTGTTTCAGGTGAACGATCGGGTTCTGAAGGGCGGCTCGCACGTGGCGGCATCGGCTGCGATCCGGGAGGAACTGCAGGGCGGTCCGATCCGGCTGGTCATACTCAGGAGGAAGGACGCGGCGGTGAGTGGACGGGGGGGGGATAGGATAGGCTAGATCAGTTGGCGAAACTCAGTCGCGGGCGAGAGAGGTCCGCTGGAAATCTTTCAAGGCGATGTATTGTCCGGTGCAGTTTCGAATGCCGCGAGCGATCAGCGGGCCGAGATGTTCCGTTGTACTTTTGTCTGTTTTTTCGCTGGACAAAATGAGAGTTGCCAGCTATAGGCGATAAGAGAGATTCAATCAGATATTGTTGGTACTAGCCTCGTCTTTTAGCGCAGTTACTTACGGTGTCATCAATGGCATCAAGCCGATCAAAACGCCTTTTTGTTCGCGTTTCGCGGGCAGTTAGGAACGCACTCTCTCATAAACAGGCTTACATTAGTTTTCTAGAATGCTAAATCTAATGTCAGTAGCTGCGTTTTCTATCGCACTATCACCTAGGGACGCTGGAGGGGTGATTGAAACCGTGGTTTGTGAGATAGGTTGACACATGACAGTAGGTTGGGGTTCTCGAAATAGAACAGAGAGCGGATGCAATTAGAGGCAGTCTCACTTTGATACATCAACATGCGTGGGCACGACATCTTTAAAGGATTTATCCGGACAATGTATTATTCCCTGATTCTTCAGGATGGGGTCGGTTTCGTTTTGTTCAATGAAGATGAGTTTTGGAGTTCTGTTTGCGCAGAAAAATTGTTAAAAATACAAACAATTTTTCCACGTTTATACAATTTCAAAAGAAGATGTCATTGACGAGAACAAAAGCGACCCCAACCTGAAGATCAGGCAAGATTACATTGTCCGGATAAATCCTTTAAGTAGAGTGTTCTGGCCAGTTTCTGTTTTGCACAAACTCTCTTAACCCCTCGCATTTCACACGCCGGCGACACACTTCTACTTCTGCATACACACAGTGTCGCTAATTTGATTTCCCAGCGAGTACTCCGCTCTTCTCTCTCTCTCTCTCTCTCTCTCTCTCTCTCTCTCTCTCTCTCTCTTCCCCTCTCACCACCGTCACTTCGCCAATAGAAGGGAAATGCGAAAAGAAGCGCGCGAAGAAATGGACTATAACAAGAAGGGAACGAAAGGGTCCTTCAGAGGGCTCCTGCGCGCTCCGATTGAGTTTACATGTTCTATTGCATTTTTTCGTCTTGCCAGGCCGAGATCGCGTTTCGGCCCGGAGAGAGCAGGGAGGAGGAGAAGGAGCAGGAGGAAGAGCAGGGAGAGAAGGAGCAGAAGGAGGAGGAGCAGGAGAAGGAGGAGGAGGAGCAGTGCACTCCCACCACATCCACCGGCAGTCCGGGACAGCAGGAGAACAAGGTGGGGATTATTACACGGATCATCGTTGAGACTAAGAATAGCTGTGTTTGTTTACGAGATTCCTTATAAGAGAATCGCGCGTGGAGCGACCGAGAGAGCGTGCGAGAGTGAGAGAGCGCGCAGACGACGAGCCGTTCATTGAGTCAATGACGTGTCGTCGTCGTCGTATATTCAGTGAGGGAGAGAGGAGAGAAAGCTCCTCGTCGCTTGCGCTCATTCTCTCTTTTCGGTTTTGTTCTCTTACTTGGTTCCAGTGGCTTTCGGAAGAGAAGGAAAGAGGGAGGGAGAGAGAGTAGGTTACCGGTTACCTGCTGCGATTTTTGTGGGCGGTGCTTTCACATGCTATTCTGCGATTGCATTTTCCCTTTCACATTTACATTACAATTAAGTACACGGTGTGTGCAATTTCACGTGCGCATTATTCCCAGCGGCAGTCTCACCTACAGTATACCGTAACCATACATCAAATCGGTGCGCACGCACATACACACATCGTAATTCGTAATGAGAACGTGCCCTCTTCTTCCCCCCCCCCTCTCCCCCTCTTCCCCTTCCCCGTAACTTATTCTACTAGTTGCAGAGAGAGGGAGATGAGAGGGAGAGAGAGAGAGGGAGGGAGGGAGGGAGGGGGAGGATATATCGATTGCGCCGGCTCTGTCGTCGCCTCTGCGGCGGCGGCAGCGAAAGCCGCCCGCCCTCCCCCCGGGCTCGCAATTAATCATATTTTCACTCTCTCACCCGCCACCCGCCGCGTCTCACCTGTTACTGTACGTACCGTCAGGTTACTGTATTACCGTATTTCAGCCGCTCGACACGCAGATGCCTGAATCTCAAGCACAGCCCAGCGGCGACACGGCCCTTCACTCGGTCGAAAGTGAGTTTTATTGATCATTATTAGACACACGTATTTCAATTATTCACCACGTTTTGCGTGCAGTGTGGCGGAAAAATCGCTAATGTGTCTTCTGTATTCCATATGTTTCGCTGAGCGGCTGAAGAAAAATTCTGCTGCTGTCGTCATTGCCTTCTTTCGAAAAGCTTTAGAATTTCTATTCCAGGAATGCCGTGGATTAATTATAGGCTATTATCTGCTCAGCCCACGTGTGTTTTTTTAGGAATATGGGAGAACTCTTCTTGTGCTTTCTCTCTCTCTCTCTCTCTCTCTCAATAAAGGGTGCTCTGAGAGAAAAATCGAGTTTCGAGGCCAGCCGTCTCTTCTCCTCCTGCCTGCTGTTTCTTTGATTCGCTCGCGCTTGGCCGATTCATTAGCGAGCCCTCGCCATATATTGAGGGAATCTCTCTCTCTCTCTCTCTCTCTCTCTCTCTCTCTCTCTCTCTTCGGAGAGATTGAGAGCTCTCTCACTCAGTAACTCAGTGCGCATGTTCTCTCCATGCGTGGGCATGTGGAATCTCTCTATGCGCGGAATATCATTTCTTTTTCGCTCTCTCCCGGCATAGTCAAGGATACTCATGTATGTTGAAAGGATCGAATGTCTCTCTGCGAGCTTCGAGACAGCTTATTCGTATGCGCACCGGCACATATCGAGTGGCTTTTCCTCCGCTTCCCCCTTTCTGCCTCTACTCTGCAATTAGATTAGGAAGCAGGCGCAACTCTCTAATATCGTCCTTCTTATCTAGAGCGAGATTTCTCCCGCTTTGACTCTCTCTCTATCTCTGGCTCTTCCCGACCCATAAAGTCGCTTTGTCGAATTACTGGGCCCATTCAGCCGAGCGATACTCAGCGGCGATAGAGTGTGGGCGGGCGAGAGAGCGCAGTGACGCTCGAGTGTCATAATGGGTGTTTATTGTTTCCGCATATTTGCGTCGTCGTGTTTTCCGGCGGGCGAAATGTCTAGCTCTCTCTCTCTCTCCTTCTTTCTCTCTCTTCCCTCTCTCTCTCTCTCTCTCTCTCTCTCTCTCTCTCTCTCCTTTCTCCCAGGCGAGTATAGTAGGGGTGGGAAAGAGAAGAGGCGAAAAGGTGGACAATACCGACAATCGATATGACAGTAAGAAGAAACGTCCTCGGGGAAATTACCGAAGTATTAGACAAACAGGGAATAATTATCGAAATAGGCTATCTTTAACTTCTTTGTAAATATCAAAAAATGTCTGGCCATTACGCCATTAGTCACCATGAGAGTAAGAAGTAATACAAGGACTGGAAAAAAGCAGTTCGAAAATCATCGATATTCACAAACCAGCTGAAACGGCCAAATGCTGCAAAAAAAAAAGTTGTATATTAGTTTGTTTGCTGCCTCAAAAAACATACATAAAACTATACTTACTTCTTGTCAGTTAGCAGACAGCTGATGAACGAAAAGTAATTTGACCAAACATAGACGCGTTCAAGTGAAGTGTGACTAATCCAGAATCGGTCAAAAGTCATAATCTAGTTACCGGCCTAATCAATAATCAATGATTAATATTAGTTAGCGAGCACAACTGATCAATCAATATCAGTTAAAGGGCATTCTTATCGATAATCAATCAATATTCAATACTGGTTAACGGACACAACTAGTCGATAATCAATCAAGAACTAGTTAGCCGGCACAACTAATTGATAATTAATCAATAATCGATACCAGCGGCATAGTCGATAATCAATCAATACTAGTTAGCGGGCATTCTAGTGAGGTATTGAAGTGGTTGCAGACATCCGCAAGAAGAGCTGGACTGGAGTGGAGAGAAGCGCGCCGATAGACGTCGGGAAGGAAAGTCACATCGAGATAGACAAGGTGGGCAGAGACTCTCTCTCTCTAACTCCCTATCTCTCTCTCTCTCTCTCTCTCTCTCTCTCTCTCTCTCTCTCTCTAACCCCGTCTCTCTCCAGGATGGCAAGGGCCTCGGTCTGTCGATCGTCGGAGGAGCCGACACCGTTCTCGGCACCGTCGTCATTCATGAGGTTTTTCTACAAATGCCATAATATTATTATAACATTAGAAAAACTACAACATTATTTCATTTCGACGCGGTGAATTATTAGAATGTAGACGGCGCACTTGACTTTGTGTATAGCGTGAAACGTATTCCGCTTAGTTTGGTTATTTTCGAACCGCAGATCACCACGACTATTAGCTAAAATGTACTTTAGGATATGTAGTTGTGATCAGATCTTGGGTCTGTGACACAGTGACCAACGGCTGTGTTATTGACCGAGCAGATAACTGGTGAATATATAAGAACAGTGCGACGTATGCGCGCGTCAAACGCCAATCGATCAAAACATCCCACTCAGGACCTAGACTACTATAGTTGAGTATTGAGTGAAACGTAACAGGAAACGTAGCGGGTAACGTAACGGGAAACGTATCAGGTGTACCCGGATGGCGCGGCGGCCGTGGACGGACGACTCAAGCCGGGAGATCAGGTGTTGGAGGTGAGAGACTGGGGGAGGAGGAAGACGGACAACGAAAAGAATGAGGTGAAGGATAGAGACGCGGGATACAACACATCTGTTCAGGTCAACAGCGTTTCGCTTCGCGGAGTCAACCACGATCAGGCCATCTCGCTGCTGAGAAGGACACCGCCGAAGGTGAGGAGAGAGAGAGAGAGAAGGGAGAGAGAGAGAGAGGGGGGGAGAGAGAAGAAAGAGAGAGAAGAGAGAAGAGAGAAGAGATAGGGAGAGAGAGAAGAGAGAGAAGAGAGAGAGACAGAGAGACAGAGAGACACACACACAGAGAGAGAGAGAGAGAGAGAGAGAGAGAGAGAGAGAGAGAAAGGGAGAGAGAGAGAGAGAGAGATAGAGAGAGAGAGAGAGATCACCTTCCAGGTTCGCCTGCTCATCTACCGCGACGCCAACCTGCAGCTCTCCCTCCTCGACCCCGCACAGATCTACAACATCTTCGAGGTACGAATTACAAGAAGTTGAATCAAGAATCTTTCCACCAGACATAATGTGTGAAGTGTCACTCATACCACTTAATAATTAGAAATGGCGAGACTCGAGTTTTTGCTGGCAAGAAAGCCAGAACGACCTCAGAACCGCGGCGCGCATTCACAAAGCTCTTCATGAAGTGTGCTTGTATCATAATATATGATCATGAAACTGAGTTTTGGTGCATAATCTGGTCTCGTCTGAGAAATGGTTCTTTTTATCATACATTTCTTTGCAGGTGGAGCTCACAAAGCGGCCGGGTCGCGGTCTCGGTCTATCCATTGTCGGCCGGAAGAACGAACCGGGAGTGTATGTGAGCGAGGTAAGAGAGAGAGGGGGGGGGGGGGAGAGAGAGAGAGGGAGAGAGGGAGAGAGAGGGAGAGAGGGAGAGAAAGAGAGAGAGAGAGAGAGAGAGAGAGAGAGAGAGAGAGAGAGAGAGTACTATATCCATCATTCCCCCAAAGGAACCTCTAATCACCTCATTACAGGTAGTAAAGGGCGGCGCCGCGGAGGCCGATAACAGGCTCATGACAGGCGATCAGGTACTGTACTTGGATACCTGTACTTTGAAATGGTTACCGTATTCGTACGTGTTCAGATCCTGGCTGTGAACGACCAGGACGTGGCCAACTCGATGCAGGAGCATGTAGCCGCACTTCTCAAGGTGAGACATTTAGAACAAATGAAATCGAATCTTATTCGGAATCACACAACAGATATTAAGTAGGTTTTTTGCGACGAATAGAAAATGCAGGTTTACTATTCGGGCTCTTCCATTCTCAATCATTCTTTCGGACCATACCAATACCATTGAACCAATATTGAACGTATGTGGTATGTTTATCTGTCATTATAAAAGGAGAGACACATTAATCTGCAAATAACGAGCTGACAGCTTATCTATTTCAAAAATCCAGAGCCTCATGAGGACTAATACAGGCTAGGTATTCAGAATTACAAGAGACATACGTTTCAGTCGTGAAAACTGTGTCGGTAAGAAGTCGGTAATTTTGTTCATGGGGTTTGTGATACGAACATCCAGAAGTGAAATTCACAAAATATCGCCATAATTGGAGTTTCACAATAGATATGTCGATAAAATGAACATCTCAATACATGTTTCTTCGCCCCGGATTCACCGGGCTGAACAAGAAGAAAAACAGAAACCGTTTCAGACGTGCACCGGTCGGGTGAAGCTGAAGATCGGTCGATGGAAGATCACGGAGACGGCGCATAGAGTCCACGCGGCAGCGGAAGCGGCGTTTGCGAGGGCGCCGCCCGGGGCGAGCGGGACTGCGCCAGTGGCGGCGGCAAAGGTAGGAACAGCAAGGCGTGCTAGAAGGACAATAGACGTACAAGTGGGATTGAAAGTATAGGCGGTGGGAATGTGCCCACTTTCAACAACATTCCTCTTCTCCCCATAAATACTTATAGTTATATGCTCGCAATAATTTGCGCGCGGTGGGGTAGATCAGAGGAAGACGGAGAGTTCAGCTCTTGGCAATAGCCCGCAAAACAAGAGAGACAGACGGTTATGGCACCGTGTTTCGAACTGCAAGCGAGGTAGATCAAAAACTATCGCTCTGGCGCAGGCTATATGAACTTATGAGGAGAAGTTGACAACATTGAAATTGTGTGCACTGACTGTTAGTCATTGGTTCGAGTGTTTTTCGGTGGTGACGAGAACGTCATGACTATTAATCTCTCAAAAACATCACTACCATTCACTTGGTTGTGAAACGTATGCTTATGATTGTGTTTTTTTTAAGTAATGCTACAGCCAGACATATTGCTTAAAGGAACAGTGGCGACTTATTTTCGGCTCGGAGTATTATTAAAAATCATATTAACCTAACGCATTTGCAGTTTTTGCGAAAGAACGACGATTCTGCGTTATTTTCGATTCTGCAACTGCCAAGAACGCAGCTCAAAATTTGAATTTCCCGCCAACACTTCACTGCAAAAATTTGGGTCGGAG
>CAWZYM010000334.1:45000-80000 GCA_963966185.1 Rhabditoides inermis | reverse complement strand
TTCTCTCTATTCGATACTTGCCATCTGTTATTGCGCTCAGAGATGCGCGCAAACACCCCCCGTTTTATGTGGATTTTCATATTATGCAGTATGAAGGTTATTTTATATGTAGTGATTGTGATATGTCATAGTCATTCACAAAAGAACGTACAGTTTGTACTCCACTGGATTGTTGCATCTTCTGAATGTGGACTGTTATATATGACCAAGAAAAAATAGCTGGCTTCTAAAACGAGGCGAAATCTTGATTACGACGCGATCTCAAGCGGAATCTGGTGGGTTTTTTTTTACTTTTTTACCGAGGAAATTTCTAGAACGGGGTACGGAGATTGAGTTGAAACTTGAAAACTAACCAATAAGACTATGGGATATGGTAAATGGAAATCTCGATGTGGGAGAACAGATACATAGGACAAATGTAGATAAAGTTCATACTTTCTAGAGGCAAACGTATATTCGATGTGGGGGATTCATTATCCGGTTGTCATTACTCACTACTCTTCTAACCAGTCGAATTTGCTCTGACGAATAGTTATTGTTACTAGTAGTCTGCATAACCTAACAACTGTGGTTAATATCAAGATGTCAACGTCGTAGCGTAATTTTGTTTCGCTTGAGAGATAGAAATTGATTTGAAAATCATTACCGAGGTCTGTCTGTAATGTCTGTTTAGTGTTCATCTTGTGCCTTTGGACTGTATCTCGAAAGATGTTCACTTCTTTCTTGCTTTCTCCCAATTTCGATTTTCTTTCTCACAATACACAAATTATGAAATCCCTGACCACGGTGGCTACAGTTGTTGGATACTGTAGCAGCAAATCATATCAAATCATCAATTCAAAATCTCCTAAACATAAATCATAAATTATAAAAAATATCACAAACAAGTGAGTATCTCCTTTTCTACTAAAATGTCCTATGGTGTCCGTACGTCATTCCAGAGTCATAACTAGCTTCAAACTCAACCAATTCGCATGAAACTTGGTAGAAAGTTGTGTTCTCTTCCAAGGACGACATCAAAATTCAGGCACCTCTCAACTCCCCCTCTACGCCCATATTTGGTCGAAAAACCACCGAAATTGACCATTTTTGCACTTTTTCGTGTCTGTCCGCGGTCATAACTCCGTTTCTACCGAACCGATTCGCGTCAATCTTTGCAGAAAGTTTACATATTACTTCAGGATGCAGTCCACTTCGTGATTACTCTCCAAATACACTCATTGCCTTTATTTGGTAGAAAAACCTCAAAATTCGTCGATTTTGGTGCTGTCCGCTGCAAAAGCTTCTCACCTAAGAAACAGTTTCGCTTCTTGTTTTGTATTTACTTTCAACAAATAGTTATGTCACTAACCTGCAAGTTTCATCATCATTGGTTACGGTGTAAGGAAAATATAGCCAAATTAGCATGAGCCGCGCGCGCGCTCTCGCCTCACTTTTGCGATTTTTAGTATTTCCGCGGTCATAACTCGATTCATACAGAACCAATTTGCATTAAACGTTTGAAATAGTTGCGTTTACGTCTTCTGATGCAGTCCACTTTGTGATAGTTCTCAATTTTGTCTTCATTTCCTCTATTTTTGGTCGAAAAACCACCAAAAATGATCACTTTTGCACTTTTTCTTGTGTGTCCGCGGGCATATCTCTGTTTCTACTGAACCGATTTGCGTGAAACTTCTCAGAAAGTTCACATATTACTTCAGGATGCAGTCCACTTCGTGAATACTCTCCAATTACACGCATTGCCTATTTTTGGAAGAAAAACCACGAAAATCATCGATTTTGTAGCTGTTCGCAGCGAACGTGTCTCATCTAAGAAACATATCCGCTTCATTTTCCGTAAATACGTTTGACAAATAGTTTTTCAGCGTACCTGCGAAATTCAGCGTTATTGCTTACGGTGTGAGGAACATATTGTCAAATTATCAAAAGATGCGCGCGCCCTCGCATTTTTTTTGCGATTTTGATTAGTTCCGCGTTCATGACTTGATTCATACGAAACCAATTTGTATGAAACTTTGCAGATAGTTGAGTTCACGTCTCCGGCTGTAGTCCACGTTGTGATAGTTCTCAATTTTGCTTTCATTATCCGGTTAAAAAACCATCACAATCTCGCTGTCCGGCAGCGGAAGCTCCATGTCCAAGCAAAAGTTTTACTTCAATCTCTAAAAATGCTTTGACAAAGAACGGAGAGGGAAGGAGAAAAAGTTAGAGAGAAGCATATAGATATATATATATATATATAGAGAGAGAGAGAAAGGCAGTGTTAGAGCGAATAAGAATAATGTTGTCGTTGCATTGACAATAGAAAAAATTGCGAGAGGAGACTTGAGAGAAGGAAAAAGAGAGAGAGAGGAAAAAAGAGGAAGAGTTAGATAAAAGAAGGAAGGGAGAGATAGAGAGAGACAGAGAGAGAGAGAGAGAGAGAGAGAGAGAGAGAGAGAGAGAGAGAGAAAGAGAGAAAGAGAGAAAGAGAGAGAGAGAATGCGAAAATGAAAGAGGAAGAGAGGTTGCAGTAGCAAAGCTCTCTGTTTTCGTAGCATTAACACTAAAAGAAACACGAGGAGAGAGAGGGAGAGAGAGGGAGAGAGAGCAGAGAGAGAATAGAGAAAGAGAGAGAGTGAGAGCAGAAGCAGAGAGAGAGAGAGGAGATGAGAGAGAGGGAGAGTTTTTATGAGCAAAGGAAAGTATAGTTCAGAAAAAGAAATGTATAATTATTAACATTGATCTATGTATTCATATACATTGATAGCGGAAGCGCGCAGCAGCGTGCGGGTCTCTTTCTGTATAAGAGAGGATTCAAGTTCAGAAACATGCATAGATCTACTGACTTGTACAAAGGAGGTGCGCGGCAGCTAACCAAATCACTTGCAGACCAGGTATTATTATTATTGCATCGCCTCTAGAACACATACTTATCAGTGCAATCAATACATCATTCGACTAATTTTCTCTACTAAAATAAACAAAATAAACTTGTAAATAAACAGTAATATTGATCATAACAAAAACTTGTATGAATTCTATTCTTCTCATTTCCATGATCTAGCGCGGAGGCGCGCGACAGCGCGCCGGAGCGCTAGTCGCAGCGCCGCTGCGCCTGTATGTGTAAAATGCCCTATGGTGTCCGTCCATACATGGCTCCACAAAGGCCACCGATGCATGGATCCGGCTAAATTTGGTATGGCTGTAAAGCCCTCGGTCTGGAGATGCTCCCAAAATCTTTATGTTATCATATCTCTCATATCCGCGGAGCTATAAGCTCGAGAAAGTCCGACGAAATAGCGCGTAACAGGAGAGCGTCAGACAGAAAAACAGTGAAATAGTGTGTCAGATGAAGAGACGGTTAGGTGGTTGAACGGTTGCATCGAGTAGGCCTTACAAGAACGAGTACTGCGAATCGCAGACTCCAGCTTTCGAGAAACGGTTTTGACGTCACTCCTCTAAACTTCCTAATCTACAAATCTGCCCGTAATCTTTTTATAACTCCTCCTGGTTTCTTTTCACGAAGTGATTTAATCGAGGCGAGGCGACACCAAACAATTGTCGCGGGCTGTTCAAGAAAACTAGGCAACCGTGTAAGGTCTCCCTTTACTACAACATGCATATAGGTGGCCACTACACTTCTACCAAAATTTGCATCTTTTTGTGACCTCTGACGCCTGCAATCAATTGAATTCTATTAATCGACGTCGTTTTCTTGCCCCGCGACGAGAGAGTGTGGCGAGGTGAGAGTGCGCCAGCTGCCAGTCTGTCTGATGTCAGAGAAAAAGACAGTCAAATGTGCAAATGAGCGAGAACATCACCACGCACTACGAGACAACTCACCACACTCCAACAAACTGTGCAAATTTTGTTTTCTGAGCACATACAATAAACATTACTATCATTCTATAATCAATCATGAAAGTGAGGCGAGGGGAAACACTTTGTAGTACCACCTCCTTTTCTCATCCTTTCTTTTTTCGTCTCTCTCTCTCTCTCTCTCTCTCTCTCTCTCTTTCTTCTCTCTCGTTCTCATCTCTCTCTCTTTTTCGTTCTTCTCTCTCTCTTTTTCGTCTCTCTCTCTTTCTCTCTCTCTCTCTCTCTCTCTCTCTCTCTCTCTCTCTCTCTTATCTCTCACTCTTTTTTGTCTTGCTCTTTTTCATCTCTTTCTCTCTCTCCCTCTCTCCCTCTCTTCCTCTATCTCTCTCTCTCTCCCTCTCCTCCTCTCTCTCTCTCTCTCTCTCTCTCTCTCTTATATATTATGATTTTAGACTAGTGAAATCAATATAGTCTACTTGGATCTAAATTAAATAACAATTGTCAACCAGCTGCTCATCCCTCCCTCTCTCTCTCTCTCTCTCTCTCTCTCTCTCTCTCTCTCTCTTATATTTTATGATATTAGACCAGTGATAAGTATAAAATGTGTTTGGATCTATATTAAACAAAAATTGTCAACCAGCTACTGATAGGCTTTTACCGCGGAGTGTGCCGGAGCGCCTTCTATGTGCATACGAGAGAGTGAAAGATCAGAAAATAGGAGAGAATGCAAATCAGTATCAGTGTTCAATATATTATTATAATTACTGATCTACTGATCGGCTTTGACCGCGGAGGCGCGCGAAGCGTGCCGTAGCGCCCTCCATGTGCACACGAGAGAGTAAAATATCAGATAGTAGGAGAAAATGCATCTCAGTATCAGTGATCAATGTATTATTATAATTACTGATCTACTGATCGGCTTTGACCGCGGAGGCGCGCGAAGCGTGCCGGAGCGCTCTTTATGTGCATACGAGAGTAAAATATCAGAGAGTAGGAGAAAATACATATCAGTATCAGTGATCATTATATTGTTATTTTTATTACTGATCTACTGATAGGCTCTGACAGCGGAGCGTGCCGGAGCGCCTTCTATGAGCATAGTAAAAACATCTGTAGAAAAGCAGTCAACCAGATACTATCAACCAGATTGTGACACTTTCTAATTATTTAAAATTACTGAAAATAAAAAAAATAAGGAAATAAATAAAGATCAGTCATCTACTGGAAGACTGACAACATCACTTCTAGCACAGCTTCCAGAGCACATATCAAGTCAATCTATATATCAATCGATAGATAATTTTCTCCTCTGTTTTAGACCTATATTTCTAGCGCGCGAAGCGCGCTAGTCTCTCCTTTTCTACTAAAATGTCCTATGGTGTCCGTACGTCATTCCAGAGTCATAACTAGCTTCAAACTCAACCAATTCGCATGAAACTTGGTAGAAAGTTGTGTTCTCTTCCAAGGACGACATCAAAATTCAGGCACCTCTCAACTCCCCCTCTACGCCCATATTTGGTCGAAAAACCACCGAAATTGACCATTTTTGCACTTTTTCGTGTCTGTCCGCGGTCATAACTCCGTTTCTACCGAACCGATTCGCGTCAATCTTTGCAGAAAGTTTACATATTACTTCAGGATGCAGTCCACTTCGTGATTACTCTCCAAATACACTCATTGCCTTTATTTGGTAGAAAAACCTCAAAATTCGTCGATTTTGGTGCTGTCCGCTGCAAAAGCTTCTCACCTAAGAAACAGTTTCGCTTCTTGTTTTGTATTTACTTTCAACAAATAGTTATGTCACTAACCTGCAAGTTTCATCATCATTGGTTACGGTGTAAGGAAAATATAGCCAAATTAGCATGAGCCGCGCGCGCGCTCTCGCCTCACTTTTGCGATTTTTAGTATTTCCGCGGTCATAACTCGATTCATACAGAACCAATTTGCATTAAACGTTTGAAATAGTTGCGTTTACGTCTTCTGATGCAGTCCACTTTGTGATAGTTCTCAATTTTGTCTTCATTTCCTCTATTTTTGGTCGAAAAACCACCAAAAATGATCACTTTTGCACTTTTTCTTGTGTGTCCGCGGGCATATCTCTGTTTCTACTGAACCGATTTGCGTGAAACTTCTCAGAAAGTTCACATATTACTTCAGGATGCAGTCCACTTCGTGAATACTCTCCAATTACACGCATTGCCTATTTTTGGAAGAAAAACCACGAAAATCATCGATTTTGTAGCTGTTCGCAGCGAACGTGTCTCATCTAAGAAACATATCCGCTTCATTTTCCGTAAATACGTTTGACAAATAGTTTTTCAGCGTACCTGCGAAATTCAGCGTTATTGCTTACGGTGTGAGGAACATATTGTCAAATTATCAAAAGATGCGCGCGCCCTCGCATTTTTTTTGCGATTTTGATTAGTTCCGCGTTCATGACTTGATTCATACGAAACCAATTTGTATGAAACTTTGCAGATAGTTGAGTTCACGTCTCCGGCTGTAGTCCACGTTGTGATAGTTCTCAATTTTGCTTTCATTATCCGGTTAAAAAACCATCACAATCTCGCTGTCCGGCAGCGGAAGCTCCATGTCCAAGCAAAAGTTTTACTTCAATCTCTAAAAATGCTTTGACAAAGAACGGAGAGGGAAGGAGAAAAAGTTAGAGAGAAGCATATAGATATATATATATATATATATAGAGAGAGAGAAAGGCAGTGTTAGAGCGAATAAGAATAATGTTGTCGTTGCATTGACAATAGAAAAAATTGCGAGAGGAGACTTGAGAGAAGGAAAAAGAGAGAGAGAGGAAAAAAGAGGAAGAGTTAGATAAAAGAAGGAAGGGAGAGATAGAGAGAGACAGAGAGAGAGAGAGAGAGAGAGAGAGAGAGAGAGAAAGAGAGAAAGAGAGAAAGAGAGAGAGAGAATGCGAAAATGAAAGAGGAAGAGAGGTTGCAGTAGCAAAGCTCTCTGTTTTCGTAGCATTAACACTAAAAGAAACACGAGGAGAGAGAGGGAGAGAGAGGGAGAGAGAGCAGAGAGAGAATAGAGAAAGAGAGAGAGTGAGAGCAGAAGCAGAGAGAGAGAGAGGAGATGAGAGAGAGGGAGAGTTTTTATGAGCAAAGGAAAGTATAGTTCAGAAAAAGAAATGTATAATTATTAACATTGATCTATGTATTCATATACATTGATAGCGGAAGCGCGCAGCAGCGTGCGGGTCTCTTTCTGTATAAGAGAGGATTCAAGTTCAGAAACATGCATAGATCTACTGACTTGTACAAAGGAGGTGCGCGGCAGCTAACCAAATCACTTGCAGACCAGGTATTATTATTATTGCATCGCCTCTAGAACACATACTTATCAGTGCAATCAATACATCATTCGACTAATTTTCTCTACTAAAATAAACAAAATAAACTTGTAAATAAACAGTAATATTGATCATAACAAAAACTTGTATGAATTCTATTCTTCTCATTTCCATGATCTAGCGCGGAGGCGCGCGACAGCGCGCCGGAGCGCTAGTCTCTCCTTTTCTACTAAAATGTCCTATGGTGTCCGTACGTCATTCCAGAGTCATAACTAGCTTCAAACTCAACCAATTCGCATGAAACTTGGTAGAAAGTTGTGTTCTCTTCCAAGGACGACATCAAAATTCAGGCACCTCTCAACTCTTCCTCTACGCCCATATTTGGTCGAAAAACCACCGAAATTGACCATTTTTGCACTTTTTCGTGTCTGTCCGCGGTCATAACTCCGTTTCTACCGAACCGATTCGCGTCAATCTTTGCAGAAAGTTTACATATTACTTCAGGATGCAGTCCACTTCGTGATTACTCTCCAAATACACTCATTGCCTTTATTTGGTAGAAAAACCTCAAAATTCGTCGATTTTGGTGCTGTCCGCTGCAAAAGCTTCTCACCTAAGAAACAGTTTCGCTTCTTGTTTTGTATTTACTTTCAACAAATAGTTATGTCACTAACCTGCAAGTTTCATCATCATTGGTTACGGTGTAAGGAAAATATAGCCAAATTAGCATGAGCCGCGCGCGCGCTCTCGCCTCACTTTTGCGATTTTTAGTATTTCCGCGGTCATAACTCGATTCATACAGAACCAATTTGCATTAAACGTTTGAAATAGTTGCGTTTACGTCTTCTGATGCAGTCCACTTTGTGATAGTTCTCAATTTTGTCTTCATTTCCTCTATTTTTGGTCGAAAAACCACCAAAAATGATCACTTTTGCACTTTTTCTTGTGTGTCCGCGGGCATATCTCTGTTTCTACTGAACCGATTTGCGTGAAACTTCTCAGAAAGTTCACATATTACTTCAGGATGCAGTCCACTTCGTGAATACTCTCCAATTACACGCATTGCCTATTTTTGGAAGAAAAACCACGAAAATCATCGATTTTGTAGCTGTTCGCAGCGAACGTGTCTCATCTAAGAAACATATCCGCTTCATTTTCCGTAAATACGTTTGACAAATAGTTTTTCAGCGTACCTGCGAAATTCAGCGTTATTGCTTACGGTGTGAGGAACATATTGTCAAATTATCAAAAGATGCGCGCGCCCTCGCATTTCTTTTGCGATTTTGATTAGTTCCGCGTTCATGACTTGATTCATACGAAACCAATTTGTATGAAACTTTGCAGATAGTTGAGTTCACGTCTCCGGCTGTAGTCCACGTTGTGATAGTTCTCAATTTTGCTTTCATTATCCGGTTAAAAAACCATCACAATCTCGCTGTCCGGCAGCGGAAGCTCCATGTCCAAGCAAAAGTTTTACTTCAATCTCTAAAAATGCTTTGACAAAGAACGGAGAGGGAAGGAGAAAAAGTTAGAGAGAAGCATATAGATATATATATAGAGAGAGAGAGAGAGAGAAAGGCAGTGTTAGAGCGAATAAGAATAATGTTGTCGTTGCATTGACAATAGAAAAAATTGCGAGAGGAGACTTGAGAGAAGGAAAAAGAGAGAGAGAGGAAAAAAGAGGAAGAGTTAGATAAAAGAAGGAAGGGAGAGATAGAGAGAGACAGAGAGAGAGAGAGAGAGAGAGAGAGAGAGAGAGAAAGAGAGAAAGAGAGAAAGAGAGAAAGAGAGAGAGAGAATGCGAAAATGAAAGAGGAAGAGAGGTTGCAGTAGCAAAGCTCTCTGTTTTCGTAGCATTAACACTAAAAGAAACACGAGGAGAGAGAGGGAGAGAGAGGGAGAGAGAGCAGAGAGAGAATAGAGAAAGAGAGAGAGTGAGAGCAGAAGCAGAGAGAGAGAGAGGAGATGAGAGAGAGGGAGAGTTTTTATGAGCAAAGGAAAGTATAGTTCAGAAAAAGAAATGTATAATTATTAACATTGATCTATGTATTCATATACATTGATAGCGGAAGCGCGCAGCAGCGTGCGGGTCTCTTTCTGTATAAGAGAGGATTCAAGTTCAGAAACATGCATAGATCTACTGACTTGTACAAAGGAGGTGCGCGGCAGCTAACCAAATCACTTGCAGACCAGGTATTATTATTATTGCATCGCCTCTAGAACACATACTTATCAGTGCAATCAATACATCATTCGACTAATTTTCTCTACTAAAATAAACAAAATAAACTTGTAAATAAACAGTAATATTGATCATAACAAAAACTTGTATGAATTCTATTCTTCTCATTTCCATGATCTAGCGCGGAGGCGCGCGACAGCGCGCCGGAGCGCTAGTACGACAATAAAAGTCTAAATAAACAACATCTAGCTAATTATTTGTCTCTTCGAAAGAGCCCCTTCAATCCGTTGACATGGTCTCTGTTTCAAACAGACCGATTGTTTTGAGATTATGATTGTGTACTATAATAATAATATAATATGTTTATTCATAGTGCATGTGGGGGGTACACAGAGAGAAATACAACATGACGAAAAGAGAGTGTAAGCAGCTCTTGTCGACGTTGACAGACCCCCGTCGACCCGGTACAACTACGCTTTCCAGAGATCAGTATTTAAACGTGATCTATGCGGAAAGACGAAGTCTTGCCACTCGATATGGGACAGAGGAGAGTGAGGAAAACGGACCAGGTTATGCCGTTTGCCACCACTTCTCACTAAATGAATAATCCAGCTTCATATTTTAGTTAGGATTACCTAGAACCTGGTTGGATCATTTATACAAAGTAGTGTTGAAATTGTTCCGTTTTTACTATGGAAGTTTATTAAATCATTTAGTTTCTTTCGGAATAGGGGTTTTTCATGAACAGAGACCACGTAACTTGGAAGGGAATTCCAAACATTAACGACTGTGTATGTTAAAAATGATTGTTCTACAGTAGTTTTTGCGTTTGTGAGTAATTTGAGACCATTCGAATGTGTTCTGTATGATCTCGAAGCTGTGCTTGCTACAGTGAAAGGATTATATGCTTTAATGTGACCATGAATGTAGCTATGCGCTAGTGACAAACTGTTTTTCATTCTCCTCAAAAACAATGTCTCTAGATCAAGAACACGTAATCTATCCACATAGCACATCTTAGGTAAAATTGCCTTTGTAAATTTACGTTGCACTTTTTCAAGATCGTTACAACATGATATGTTCATATGACATAAGACTTCACTACCATACTCTAGTATGGGTCGTATTTTGTACATATAGAAGTTTTTAAATAGGTCTTGAGAATAAGAGAAGGTTTTGGGAACAAGAGTTGATAAAGCGGAAGCTTTTCGTATTTGTTTCGATAAATGACTTGAGGGGTCTAGATCATAGTTCAATTGAATACCTAAGTCTCTGATGTTAGTGACTGATCGTAAAGACTGCCCTTCGCATGTATAGGTTTTCTTCGGATTCTGTTTTCCGAAATGCATACATTCGCACTTGGAAACTGAGAGTGTCATCTGCCTATGTTTGAAGAAATTCGAGATGATATGTAGGGCTAATTCAAGTTTTATTTCGAAACCTGGTGTACCAGAGGAAAGATATAGTTTTAGGTCATCAGCATTTCTCTTACATGTACGAGCTGTAGGGTGTTTGAGAGGATACTTGTATTTGAAATGCGCACTCACTTATGGGCAAATAATCTCATATCCCCACAACAACATGGTTTTCTCAATGGACGGTCGACCATTACGCAGATGGTTGACTATGTTTCTTATCTAGTAAAAGAGCTCGGAAAAAATAGAATCGTTGACAGCATTTACCTGGATTTAGCAAAAGCTTTTGATACTGTATGTCATCGAAGATTATTACAAATCTGCGAATCCTACGGGTTTGGTGGTGATCTTTTGCGGTGGTTAACAAATTACTTGATCGGTAGACAACAACGAGTACGGATAAATGATTCGCTGTCTGACTGGCTAGAGGTTCTGTCTGGTGTGCCTCAGGGAAGTGTGGTTGGTCCCCTTTTGTTCCTGCTGTATGTAAATGACATCGGAGATTTTATTAAAAAGTGACGAGCGGAAGCGCCAGCTCATGCAAATAGCGATAAAACACACGAGCTGCTGCCAGTGACGAGCGGAAGGGTGTGCGAGGAAACAGAGGCTTGTATGTGTATGTGAGACCTAGCAGCAAGACAAGAACACATAAGAGAAGAGAGTTTATCTATAGAGCATGTGAGAACCGAGCAATACAATAGAGCGCAAATCATACAAGTCACACTTGGCATCAATGAGTACTATATACCATAGACTCAAGACTAGAGTCTCCGATGAGAACTAAAGACTCTCATCAGAACTGTGGAATGGGCTGGGTGATACCCTTATATACTGGTCTGTGGGGGCGGGTCGATCTACCCGGGTCGATACTCAGTGGGCGAGTGTGTGCATGGAATGGAGAGAGTACATAGAGTGAGCCAATGGGGGTCAACGGATGGGGTGCGTTGGTAGATCGGAGATGGTTGGGCCAATCACTGATGTAGAGGGGCGGGGCGCCGGATCTAGCGGGCGCGCCCTAATGTCCTGTGACTGCCGGGTTACTGTAGCTCGGAAGAGTGACGGCGTGCGAGAGAGACGAGCACGGCGGCGTCGTGGCAGCTCCCGTCTTCCATGGCTCCATCTCGGTTCTGCTCTTCTCGGTCTCGGTTGGTGTAGCTCCCACCTGGAGTGAACTCTACTTGGTCCCTTTCACTCACAGGCACTACGTACGTACAGCTATTACTCGCGGCACTCGCGACACTCTCGGCACTCGCGACACTCTCAGCACTCTCGGTACTCTCGGTACTCTCGGTACTCTCGGTACTCTCGGTACTGTAGGTACCGCGCCTCTGTAAGATAAGAGACCCTACTGTCCCAGCCTACACTAGAGTATACTAAGACGAGTGCACACATAGTGAACCTCTCACTATGTGACATCTCCCCACCTTTTACCAAGTCGAAGCGTCCACGATTCGACTGAAGGTGTCCACTTTGCACTCGTCGAAGAATCTTCTCCGTCCGATCGTCTGTTTCTCGATTCCTAAAGAAGAGAGAATTAGACCAAATTCTAATATCTATACCATTTCAATCCGCTCAACTGTACACGATTGCAGGATATATGGAAAGAATGATAGGAGTAAATAAAGAAGGAAATACCTTTCTTTTCGCCTCACTTCTGTAACTATTAAAATAGATAAGAAAGCAGTATTCGACACTACGGCCGATTTTAATCTAAAGTGAATATATCACTACTTCGAGTCTTCTCCGCAATTTCAGCGAAGCAACACTGTTTACAAAAAAAAGGAAATAAAAAGACATACCTGTCCAGCGAGATCCTGTTGAGAGAGCGTCTCTTCAGTCCATTTGCTGTGTACGTTTTCTGGATAAACTTGTCCATTCCCGCGCGAATCAGTCGAGGCGATTCCGCGTACCTTGTAAAACGTATCCTCTTCAGAAGACAGTTTCTCCTGAACTCTCTGATAAAGTTAAAGAGAAAACAAAAAGACAAAAGTAGTCTTCAGTCCAGTATAACTAAGGTAATATTCTACATGTGATTACTGTATACACTCTACAGTACCTCAATACCTGGTGACTGTCGAGTCATCTCCCGGCCGGTCATCTCCGGTCCGTCCGCCAGTCAGCATACTGCCGCTGTGACCCGGTGTGAGGTGTGCGTGGCTGCTGTCGCTTCTTCCTGCGAGAATGTCAGCCATCTGCCTGTCCTCAAGAAAAAAAAAGTATGAATAAATGGATTATTGATTGATTGAAATCAATCGAGACCAATCGTGTCGCCGTAATGACACTATAGTACTACATGTCTTTCGACATTCAAAGACAATGTATCTCATCTGTCGATGCTTCAACCGAAAAAAATCGATTTCGCCATTGTAGCTTGGCAAACGCTGTTCCGCTCGCTCCGCGCGTTGAGTAACAAGAGCTAGAATGCAGAGACTCACGCCTCAGTTACTTCTCGAAAGCTTCACATAGAACTAGCTTTGTATACTCAGCTATACAGTCCTGACTAGAGTGTACCTGCACTCACCTGTCCCGAGTCCCGTCGTCCTTCCCGTGCGAAGGTCGGAAGTGCGATGGCATCCGTACCTGGAATACTGTTCTGATTAGACAGTTTCTGTCCGCAATCGATTGGCTTACGAGTCAAACCGCTACGTACCTGAAAAAAAAACAATTTCATCTGTCTCGAGAGAGAGAGAGAGAGAAATAGAGAGAGAGAGAGAGAGATAGAGAGAGAGAGCGTGCTCTGAGGCATCTCACCTTACCAGTCACTCTACCGCTTCTCTGTCCGTTCTTTCTCCGCTTTGCTTCCGCAAAAAGAGAGATACCAACAAAAAACACAGTGCGAGTTGAACCACTACGGATTCGGAAGTTACATTCAGACACCATAGACTAATAAAACTATTGTACGTCTACTCTGAAACTGTAAAGTAATTCACTTCGCTACAATAATAACTACCGTATACCTAAAGCGAATACACCTTGGCCACTACAAGTGAAAGTGATAACATGTCAACGAGTGATGTTCAAAACACTAGTGCGCACCTGTACTCCAAGCGAGTCTGTCTGCCTTGTCCGGCTGCTCCATCTCGGCGAAATCGAAGTGCGGCGAGATCATCTGCGCCTGCATCTTCTTCTTCCGCGGTCGGCCTGTTAGGGTTATCCCCAGTCCAGTACTGTCCGTCCCGCTAACTACGGTATATCAAACAAATGAAATAATGAATAGATACTAACCGTGTCCGTCCGGTTCTCCTCGAGAATCGACGCTTCCAGCCTTGACTCGTCCGCTCTTCTGCGTAACTTGTCGCCTGCTGCCCTGCTGTTGCAGTTGTTGACTGTAGATGAGACCCTTTTCTACATTATGTCCCAATAGCTCTACCTGACAGGGAGAAAACAAAGATTGCAACTCACATATCTGCTCGCACTTGTGCGGTCGCAGCCTATGCAAGACAATTTTCTGTACCGGCTTTTCCCGGACTCAGAAATCGTTGTCCGAAAATCGTAAATTCCGAGAAAATACGTTTCACTCCAACACAACTACGTTGCACCTTGTTTCAGAAATTACCAACAATTGGAATTGAAGGCAATCCACTGTCTACCTGTACTGCTGGCTATTACAGTAATAGTACAGTCTGCTACACCGTGTTACACAGTACACCAATTCGCTAGAGAATTACAACCATACCCGGTTCTACCGTAATCCCTGCGATCTCTCGCTCCCTCAGGGTCTGAATCATCGCAAAGACGTCCGCGTTGCCGACCTCGGCTCTTGCGAAGCGTGCTGGGTGCGTGCATTGAAGCACAGCACAAATATCGAGCCGCTGCTAGCCTCCCATACGGCTGCGCTGCTGGTGGAAGAGGCCTGGCCGAGCCTTTGCCGTGTTGAATGACTACAAAAGAGTAGACTGTACTCGCCCGCAACGCTGATCAGGCGCTGCTACCGATTTTGTCAATTAGACAATTTCGGCGCTTTCTCCGACTTCCCCTTGTTATCAATTCGTTTTCAGCAATCCACTGATACTGTATTCCCCGCTACGGTCCTTCGCCGCCCACGCCAGTCGCGGTACGAATTCACTCATTCCTTGCCATTGCATAGAATGCGCTGGGCGGAAGAAATATTATAAAAAAAACCAATAATATCGAGAGAGTAGCACCTTCTCGACCCCTAAGATCGGACCCCGGTCGAAATCTGTACAGAGAGACACTGTACAGCAACGAACGTTGCGTTAAACTTCATGACGCTAAATCACACTGATTACACTATCTCTTCCGGTCCGAAATGAAATGTTTTGCTAGTAGCATCCAGTCAGCAGTGTGAAACTGATAAAGACCACTCTGCGCCGTTTTATCGTGCGCTTTCAACCTCCCTAACGGGGGCGCGTCTCTTTAGGGCACGGGTTACTGTGTCTCCCGTCCTCTCATGCGATGCTACCTCGCCACTACATTACCAAAGTGGGAGTGTGTAAAAAGTACACTTGAGGGTTGGTGAAGTCCTCCTCCTGATGGCGCTTACCACTGCTCGACCCATCTACCTGCCATCTCTTTTCAGGTCACCGCGCGCATAAAAAAACCGGAATAGTGGCCGAAACTATGCAGCAAAGCACTTTACCCTTGAGGCGTTTCGCACTCTCCTATTTCCTTCCGTTTGCTTTTGCTCTTCCTTCTGCAGTAAGGTTTT
Source organism: Rhabditoides inermis (assembly GCA_963966185.1). NCBI lineage: Eukaryota > Metazoa > Nematoda > Chromadorea > Rhabditida > Rhabditidae > Rhabditoides > Rhabditoides inermis. Next base: position 64,623 of record CAWZYM010000334.1, on the reverse strand, counting down.
GTATTCCCGTTACTCACATTCTTGTGTGCGCTGTACCCCCTGCTCTTCCCGCGCGATCGCTCGAGGCAATCTCTTCGCTGGGAGTGTGATAGGGCAGTAAGACGCAACTACGTGCATCAACAAGAAGACAAGAGACATTGAGGGCGATAATATGCACAACGGCAAAACAAGACAAGACAGAAAATTATGAGATCGGAAGAACGTCTTCTTTTTGAAACTCTTTTTCTTCTCGGCTGTTCCTTGGCGCCAGCCGCTGCATTCCCCGTGCGCTCCGGTCTCTTGTTGACCACTTGATCGTTCTCTGAGCGCGCGAAAGTTCGCACTCCCGTTCGATCGAGACTGTCTCTCCCAGAGAGAGAAGAATATAGGGCGGTATAGCGCACTACGTGCACTAGCGAGACAGACGAGAGAGGTTTCAAACTCACCCAACTCCGCTTGAGACGCATGACAATGACCCGACCCCATCAGTCGTTGAATCGAAACGGCTTCTCTTTTCGAGATATGACATCTTACCTTATGCTCATACTCGTTTGCAAATACTACACAATACACAATACAACACAATACCGCGGTGGATCGAAAACGCTATAGGCGAAGAAATCAATGTGCAAAAAGAACAGAGACAAACCAGCACGCATGCGGCGGCTGGGTGTTGTTTTGATCACAAAGGTCGGTGAAGGGGGGAACCTTATTAGTAGGAACCGCGCGACACCTCCCAGTGCAATCAATACGCGGGTCGGGAAGAGAGAGAGTAGCACTCCCCACCCTCACACACGATTACAACAAATGACGCAATACACATGAAATCAGCGCGAAATAGATAAACACGAGCTGGCTACCAGTGACGAACGGAAGTCAGAACATGAAAATACACTCGCTGCATACCAGTGACGAGCGGAAGCGCCAGCTCATGCAAATAGCGATAAAACACACGAGCTGCTGCCAGTGACGAGCGGAAGGGTGTGCGAGGAAACAGAGGCTTGTATGTGTATGTGAGACCTAGCAGCAAGACAAGAACACATAAGAGAAGAGAGTTTATCTATAGAGCATGTGAGAACCGAGCAATACAATAGAGCGCAAATCATACAAGTCACACTTGGCATCAATGAGTACTATATACCATAGACTCAAGACTAGAGTCTCCGATGAGAACTAAAGACTCTCATCAGAACTGTGGAATGGGCTGGGTGATACCCTTATATACTGGTCTGTGGGGGCGGGTCGATCTACCCGGGTCGATACTCAGTGGGCGAGTGTGTGCATGGAATGGAGAGAGTACATAGAGTGAGCCAATGGGGGTCAACGGATGGGGTGCGTTGGTAGATCGGAGATGGTTGGGCCAATCACTGATGTAGAGGGGCGGGGCGCCGGATCTAGCGGGCGCGCCCTAATGTCCTGTGACTGCCGGGTTACTGTAGCTCGGAAGAGTGACGGCGTGCGAGAGAGACGAGCACGGCGGCGTCGTGGCAGCTCCCGTCTTCCATGGCTCCATCTCGGTTCTGCTCTTCTCGGTCTCGGTTGGTGTAGCTCCCACCTGGAGTGAACTCTACTTGGTCCCTTTCACTCACAGGCACTACGTACGTACAGCTATTACTCGCGGCACTCGCGACACTCTCGGCACTCGCGACACTCTCAGCACTCTCGGTACTCTCGGTACTCTCGGTACTGTAGGTACCGCGCCTCTGTAAGATAAGAGACCCTACTGTCCCAGCCTACACTAGAGTATACTAAGACGAGTGCACACATAGTGAACCTCTCACTATGTGACAAAAAACTGTCATTTTCTGATGTATGCTGTAGCAATATTGCAGGTGATTCAACTTTTAACACATTTTTATCAACAGAGTGCAACAATCTTATTTCTAGTTATCTAGTTGAGGATGATGGGCTCGGTGGAGTAGCACTGCTTGGTCGTCTCCTTCCGGCTCAGCTCGAACTTGTCCAGCTTGAACGTCTGCAAGCATACATTCTCGATTCGACTTTTCATAATCTAACAACTATCCGCTATCCATTCCACCAACAATTATCAGATAACACTGACTAAACGTTATGATGCGGAACAAAGATAGTAGTATACTTACCGAGACGGTCTTGTTGAGTCCGACGAACGACTTGGGGATCTTGAACTGCGTCTCGTACGAGCAGTTCTGAATTGTTGAATCGTTTATATAGTTCTTTTCTCGTGATAAGTCGCGCGCTGTGGAATAAGTCAAACGAATACTGTGAGTCTTTGCGGCAATACCAAGCAAAACGAAAGAGAACACCGTAAAAAAGCGGTAAGAGCACCGTGATTGAGCTACAAGCAAGGTAGATCGAACGTAGATCGACTTCTCGCACATATGTACTCACGCTCAGTATACTTTACTCACATCGGGCAGCTTCTTGCCGCACTTGTGCGAGAAGTAGAGCACGGGCTCGGGCTTGCGGTCCTTCTTCTCATACACAAGCATCTCGCCCTCCAGCTTGAACTCGCTCGTCTTCACGTGCTCCTCCAAGGCCTGACAAAGAACTTACTGGCGATAACGTATTGTTACTGGTTTGTCTACAGCGTCTAAAGTGTCTAGTTCAACTGTTTCTGAAATAACCCAAGTTTGAGGTATGGTCACACACTCCTGATGAAGGCGTAAAGCCGAAACGTAGGATAAAGATAAGTATTTTCCAACACTCGTGGTCCCTGGCTTCAACATCTCACATCATAATCAATCGTTTATCTGGAATCGTTATATGTATCTGAATATGACAATACAATCATAATGTATCTGGCCTATGTATCTAGCATCTTAGGCACTACTGTATGACTCACATCACAATATGTTTCTGAAATGCCCATACAATCACTCCGTCACTCACCAACTCACCATCTGAATAGTGACCTCCTTCTGCTTGTACACCCACGACCACATGCGGATGGCCACATCCTCCTCCGCTGGCTTCCCGTTGCACAGCATCGTGCCCTGGAGTAGATGATGTCATCGAGAAGTCATGCGTCGGCAGACATCTCATTTTTAGGTAAACCAAGTTCGAAAAAGAGAGAGAGAGAGAGAGAGAGAGAGAGAGGGAGAGAGAGGGGGTATTACCTCGACGTTGCATGTGTAGGTATCCCAGCACACGGCAAATGCACACGAGGCGAGAAGGAGACACAGGGTGCGCATCCTGCAATTCATATGTACAAAACTGAAAGATTATCGGGCACACACAAGCACTGGCGAACACTTCCACGACCGCTGCGGTCTCAGCGATCTTCCTTTTATCCCCGATCTCTCCAGCTCTGCTACAACGCGCCAGGGGCGGTTGTTTACGTTGTTTCGCAAAGGACGAAAAGTGTAAGAAAACGGAGATCGGGAAGTGGAATTTAGCGGGGTCAATGACTGACAGAAACGAAACATACTTTCTGCGAGAAAAAACTAGTGGAGGGTGGTTCGTGAACGGGCAAAAACCAGTTAAAAGAACAGGGGGGGGGAAAGCAGATACCCCACTCTGGAAAGTCGCTCAAATAAAACCGCTGTTAAAAAAAGGATTCACTTGATGATTCATCCAACTATCGTTCTATTAGCCTAACAAGTACATAGTGCATTATACTGTGGTTAATATGAAAATGTCAACGTCGTAGCGAGAGAAAAAGTATTGTTGGAAAGATTGAGAGAGAAAAAATTGCTTTGAAAATTATAATTCTGTGATTTCTGTCTGTGATGTGTGTTAAGTGTTCATCTTGTGTCCTTGGACTGTATCTTAAACGATACTTCCTTCTTGCTTTCTCTCAATTTCAATGTTCTTTCTCACGATGCATGAAATATGAAATTCCTGGTGAACACAATAAAAACTGAAAACAATTGTTGGATACTGTAGCAACAAATCAAATCAAATTAAAACATTCGTTCAAAATTGCTAACAAATACAGAAACAGCACGAAACAAATGAGTATACGGCAATAAAAGCATAGATTGTACCACAGTCTCTTCGAAACAACCACTTCAATCTGTCTCTGAAAAAAAAAATTTCAATTCGTTTTGGAGAGACGTTGTTTCAAGATCATGAGAATGTACTTTAGCAATACTGCAGCGAACTCAAGATGGACACATTTTTATCAACAGATTGCAACAATCTAATTTCTAGTTATCTAGTTGAGGATGATGGGCTCGGTGGAGTAGCACTGCTTGGTCGTCTCCTTTCGGCTCAATTCGAACATGTCCAGCTTGAATGTCTGTAAACACATATGTTGTAAATCTGAGCCACTCCCTATTTGGTCAGTGGTCAGTAAAACGGCCCTTATATGGAAGTGGTCAGTCAAACGGCGCCCATTGGGCCAAGAAATTTGGCCTAATTTTGCCAAAACGGACGAAAAGCATTTCATGGGTCTTCGTTGAGCTACTGAGCTCTTATTTAATGGAATCGAATACCACATCTGTAGATGTTGCAAATGTTCACCTCACCTATCACTATAGGAACGTTGACGTTGGAGAAACTTTCACTATATTTGTCGACTGATCAGTAAATATAATAGTATGCTTACCGAGACAGTCTTGTTGAGTCCGACGAACGACTTGGGGATCTTGAACTGCGTCTCGTACGAGCAGTTCTGAACATAGCATTTTCAATTACAGTTTCATTCACGTAAAAAGCGGAGTAGATCAGAAGAATACTGCGAGTCACGCGAGTCGTAACGCGACATATACCGTATATTAGAGTTGTACGCAGTACATCGTTCCTATCTACTCACATCTGGCAGCTTCTTTCCGCACTTGTGCGAGAAGTAGAGCACGGGCTCGGGCTTCCGGTCCTTCTTTTCGTACACGATCATGTCGCCCTCCAGCTTGAACTTGCTTGTCGTCACGCGCTCCGCCGAGTCCTGACAGTTGAATACTAATTACTATTCGAAGTGGTTAGCGGATATTCTAAAGTAGTTTGGGTTGTTGACAGGTTGGAAGGCGCTTCGAAGGGTGTAGTTGCAGTACAAACAAAAGCGTGTCACTCACCATGAGAGGGTTGACCTCCTTGTCCTTGTAGACCCACGACCACAACTTGATGTCCACCTCGTTCTTCACTGGCTTCCCGTTGCACACGAACGTGCCCTGAACTAAGTCGCTGCTAAGAGTCTCTATGCATCGTCCGACTCATGCTTGATCACATTTTGGAGAGTATCCAGAGAAAGTAGAGCTTAGTTGCGCAATATTACAGACTGAAAGAACCCTGAAGAAGTCGCTGTTACCGAGTCTCAATGCAGTATCCAACTTCTTGTTTGTATAGAGTTGAGAGAGAAGAGGAGAGCTCAGAGTTGTGTAGTGTTACGGATACGGACACATCTCACCTCGACGTTGCACTTATAAGTGTCCCAGGGTCCGGGCGCCGGCTCCGGTCCATTCCTGCACACTGCGAGAGCACACAGAGCGAGAAGGAGACAGAGCGTGCGCATTCTACAAAACGAAAGATGAAAGGTTGCGGGGAAATGCGCACAACACTGGCGATCACTTCCGCGGCCGCAGCGACCTTGTCGGCCAATGTGGAAAAGCGGCTGGGAGATCGCTCTTTTATCCCAATCTCACCAGTCATGCGGTTGTTCACGATGTTTCCCAAAAACCGAAAAGTTTGAAGTAAGAGAACGGAGATCGGGAAATGGAAATGGAAATGGGTCAATGACCGAAGGAAGCAAAACACAAAAACAACTCCTGCATAAAACTGAATAGCGGGAGGTGGTTTGTGGACGCGCAAAAGCAAGTGTTTAAAGGTAAAACACGACCGTTTAATTCCACGGTCAAAAGTCCACCCATCACCTCATTTCTCTGTAAAATGTAAATATTTATCATGCTCTTAAAAAAGAGCTTGTATAACATGTAAAACAAAATAGCAACACTAATACTCAGAGCACAGCAGTTTTCCGAATCCGTAAAACACAACATTGCAGTAATGAACAGGAGCAAGATGTCATCCCTACAAAATGCTTCCACACTTTATATGGGATGGATATCCAGCGTGAACGGAAGTATGAATCTCTTGGAGATAAAGGTGCCCTGGTTGACAGTGCTGAAGCGGCGGCCCGGGAACAGCGGCAGCCACACCTGAAGAAAACATTCCCTTGCTGCCACAGTTGATCCACCGCGCGTTGGCGAGTTGCGACGCGAGTGGTTGCATGTGGGCGGGGCCTAGGTGGGCGTGGCCAGCCGGCGTCGCCTTATCGTGCCACACAAACTCCACGAAAGACGCCACATTTACACGCTGGTTCAGCTAAAAGGAGCAATAATGATACAAAAGTAGCTGAATGGAATGTGGATCACATTGAGACGGCAAAATGAGACGGATCGTAGTTGGGAATTGCTTATAATTGGGAATAATTGGGAGTTGTGTACTGTGCATTTCATTCCCCACTGTTTCTCTCGCAGTGGATGGCTGATCCGATGAATTTGTCAGCACCTGCGGCTCCCGCTGCCCCCCTCTACTCCATCTACACCTGTACCTGAAGGAAGTGCACATGGTAGGAACAACGAGAAGCACCTTCATCTTTTGATGTAGCTGCTGCGTGAGTATCAGTTCCTACCATGTGCAGTTCCTTCCTACTATCCACCGTTGCATATGACACAAGCTCATTTTGTCGGGATCAGAAGAGTCAGGAACGCTCTATTTATCGAACTTACTACACTCGCTTAGCACTACGACAGGAGAATTGCTCCACTCGCCTATAATAGGATTACGACAAAAAAGTCTTTGCAATTTCGACAATTTCTACGTGAAAAAAATTAGCACTTCGTTAAATTGCTCCATTGACGAAATTTAGAAATGAGTTGCTTCCCTGCGAATGTCTTCCAAATTGTTTTTTTTTGTGTTTTTTTCGGCAACCTGGAAAGTTCATCAGTTCATCCGTACATCAGTACATCAGTACATCAGCAAAAAGTACATCACATGACGTCACGAGTACATCACATGACGTCATGTGATGTACTGATGTACTTTCTTTTATTTTTTAATTGGTCCGATTTTATTTTATGTTCGGGGCCCTTATTTATTTTCTGGCGCCATGCGGGTACTTTTCGACCAATCAACGTATAGTTTTCCATAAATATTTATCACCAGTGGAACATTGTGACATATAGCAACATGATTATTTTGTATTCAAGTAATGTAGTCCATTCTTATTAGCATATCCGATCACTCGAACTGGAATGTGTTCTACATCGTCCGCGCCGCGGAAGACGAATCAGAGTGGGAGAAAGAGTCGGAAGAGGAAGAGGAGAAGGATGAGGAGGAGGAGGAAGGGATTCATTCTACCAGTATTGTGTAAGGGCAGAATCATTATGGTAGTCAATCTTCCCAGGTAGATACTTCTTGCGATCATTGAGAACCATTAGCGTCTTGCAAATTGCGACTGCGACTGATCAGTCATTATCAAATTTAAAGGGACTACTTACCAATCCTCATCATGAACAACAACAACATCGTCGTCAACACGTCAACATCCTCAACATCCTCATCCTCCTCATCCTCATCTCTCTTCATCCATACAAAATAATCATGTTGCTGTACGTTACAATGCTCCACTGGTGATTAATACTTAGAAAATATGGAAAACTATACGTTGATTGATCGAAAAGTACCCGCGTGGCGCCAGAAAATAAATAAGGGCCCCGAACATAAAATAAAATCGGACCAATTCGCGAAAAATAAAAGAAAGTACATCAGTACATCACATGACGTCATGTGATGTACTCGTGACGTCATGTGATGTACTTTTTGCTGATGTACTGATGTACTGATGTACGGATGAACTGATGAACTTTCCAGGTTGCCGTTTTTTTCTCGTGTGTATCGTTCTTGCTGTCAAATAAGTGTTGTTATTCACAGAAGGAATTTAATCATCTGCACGGCTAGCTGTTCAATTTGAAGCCGTGTTCCTCCTCATCAAACAATCGCAACGTTTCGCGCCGCGCTTGCTCCGCTGCCGCTTTTGCAATGTTTTATCCGGTAAGTAAGGGAGCATTACTCGCTTCTGTTTATGTGTAATGAGTGGAATATTGAAACGTAACGGTGAAACGTATGCAGGTTCGGAAAGAGACGCCGCTGCGTCTGTGCGCGGCAACCGGGAGCGGACGCTCATCGCCGCCACGCCCACCTCGCTCGTCGTCTACCTCGCCAACGTGAGTGTGGAATTTTTTGTAGTAGTCTGTTATCTATTTAATTGGAGCGGTAAAACAACTGTAAAATGTGCCGTCTTATGGTTGTTGTTCTCCAGCCGCACCTGCTGCTGTGTGTTTCGCCGCTCGCCGTTTATTTGGAGAAGGGCGCGTTCGTCGACCTCCACTGGCGCTACGACACCATCACTCTCGCCGTCACCGTGTGTTTTATTTTTTTATTATTGCTTGATGAATAGCATATATATATAAACTTCCTTTCTATTCAAACTTACAGCCCCTGTTTGTAGTACTTAAGAAACGCTGGGCTTTTCGTGGTAAAATGTCATAACAATCGCAATCTTTTTTCAGACGCAGCGCCACCACGTGTTTCTGTTCTCGGTGGAGGGCGGCGGCGAGGCGTGCTGGCAACTCGTCGACTCCAGCGAGCACGCCTACCAGCGGTCAGTCCACTCGTTATTGTAGCAATGTTGGTCTGCTGCGAAGGTGACCCGCAGGGTTCGCCACCCACGGGCGCATTATTGCGAAAGTAGGCCAGAGCTGTCTTTGGAAAATCGTTGGGCTATTGTGTAGTGTTATAGTCTTCTTCGACCCTCCGCAGAGTATTCTCTTCAATCGGGGAGGGGGCTACCTTCACCTTTACCTTTACTTTATGAGACATCAAATTATTTTCAACTGTTTTATTTGGGCATTTGAACGCACTACGCACCGACGTCTGTCACAAAGTCACAGGATTATTATACACTATCAACTGATTTTACATATCTAATCTAACGTATATTCACATCGTATCCACCTTGTAGATCCTAGTAGATGCAGTACTTTCTGAGGCAAACGAGTATTCTGTATTGTAGTTAATCACTGGGTGCTCACTTCTCATCAGTCGAATTGTTATTGCTGTGACGAATTGTTATTGTTACTAGTAATCTGCATAACCTAACAACTGTTGTTAATATCAAGATGTCAACGTCGTAGCGTAAACTAATATTTTTGGAAAGTTTGAGAGAGAATTTGCTATTGTTTTTTGTTGTTGTAATAATGAGGGTGTACTGTAGCAATACTGCAGCTAAAACATGAACATAATTTTAATAAACAGAGTACAATAATCTAGTTATCTAGTTGAGGTTGAGGATGATGGGCTCCGTTGACCAGCACTGCTTTGTCGTCTCTTTCCGGCTCAGCTCGAACTTGTCTAGCTTGAATGTCTGCAAGTATATTTTCTCAATTCGTTCTGATTTTTCATAGTCTAACAATCAACAGCTATGATTCACTGAAGGTTTGAATTGAACAAGTAGGAAAGTAGAAAAGGTAAGAATGAGATGAGGAAGAATAAAGAGTACAGTACACGAGCACGAGCAAAAATAGTTGTACTTGATTCAGAACCAAAGATCAGTGACTATCTAAGAAAAATAAACGCCCATTTTTTTATTACCGAGACGGTCTTGTTGAGGCCGACGAACGACTTGGGGATCTTGAACTGCGTCTCGTAGGAGCAGTTCTGAAATATCGAAATGTTTATAGTTCTATTCTAGCATTACGTATTGGGAGTGAATCAAAAGAAAACTGCTAGTCAGCTTTTGACACAAAAACACCTTCTTTATCGTTAGCACTTCCTTCCGTGTTCATTTGTTCGTTCACCAGCACTTCCTTCCGCACATCTATGCACTATAATGCCATTGCGAAGAGGCATCTGTTCCTCGACTGCTATGCGCTCTTCACTGAATAGACAGATTATTTGAGCTTAATTCTAACTTTTACATCTTACATGTTTGTGTTTCCAAAAAAAAAGGTCGGACGCGAATACGCTTACAGAATGAGGAGGAAGAGACAGAGAGGAGAAAGAGAGTAGGAGAGAGAGAGAGAGAGAGAAAGTAGGAGAGAGAAAGAGAAGAAAGAGAGGGAGAGATTTCGCAAATTTACTTTCGAAAACCCTTATGATCTAATTTATCACCAAAAGCGATGTGGCTCACACATGTGTAGTTTCGTTAGCTTGTGTAAAATATAAAGGCAATACACAGCTTTCAGAACAAGTGAATCCTACTCACATATGAGAAACCAAATTATTTCAAATCGTTTTATCACAAACATCTTAATCACAAAAAGGGTTAGCACTCCAATCATTTAACACACTCATTTGTCTATTCTGTATATAAAACTCATCTAACATCACCACTTCGAACATGTTAAAACGCAAATCTTAGTTTTTAAGCCGTTTCAATCAGTGTGTATCATCTCGTTCATTCCTCCTCCTCCTCATCCTCTCCGTCCTCATCCTCCCTCTCATGACGCGGGCCCAGCTCGACCATCGTCATCCCTTCGACAGCAGTATCAACCGTCGTCATCACAGTCGCAATGAGCTCATTGACCGCTGAATGTGTACCGTCATTAGACAAACAGTTAAAAAAATCGCAAACTAACCCTGGAAGTAGCTGGCACGCTGTGGCGGCTGATTGGGCGAAGGCGAACGAAGCGATGCAGGAGTGGGGGCGATGCTCGCCTCCTCAGCGTCGTTCTCGAACTTGGCGCGGCTTGCCTCCTCAGCGTCGTTCTTGAACTTGGCGCGGCTTGCCTCCTCAGCGTCGTTCTTGAATTTGGCGCGGCTTGCCTCCTCAGCGTCGTTCTTGAACTTGGCGCGGCTTGCCTCCTCAGCGTCGCTCTTGAACTTGGCGCGGCTTCCCTCCTCAGCGTCGTTCTTGAACTTGGCGCGGCTCGCCTCCTCAGCGTCGTTTTCGAACTTGGTGAGGTTTGCCTCCTCAGCGTCGTTCTTGAACTTGGCGCGGCTTGCCTCCTCAGCGTCGTTCTTGAACTTGGCGCGGCTTGCCTCCTCAGCGTCGTTCTTGAACTTGGCGCGGCTTGCCTCCTCAGCGTCGTTCTTGAACTTGGCGCGGCTTGCCTCCTCAGCGTCGTTCTTGAACTTGGCGCGACTTGCCTCCTCAGCGTCGTTCTCGAACTTGGCGCGGCTTGCCTCCTCAGCGTCGTTCTTGAACTTGGCGCGGCTTGCCTCCTCAGCGTCGTTCTTGAACTTGGCGCGGCTTGCCTCCTCAGCGTCGTTCTTGAACTTGGCGCGGCTTGCTTCCTCAGCGTCGTCGTTCTTGAACTTGGCGCGGCTTGCCTCTTCGGTCTCGTTGTAGGTTAGCTTGGCGAGGCTGGGCTCCGGTTCCACACTGATTTCTGCAAAGCGATAAATAAAGAATAGTAATTGATTGAAAAACACTACACCGTGGATTTCAGAGATTTAGTTTCTTTTTTATGGTTTCAAAACTGGTTCTGCGAAAGTTAGATCTCATTGTGAAATATACTAACCGCAGTCGTCTTCCCATAGAACATTCGGGAACTGGAGAATCTTGAATCCAAGAGTGACGGCGTGCTTTCCTTTGGGTTTGTTGACCTGAAACACAATCATGAAACTCGTTAGTGGCCCAAGTATGTCTCACCGAGACGACAGATCCGTCATAGAAGACGAAACCGGGCAAAGCCTTGTATAGCCATTCGCCGTCCTGGTTTCTCGCCATCGAGAGGCACGCACTATCCCTGGCTGCTCTCTGCAGTTTGTTCCGGACGTCGCTGCAAACAAAACAATTTACTATTGAATAACACAACTTCTCACACTATATGTCGGCACGTTAGAAAAACTTCCATTCGAAATTTTTTTTTTTATATAAATTACCCACTTTCGATCGAACGAGATGCCGTAGAAGAGTTGAATTTCACACACGACCTGGTTCAGCGTCATAGGCGCCACGGATATCATCAAGTAGGCTGCCTGCAGGAGAGCCACCTGAAAATATGTTTATTTTCGTGTATTATACAGAAGTTAGTTTCTTGATACATTTTTGTATCCCAATAAGAAATAAGTCAATTTTACCGTTCTGAGTGAGACATATATATATATATATATATATATATATATATATATATATATATATATATATATATATATATATATATATATATAAAAGAAATGTTTAGTGAGATAGTGTATAGCAAAGTGAAAAGTACTTTGTTTTCCTCGGGCTTTGCCTGGTCCATCCACTTCTTGAAGACGTCCGTCCAGTGCGTAGTCTGAAGTCAAGTAATTCTATATGTTTTTTTTAATCAGAATTACAAATGTCATCTCTCTTGTTGCTTGGTTGATTTGTTTTGTTTGCTTTCAAAAGCCGGAGATCGAAGTTCATGTGTATTGTGTTTAATGAGTTGGTTTAATTTTAATGCATTTTATAAACCAATATAAGCAATTTGGTAATTATCCCAACAAGCTTCTCATTTTCCCGTCCCCGTGAGCGGTTGCCTCGCATGACCACCCGACGATAATGAAATTCACTGCCGCCGCCGCTTGGATGTGAGGTTTCTTGGAGTATCGACTGATTCTCGATTTGAGGCCGTTGACTGCGAGACGATAAGGCGACGCCAAATAAGCCTGTTGGGAGTGCACTAGTGGGCGAAGCGCGAATTCTCAATTGGAGGAAAAGAAGGTACAAAGCAAAAACGAATTGAAGAGCTCCGGCGGCACCCGATAACGATAAGTACGTCGCTGTTATCTTTTTTTCGCTACACTCTACAATTATGATTTGCCAACCTTTGGTTCGTCGGAAGGATGCTGCCACTGTGCCATTCCATCGATGTTCACGTAGTATACTCTTCCTAAACATGACGATGATTAGTATCGACTGACCAGAACATTTTATATCGATGCTGGATCACTAGTGGGTGAAAATTTGAATTCAATTCACCTGTGATCAGGGACTTCTTAATCTCCCAACCATCGGGGATGTCGATAGCCATCCTAAAGAACAGCATTATTCACACCGTAATCATGTCGTGATATACATACTTTACTCTGGAAAACCTTCATTACAGCTAATTCGAAATTCGCACGCTTCCGCAAATAACCCGACCGACTACAGCCCGCAGAAGCAGTAATCGATAATTAGTTGTTTCTATTCAGAACACTTGAAGGCAACATTTTATAGATAACACATTCGACGATTCTCGCGTAATCATTCATAATGCTTGTTCTAAAGTTCTAAAGTTCTAAAGTTCTAAAATGCCGAAGTTCTAAAGTGACTGGAATGCTTTAAAGTGAATGAAAGTCACCTAAATTTTGACCTAAAGTTTGTAATCGATCAATTATCGATTGTTTTATTTACAAACAGGTTCTCGATATTATTACTTAGATTAGCAAGGAAGAGGGCGTGGGTACGAAGTGGGAGAGGAAATGTTTGGTTGCAAAATGTAAATTGGAAAATGTTTCACCTTTTCCCGTGGTCCGCGCTTTGAACAAACACTTCATTTTTCAGTAGTTTGGCGTGGTTAGTACACATTTGAATAGTCACGAGTGCGCGGCTTTGACTAATATTTATTAGTCAAAGTCTCCCCTGCTTCGGGGGCTTCCGCGCCCCGCACTCCTCGCGGTCTCATGCGAGACAATTCGATTGATATCAGTGCAACCTACAGGCAGCGCAGAAAAGTGCACTCGCTGACTGCTGGGAGCGAAAGTGCGCTCTATTGTACCGGCGCACAGCCTATTCACCTCTATTCACACTCATTCGCACGTCATCCCCCGACGCGTGCTGTCCTCATTGCTCTCCACACACATCACACACATGTCCTTTTAAAGTTCCCGCCATTTCTCCAGTTCAAAAATCCCAGCACCATTCGCGCGCCATGGCGGTTTTGCACCGGTCGCGCGCAAGCAGCGCAATTAGGAATATACTGAAGCGATCAGTGATCGATGCTCTGGCCATTAGACATGATGCAAGACCCATAAAACATGTGCCACAGCCTATGTAACGTGCTTGCGCACAAATTGTGCTCCTGGAGAAATGGAGAGGACTTTATTAGTGTAGTGGGACGCTGGCGCGCCAATCCGATGCTCGCAGGTTCGGATCCCGGTATAGACAGAGGGTTTCGCTCACATCTCGGCACTGTCCTTTGTCGCCCAAATACCATCACATAGCATGGCTTCGACAAATATGCAAATTTCATGTAAATAGAGCTTATAGTCGACTTGGATCCCACATGCCATTCTGCCAACGGCGAAATATATGATTCGCAAGCGATGGGCGGGGCTTACAATCCCTCTCACTCTCTTGCGGATTTTTTTTTCACAATTTTCTTGACATTTTGCAGTGAGCAAAATCTCTTCCCACCACGGGACTCGAACCCGCGGGGGGCACGAACGCGCGCAGTATTTAGAGACAACTACGCTGCCACTGCACTATGCAGCTAGTTGCTCTCTATGCGAATGCAGCAAATATCTATCTTGAAGACGCGCAAACATGAACTCTGCGCTCAGCGAGATCTTGGTGATACAGTGATTTGACCGTAAACCGTATTTTGAAAAACATTCGAGCACCCCCCCCCCCTCTCACAGTCAGAAACATAAAACCAAGAACACCGAATGCATTGACGACTTTCAGTGATAGTATTACGCAACCAACTATGGCAGAACACGCGTTTATCACAATACGAAACAAAAATGAATGTTCAATATTATATTATTGACAAAACGCGCGGTTAGTTGTGGTCGGAGTCGCGCCGGAGTCGCTGCAGCTGGCAGTCGGAAGAGCGAGTCATCCCTCCCACAGCACCTGTAACGAATAAGTTTCAAACCAGACCGCTATTGTAACAACATTCATGTGAAGTACAATACAAGTGATATTGGTGAACAATCGACTAGTTTGTCAGCACCATTAAATCACATAGTCATAGAAGACACACCTTAGTGATAAGGCGTGTGAGAAGAGAAAGTCGCAGGCGGCGAACCATCGGCAGCGTGGAGTTCGGCAGGGAAGATTCCTGCAACCGACATGCACGAAACACATACAAATATCTTACGCAGTCGTGAATACGATCAACAATCTCCTTACCCTCTCATAAGGCAGTATCCGATAGTAATGGATCACGAGCAGTGACCGCGCTCGAGTTGTTGAGCAGCACCCGCATCGCAACGTACGCACGCATCAGCCAACGTGCACTCTGAACGAATAACGTTGCGGAGTAGTTTAATACCACGCATTTACATTATTATTCACATTATAAAAACAAAAGATAACAACAAGACAAAATGGGAACACACCTGAACAAGCTGCCGTGCGATGTGAACGAGGCGCCGTCGTTCAGCTCGTGAAACTTCGACCGGCCGGGCGGCGTCATTGTGAACAAATAATTCTATGCATATCTATTAGCAAACATTTAAAAAAAATCAAAAGAACTAAATCCGCAGCGCGACAGTGATTTCGAAAAGTGTTTTTAGAGCTTGTTTGCGAAAAATTCAATGCAATTAACATGAACATCGTAGAGAGGTCTAATATTACATATGTAATAGAGAATAGAAACAAATATATCACATATGAACAAACAAAAATCAAGAGAACAACAAAACAGCTGATCAGCTGTTTTCTGGCCGGCTGACCCAGCTTTTTCGCGGTCGAACCATTTTGATTCAAAATTGTTATAGGCTTGTCGGTGGTGCTGCACAACAATACACCATGAGTGGCATGTGGGATCTTTTTTCACTATATAGTCGAGTGACGGAGAAATTTCCCTTGCTACCCAAGTGAAACCATACTTTCAACATAAACGGACAAATTTTAACGCAGCAGAAGAAATGGAAATATAATCCGCGCAGTGAGATAAAAAAATCTTATGTCATTTTTTTTCTTCATAAACCAGTCTGAGTCGCGCCTACGGCTCGTGGTTATTGCGCGTGCAAACCCCAGGAGAAGCGTAAAAATAGTGCCAACCCGGCGCGTCTCACATGCTATGTAGCTTCGACCCGGGGTATTTCGATAAGCGTCACACACAGACGGACGGACAGGCAGTATTCTATATATATATATATATATATATATATATTAGGATATTTATCTACAAAAGGCCAAGAAGCTCCACCTCGTTGCACACATTCCGAGCTCGCCGCACCGCTCGCGCCATAAAGAAGAATTTTGGGAACCCTCAAACAATGTCTCCTTTCCCCCAGAAGGCAAGACCGCCAAAAATGACGAGGAAAGGAAGAAATGGTCTCGGCGACTCGAGTTTCTATGCAAATGATAATGCAAATTCAACACATTCCTATATGGGAATCCAACACAACCACACAACCGCTGCCGATTGTGACAGGAAAAGAGCACCTTCAATCGATATTTCAACTCACAGTGAATGAATCTTTTATCTAGAAAAGTGGTTCATCTCCTATCGAATAAGGCTTTCCATCGAACCAACTTCCAAAATAGTCAGAGCTCAATGATGTTTGATGTGTTTGGATTTGCGAGACATAGACATACGCAAAATTTGTGCGTTTTTAATAGCTTTGACAGCGATCCCGAATTCGAATCCAGCGGAGTGTAAAAAGTTGTTTCGTTTTATCTAGCTCAATTATCATTACATCGGTCTATTTCACATGAAATGGATGTCATTGAAAGTGTGCGTAGTCGGTAGAGAGCTGAGCTAACAAACTGTTTATCCTGAATTAGAATCCCATAGCTGGCACAAGTTTTGTCAGCAAATTGAAAAATGATCACGCAATGATTGTCGGCATGCGTCGCGGTTGCGCACTTTCACGCGTTTCACTGACAGCAATGCCGCGCCGTGCACGCATTTGACAGTCGATGGATAATGAGGGCTGTCCCTACGCGCACGCTTCAATCTCATCGCGTGGCGCAATGGCATAAGAGATTCGTGCCGTTCACACGACCGGAATTAGAATCTCGATTTGATTTTACGGAACACAATTAGCTAAAGTCCTCTCCATTTCTCCAGGAACACAATTTGTGCGCAAGCTTGGTATACGCTGTGGCAAACAATTTACGAGATCTGCATCATGTTTGATGACTAGGACATCGATCAAGGATTGCTTTCGTATATTCCAAATTGCGCTGTTTGCGCGCGATCTGTGCAAAACCGCCATGGCGCGCGAATCGTGCGGGGCGATATATATATATATATATATATATATATATATATATATATATATATATATATATATATATATATATATATTAGGATATTTATCTACAAAAGGCCAAGAAGCTCCACCTCGTTGCACACATTCCGAGCTCGCCGCACCGCTCGCGCCATAAAGAAGAATTTTGGGAACCCTCAAACAATGTCTCCTTTCCCCCAGAAGGCAAGACCGCCAAAAATGACGAGGAAAGGAAGAAATGGTCTCGGCGACTCGAGTTTCTATGCAAATGATAATGCAAATTCAACACATTCCTATATGGGAATCCAACACAACCACACAACCGCTGCCGATTGTGACAGGAAAAGAGCACCTTCAATCGATATTTCAACTCACAGTGAATGAATCTTTTATCTAGAAAAGTGGTTCATCTCCTATCGAATAAGGCTTTCCATCGAACCAACTTCCAAAATAGTCAGAGCTCAATGATGTTTGATGTGTTTGGATTTGCGAGACATAGACATACGCAAAATTTGTGCGTTTTTAATAGCTTTGACAGCGATCCCGAATTCGAATCCAGCGGAGTGTAAAAAGTTGTTTCGTTTTATCTAGCTCAATTATCATTACATCGGTCTATTTCACATGAAATGGATGTCATTGAAAGTGTGCGTAGTCGGTAGAGAGCTGAGCTAACAAACTGTTTATCCTGAATTAGAATCCCATAGCTGGCACAAGTTTTGTCAGCAAATTGAAAAATGATCACGCAATGATTGTCGGCATGCGTCGCGGTTGCGCACTTTCACGCGTTTCACTGACAGCAATGCCGCGCCGTGCACGCATTTGACAGTCGATGGATAATGAGGGCTGTCCCTACGCGCACGCTTCAATCTCATCGCGTGGCGCAATGGCATAAGAGATTCGTGCCGTTCACACGACCGGAATTAGAATCTCGATTTGATTTTACGGAACACAATTAGCTAAAGTCCTCTCCATTTCTCCAGGAACACAATTTGTGCGCAAGCTTGGTATACGCTGTGGCAAACAATTTACGAGATCTGCATCATGTTTGATGACTAGGACATCGATCAAGGATTGCTTTCGTATATTCCAAATTGCGCTGTTTGCGCGCGATCTGTGCAAAACCGCCATGGCGCGCGAATCGTGCGGGGCGATTGGAAATGGAGAATTGGCGGGAACTTTAGCGAAAATACTTATGTATCAAAATCACGCAGTTTATGTTTCAAAATATGCCTAGCTCAGTCCCTGGAGAGTGGAGGAAACTGATTATCGATAACGCTCGGTCGGAACTCGGAAAATAGCCAAACGTAACTAAAAGATGAAAAACTACCATCGATTCGATTGGTTATCGATTGTTGTCATCACCCACACAAATCGGATTGGTTATCGATCGTTTTCATCGTATACAAAGCATGTGTTTGATACTATCTACTTTCAGAACAAACAACAAAACTTTCAAAACAAACAACAAAAATAAACAAAAAAAATAAACCTACTTGGTTCGACCGGGCAGCACAGGCGCAGCGGGATCGAATGCTAAGATTTATCTGTCATTTCTTCACAGCGGTTGACGAGAGGGGTAGACGGGCAAATGGCGGCATTTAGCATGGCATTAGAGAAAGTGGGCGTGGCCTGTCTGGGCGGTGAGAAATGACGGCGCTGGAGGGGATCAGTCGATGCGGCGGCGGCGATGAAGGACGGCTGTTTTAGGTATTGCTCTCCCCTACCCGTACTTGTCTCCATTCCAGATCTGCTGCCTACTGCGGGAGCCGCCGGAGCCGCCGCTCCTGCCCCTGCTCTCTGTGCCTGTCTGCTGTGGAGCTTCTGTAATGGGCAGTCCGGCTGCTCGTCTTTCCCCTCTTTCTTCGGTTCCTGAAGATGGTCGCCGTTGCAGGACGGACGGCGGAGCGTCTACCATGTATTAAACTATTATCTTTTGGAAAATGACGTGCACATTTCCAGGTTTCCCTGTAGTTTGCGCAGTCTCCATCCCAGTGACGCGTGGTGGAGCTGCTCCCGCGGCCGCATACCCGAGGCCCCTTTGGGAGGTAATTTTGGTTACCGTAGCAAGCCGATATCAATCGATTATCGATTTCTTAAGGATGACGTGCACTTTTCCATGAGTCCATGTATAACCACCCCATCCCTCTATCCTCTATGTCTTCCACAGCACTCAATAGCATTTACTGATGGAACTGTGTAGTGTACTACATATGACTAAGGGTACTGTGTAATAAGTAGTCATGAGGTAATGCGGTCAGCGAGTGTGGTCACCGAGTATTTATGACACACGCTTAGGAACTGTCGTTACTGTAGATTACACTAGATACATCATCCCTAACTACCGTTATTCAGACTTCTGTCGCTGTCTTTTCATAACCGCTCGTCTTCGCACAGTCTCCATTGTATTCAGGTATGTTTTATTCTGTATTGTTTTTAGCCTTTTTTTCTCTCCTTTAATCTGATTATTCTCGGTACGCGGCTCGTGTCTACTGTTTTCGGATATCCGCCAAACTCAGAAGACATCGACAAACATCATCATTACGAAACCTACATTAAGACCACAACTAAATCGACTCATTTGTG
>CAWZYM010000334.1:0-40000 GCA_963966185.1 Rhabditoides inermis | reverse complement strand
CTGGGTTACTGGGTTACTGGGTTACTGGGTTACTGGGTTACTGGGTTACTGGGTTACTAGTGCTCTGGCTGACATAATTGCAAATTAGCACCCTCGTAGCGAGCTCCTGTCATATCGATTCGGCCTCATTCCCCAGGGCTCACTCCATTATATGAAGCTCTCTCGAGTTCATCCGCTGGTAATTGCTCTGACGATCTACATATAACTACTAGTGCTCTGGCTGACATATGTGCAAAATAGCACCCTCGTAGTCCTGTCATATCGATCCGGCCTCATTCCCCAGGGCTTACTCCATTATTTGGAGCTCTCTCGAGTTCATCGGCTGGTAATTGCTCTGACGATCCACATATAATTACTAGTGCTCTGGCTGACATATGTGCAAAATAGCACCCTCGTAGCGAGCTCCTGTCATATCGATTCGGCCTCATTCCCCAGGGCTCACTCCATTATATGGAGCTCTCTCGAGTTCATCCGCTGGTAATTGCTCTAACGATCTACATATAGTTACTAAAACTCTGGCTGACACATGTGCAAAACAGCACCCTCGTAGCGAGCTCCTGTCATATCGATCCGGCCTCATTCCCCAGGGCTCACTCCATTATGTGGAGCTCTCTCGAGTTCATCCGCTGGTAATTGAATAATTGCTCTGACGATCTACACACTTGCACCGAGTCGAGAGATAAGTGAGGTTTATTTTGGGATTTCATCCTGAATTTCTGGATGGATTACGGTCACGGATTTGAATGTTCTCGGCTCGAGACCACCCAAGCCGTTCAATCCTGAATTAAATAATACGGATTCCGGCTGACAAATATTGCGTTAGGAATGTGGTCACATTGCCTACTTGCGTCTCCGCCCATTCTGATTGGCGGGAGAATTCGTCGGTGTTTAGGTTAATTATGTAATGTTATCCATTGAATATCGATCTTATTTTTTTTTAATACGATGCATAATGACATCAACGGTCTCATATATATTTTATGTACATTTGACAATGATTTGCTTTGGCGGTTGCGTCGCGTCCGCGACACTGGGTTACTGGGTTACTGGGTTACTGGGTTACTGGGTTACTGGGTTACTGGGTTACTGGGTTACTGGGTTACTGGGTTACTGGGTTACTGGGTTACTGGGTTACTGGGTTACTGGGTTACTGGGTTACTGGGTTACTGGGTTACTGGGTTACTGGGTTACTGGGTTACTGGGTTACTGGGTTACTGGGTTACTGGGTTACTGGGTTACTGGGTTACTGGGTTACTGGGTTACTGGGTTACTGGGTTACTGGGTTACTAGTGCTCTGGCTGACATAATTGCAAATTAGCACCCTCGTAGCGAGCTCCTGTCATATCGATTCGGCCTCATTCCCCAGGGCTCACTCCATTATATGAAGCTCTCTCGAGTTCATCCGCTGGTTATTGCTCTGACGATCTACATATAATTACTAGTGCTCTGGCTGACATATGTGCAAAATAGCACCCTCGTAGTCCTGTCATATCGATCCGGCCTCATTCCCCAGGGCTTACTCCAATATTTGGAGCTCTCTCGAGTTCATCGGCTGGTAATTGCTCTGACGATCCACATATAATTACTAGTGCTCTGGCTGACATATGTGCAAAATAGCACCCTCGTAGCGAGCTCCTGTCATATCGATTCGGCCTCATTCCCCAGGGCTCACTCGATTATATGGAGCTCTCTCGAGTTCATCCGCTGGTAATTGCTCTAACGATCTACATATAGTTACTAGTGCTCTGGCTGACACATGTGCAAAACAGCACCCTCGTAGCGAGCTCCTGTCATATCGATCCGGCCTCATTCCCCAGGGCTCACTCCATTATGTGGAGCTCTCTCGAGTTCATCCGCTGGTAATTGCTCTGACGATCTACACACTTGCACCGAGTCGAGAGATAAGTGAGGTTTATTTTGGGATTTCATCCTGAATTTCTGGATGGATTACGGTCACGGATTTGAATGTTCTCGGCTCGAGACCACCCAAGCCGTTCAATCCTGAATTAAATAATACGGATTCCGGCTGACAAATATTGCGTTAGGAATGTGGTCACATTGCCTACTTGCGTCTCCGCCCATTCTGATTGGCGGGAGAATTCGTCGGTGTTTAGGTTAATTATGTAATGTTATCCATTGAATATCGATCTTATTTTATTTTAATACGATGCATAATGACATCAACGGTCTCATATATATTTTATGTACATTTGACAATGATTTGCTTTGGCGGTTGCGTCGCGTCCGCGACACTGGGTTACTGGGTTACTGGGTTACTGGGTTACTGGGTTACTGGGTTACTGGGTTACTGGGTTACTGGGTTACTGGGTTACTGGGTTACTGGGTTACTGGGTTACTGGGTTACTGGGTTACTGGGTTACTGGGTTACTGGGTTACTGGGTTACTGGGTTACTGGGTTACTGGGTTACTGGGTTACTGGGTTACTGGGTTACTGGGTTACTGGGTTACTGGGTTACTGGGTTACTGGGTTACTGGGTTACTGGGTTACTGGGTTACTGGGTTACTGGGTTACTGGGTTACTGGGTTACTGGGTTACTGGGTTACTGGGTTACTGGGTTACTGGGTTACTGGGTTACTGGGTTACTGGGTTACTGGGTTACTGGGTTACTGGGTTACTGGGTTACTGGGTTACTGGGTTACTGGGTTACTGGGTTACTGGGTTACCGCTGGTAATTGCTCTGACGATCTACATATAATCACTAGTGCTCTGGCTGACATATGTGCAAAATAGCACCCTCGTAGCGAGCTCCTGTCATATCGATCCGGCCTCATTCCCCAGGGCTCACTCCATTATATGGAGCTCTCTCGAGTTCATTCGCTGGTTTGCTCTGACGATCTACATATAATTACTAGTGCTCTGGCTGGCATACGTGCAAAGTTGCACCCTCGTAGCGAGCTCCTGTCATATCGATTCGGCCTCATTCCCCAGGGCTCACTCCATTATATGGAGCTCTCTCGAGTTCATCCGCTGGTAATTGCTCTGACGATCTACATATAATTACTAGTGCTCTGGCTGGCATATGTGCAAAGTTGCACCCTCGTAGCGAGCTCCTGTCATATCGATCCGGCCTCATTTCCCAGGGCTCACTCCATTATATGGAGCTCTCTCGAGTTCATCCGCTGGTAATTGCTCTGACGATTTACATATAGTTACTAGTGCTCTGGCTGAAGCTCCTGTCATATCGATCCGGCCTCATTCCCCAGGGCTCACTCCATTATATGGAGCTCTCTCGAGTTCATCCGCTGGTAATTGCTCTGACGATCTACATATATTTACTAGTGCTCTGGCTGACATATGTGCAAAATAGCACCCTCGTAGCGAGCTTCTGTCATATCGATCCGGCCTCATTCCCCAGGGCTCACTCCATTATGTGGAGCTCTCTCGAGTTCATCGCTGGTAATTGCTCTGACGATCTACACACTTGCACCGAGTCGAGAGATAAGTGAGGTTTATTTTGGGATTTCATCCTGAATTTCTGGATGGATTACGGTCACGGATTTGAATGTTCTCGGCTCGAGACCACCCAAGCCGTTCAATCCTGAATTAAATAATACGGATTCCGGCTGACAAATATTGCGTTAGGAATGTGGTCACATTGCCTACTTGCGTCTCCGCCCATTCTGATTGGCGGGAGATTTCGTCGGTGTTTAGGTTGATTATGTAATGTTATCCATTAAATATCGATCTTATTTTATTATAATACGATGCATAATGACATCAACGGTCTCATATATATTTTATGTACATTTGACAATGATTTGCTTTGGCGGTTGCGTCGCGTCCGCGACACTGGGTTACTGGGTTACTGGGTTACTGGGTTACTGGGTTACTGGGTTACTGGGTTACTGGGTTACTGGGTTACTGGGTTACTGGGTTACTGGGTTACTGGGTTACTGGGTTACTGGGTTACTGGGTTACTGGGTTACTGGGTTACTGGGTTACTGGGTTACTGGGTTACTGGGTTACTGGGTTACTAGTGCTCTGGCTGACATAATTGCAAATTAGCACCCTCGTAGCGAGCTCCTGTCATATCGATTCGGCCTCATTCCCCAGGGCTCACTCCATTATATGAAGCTCTCTCGAGTTCATCCGCTGGTAATTGCTCTGACGATCTACATATAATTACTAGTGCTCTGGCTGACATATGTGCAAAATAGCACCCTCGTAGTCCTGTCATATCGATCCGGCCTCATTCCCCAGGGCTTACTCCATTATTTGGAGCTCTCTTGAGTTCATCGGCTGGTAATTGCTCTGACGATCCACATATAATTACTAGTGCTCTGGCTGACATATGTGCAAAATAGCACCCTTGTAGCGAGCTCCTGTCATATCGATTCGGCCTCATTCCCCAGGGCTCACTCCATTATATGGAGCTCTCTCGAGTTCATCCGCTGGTAATTGCTCTAACGATCTACATATAGTTACTAGTGCTCTGGCTGACACATGTGCAAAACAGCACCCTCGTAGCGAGCTCCTGTCATATCGATCCGGCCTCATTCCCCAGGGCTCACTCCATTATGTGGAGCTCTCTCGAGTTCATCCGCTGGTAATTGAATAATTGCTCTGACGATCTACACACTTGCACCGAGTCGAGAGATAAGTGAGGTTTATTTTGGGATTTCATCCTGAATTTCTGGATGGATTACGGTCACGGATTTGAATGTTCTCGGCTCGAGACCACCCAAGCCGTTCAATCCTGAATTAAATAATACGGATTCCGGCTGACAAATATTGCGTTAGGAATGTGGTCACATTGCCTACTTGCGTCTCCGCCCATTCTGATTGGCGGGAGAATTCGTCGGTGTTTAGGTTAATTATGTAATGTTATCCATTGAATATCGATCTTATTTTATTTTAATACGATGCATAATGACATCAACGGTCTCATATATATTTTATGTACATTTGACAATGATTTGCTTTGGCGGTTGCGTCGCGTCCGCGACACTGGGTTACTGGGTTACTGGGTTACTGGGTTACTGGGTTACTGGGTTACTGGGTTACTGGGTTACTGGGTTACTGGGTTACTGGGTTACTGGGTTACTGGGTTACTGGGTTACTGGGTTACTGGGTTACTGGGTTACTGGGTTACTGGGTTACTGGGTTACTGGGTTACTGGGTTACTGGGTTACTGGGTTACTGGGTTACTGGGTTACTGGGTTACTGGGTTACTGGGTTACTGGGTTACTGGGTTACTGGGTTACTGGGTTACTGGGTTACTGGGTTACTGGGTTACTGGGTTACTGGGTTACTGGGTTACTGGGTTACTGGGTTACTGGGTTACTGGGTTACTGGGTTACTGGGTTACTGGGTTACTGGGTTACTGGGTTACTGGGTTACTGGGTTACTGGGTTACTGGGTTACTGGGTTACTGGGTTACTGGGTTACTGGGTTACTGGGTTACTGGGTTACTGGGTTACTGGGTTACTGGGTTACTGGGTTACTGGGTTACTGGGTTACTGGGTTACTGGGTTACTGGGTTACTGGGTTACTGGGTTACTGGGTTACTGGGTTACTGGGTTACTGGGTTACTGGGTTACTGGGTTACTGGGTTACTGGGTTACTGGGTTACTGGGTTACTGGGTTACCGCTGGTAATTGCTCTGACGATCTACATATAATCACTAGTGCTCTGGCTGACATATGTGCAAAATAGCACCCTCGTAGCGAGCTCCTGTCATATCGATCCGGCCTCATTCCCCAGGGCTCACTCCATTATATGGAGCTCTCTCGAGTTCATTCGCTGGTTTGCTCTGACGATCTACATATAATTACTAGTGCTCTGGCTGGCATATGTGCAAAGTTGCACCCTCGTAGCGAGCTCCTGTCATATCGATCCGGCCTCATTTCCCAGGGCTCACTCCATTATATGGAGCTCTCTCGAGTTCATCCGCTGGTAATTGCTCTGACGATTTACATATAGTTACTAGTGCTCTGGCTGAAGCTCCTGTCATATCGATCCGGCCTCATTCCCCAGGGCTCACTCCATTATATGGAGCTCTCTCGAGTTCATCCGCTGGTAATTGCTCTGACGATCTACATATATTTACTAGTGCTCTGGCTGACATATGTGCAAAATAGCACCCTCGTAGCGAGCTCCTGTCATATCGATCCGGCCTCATTCCCCAGGGCTCACTCCATTATGTGGAGCTCTCTCGAGTTCATCGCTGGTAATTGCTCTGACGATCTACACACCTGCACCGAGTCGAGAGATAAGTGAGGTTTATTTTGGGATTTCATCCTGAATTTCTGGATGGATTACGGTCACGGATTTGAATGTTCTCGGCTCGAGACCACCCAAGCCGTTCAATCCTGAATTAAATAATACGGATTCCGGCTGACAAATATTGCGTTAGGAATGTGGTCACATTGCCTACTTGCGTCTCCGCCCATTCTGATTGGCGGGAGATTTCGTCGGTGTTTAGGTTGATTATGTAATGTTATCCATTAAATATCGATCTTATTTTATTATAATACGATGCATAATGACATCAACGGTCTCATATATATTTTATGTACATTTATCTTTTGCGGTGGTTAACAAATTACTTGATCGGTAGACAACAACGAGTACGGATAAATGATTCGCTGTCTGACTGGCTAGAGGTTCTGTCTGGTGTGCCTCAGGGAAGTGTGGTTGGTCCCCTTTTGTTCCTGCTGTATGTAAATGACATCGGAGATTTTATTAAAAACTGTCATTTTCTGATGTATGCTGATGACCTAAAACTATATCTTTCCTCTGGTACACCAGGTTTCGAAATAAAACTTGAATTAGCCCTACATGTCATCTCGAATTTCTTCAAACATAGGCAGATGACACTTTCAGTTTCCAAGTGCGAATGTATGCATTTCGGAAAACAGAATCCGAAGAAAACCTATACATGCGAAGGGCAGTCTTTACGATCAGTCACTAACATCAGAGACTTAGGTATTCAATTGAACTATGATCTAGACCCCTCAAGTCATTTATCGAAACAAATACGAAAAGCTTCCGCTTTATCAACTCTTGTTCCCAAAACCTTCTCTTATTCTCAAGACCTATTTAAAAACTTCTATATGTACAAAATACGACCCATACTAGAGTATGGTAGCGAAGTGTTATGTCATATGAACATATCATGTTGTAACGATCTTGAAAAAGTGCAACGTAAATTTACAAAGGCAATTTTACCTAAGATGTGCTATGTGGATAGATTACGTGTTCTTGATCTAGAGACATTGTTTTTGAGGAGAATGAAAAACAGTTTGTCACTAGCGCATAGCTACATTCATGGTCACATTAAAGCAGATAATCCTTTCACTGTAGCAAGCACAGCTTCGAGATCATACAGAACACGTTCGAATGGTCTCAAATTACTCACAAACACAAAAACTACTGTAGAACAATCATTTTTAACATACACAGTCGTTAACGTTTGGAATTCACTTCCAAGTGACGTGGTCTCTGTTCATGAAAAACCCCTATTCCGAAAGAGACTAAATGATTTAATAAACTTCCATAGTAAAAACGGAACGGTTTCAACACTTCTTTGTATAAATGATCCAACCAGGTTCTAGGTAATCTTAACTAAAATATGAAGCTGGATTATTCATTTAGTGAGATGTGGTGGCAAACGGCATAACCTGGTCCGTTTTCCTCACTCTCCTCTGTCCCATATCGAGTGGCGAGACTTCGTCTTTCCGCATAGATCACGTTTAAATACTGATCTCTGGAAAGCGTAGTTGTACCGGGTCGACGGGGGTCTGTCAACGTCGACAAGAGCTGCTTACACTCTCTTTTCGTCATGTTGTATTTCTCTCTGTGTACCCCCCACATGCACTATGAATAAACATATTATTATTATTTGACAATGATTTGCTTTGGCGGTTGCGTCGCGTCCGCGACACTGGGTTACTGGGTTACTGGGTTACTGGGTTACTGGGTTACTGGGTTACTGGGTTACTGGGTTACTGGGTTACTGGGTTACTGGGTTACTGGGTTACTGGGTTACTGGGTTACTGGGTTACTGGGTTACTGGGTTACTGGGTTACTGGGTTACTGGGTTACTGGGTTACTGGGTTACTGGGTTACTGGGTTACTGGGTTACTGGGTTACTGGGTTACTGGGTTACTGGGTTACTGGGTTACTGGGTTACTGGGTTACTGGGTTACTGGGTTACTGGGTTACTGGGTTACTGGGTTACTGGGTTACTGGGTTACTGGGTTACTGGGTTACTGGGTTACTGGGTTACTGGGTTACTGGGTTACTGGGTTACTGGGTTACTGGGTTACTGGGTTACTGGGTTACTGGGTTACTGGGTTACTGGGTTACTGGGTTACTGGGTTACTGGGTTACTGGGTTACTGGGTTACTGGGTTACTGGGTTACTGGGTTACTGGGTTACTGGGTTACTGGGTTACTGGGTTACTGGGTTACTGGGTTACTGGGTTACTGGGTTACTGGGTTACTGGGTTACTGGGTTACTGGGTTACTGGGTTACTGGGTTACTGGGTTACTGGGTTACTGGGTTACTGGGTTACTGGGTTACTGGGTTACTGGGTTACTGGGTTACTGGGTTACTGGGTTACTGGGTTACTGGGTTACTGGGTTACTGGGTTACTGGGTTACTGGGTTACTGGGTTACTGGGTTACTGGGTTACCGCTGGTAATTGCTCCGACGATCTACATATAATCACTAGTGCTCTGGCTGACATATGTGCAAAAGAGCACCCTCGTAGCGAGCTCCTGTCATATCGATCCGGCCTCATTCCCCAGGGCTCACTCAATTATATGGAGCTCTCTCGAGTTCATTCGCTGGTAATTGCTCTGACGATCTACATATAATTACTAGTGCTCTGGCTGGCATATGTGCAAAGTTGCACCCTCGTAGCGAGCTCCTGTCATATCGATTCGGCCTCATTCCCCAGGGCTCACTCCATTATATGGAGCTCTCTCGAGTTCATCCGCTGGTAATTGCTCTGACGATCTACACACTTGCACCGAGTCGAGAGATAAGTGAGGTTTATTTTGGGATTTCATCCTGAATTTCTGGATGGATTACGGTCACGGATTTGAATGTTCTCGGCTCGAGACCACCCAAGCCGTTCAATCCTGAATTAAATAATACGGATTCCGGCTGACAAATATTGCGTTAGGAATGTGGTCACATTGCCTACTTGCGTCTCCGCCCATTCTGATTGGCGGGAGATTTCGTCGGTGTTTAGG
Organism: Rhabditoides inermis; assembly: GCA_963966185.1. Lineage (NCBI taxonomy): Eukaryota > Metazoa > Nematoda > Chromadorea > Rhabditida > Rhabditidae > Rhabditoides > Rhabditoides inermis. Next base: position 30,775 of record CAWZYM010000334.1, on the reverse strand, counting down.
TTGATTATGTAATGTTATCCATTAAATATCGATCTTATTTTATTATAATACGATGCATAATGACATCAACGGTCTCATATATATTTTATGTACATTTGACAATGATTTGCTTTGGCGGTTGCGTCGCGTCCGCGACACTGGGTTACTGGGTTACTGGGTTACTGGGTTACTGGGTTACTGGGTTACTGGGTTACTGGGTTACTGGGTTACTGGGTTACTGGGTTACTGGGTTACTGGGTTACTGGGTTACTGGGTTACTGGGTTACTGGGTTACTGGGTTACTGGGTTACTGGGTTACTGGGTTACTGGGTTACTGGGTTACTGGGTTACTGGGTTACTGGGTTACTGGGTTACTGGGTTACTGGGTTACTGGGTTACTGGGTTACTGGGTTACTGAGTTACTGGGTTACTGGGTTACTGGGTTACTGGGTTACTGGGTTACTGGGTTACTGGGTTACTGGGTTACTGGGTTACTGGGTTACTGGGTTACTGGGTTACTGTGTTACTGGGTTACTGGGTTACTGGGTTACTGGGTTACTGGGTTACTGGGTTACTGGGTTACTAGTGCTCTGGCTGACATAATTGCAAATTAGCACCCTCGTAGCGAGCTCCTGTCATATCGATTCGGCCTCATTCCCCAGGGCTCACTCCATTATATGAAGCTCTCTCGAGTTCATCCGCTGGTAATTGCTCTGACGATCTACATAAAATTACTAGTGCTCTGGCTGACATATGTGCAAAATAGCACCCTCGTAGTCCTGTCATATCGATCCGGCCTCATTCCCCAGGGCTTACTCCATTATTTTGAGCTCTCTCGAGTTCATCGGCTGTTAATTGCTCTGACGATCCACATATAATTACTAGTGCTCTGGCTGACATATGTGCAAAATAGCACCCTCGTAGCGAGCTCCTGTCATATCGATTCGGCCTCATTCCCCAGGGCTCACTCCATTATATGGAGCTCTCTCGAGTTCATCCGCTGGTAATTGCTCTAACGATCTACATATAGTTACTAGTGCTCTGGCTGACACATGTGCAAAACAGCACCCTCGTAGCGAGCTCCTGTCATATCGATCCGGCCTCATTCCCCAGGGCTCACTCCATTATGTGGAGCTCTCTCGAGTTCATCCGCTGGTAATTGAATAATTGCTCTGACGATCTACACACTTGCACCGAGTCGAGAGATAAGTGAGGTTTATTTTGGGATTTCATCCTGAATTTCTGGATGGATTACGGTCACGGATTTGAATGTTCTCGGCTCGAGACCACCCAAGCCGTTCAATCCTGAATTAAATAATACGGATTCCGGCTGACAAATATTGCGTTAGGAATGTGGTCACATTGCCTACTTGCGTCTCCGCCCATTCTGATTGGCGGGAGAATTCGTCGGTGTTTAGGTTAATTATGTAATGTTATCCATTGAATATCGATCTTATTTTATTTTAATACGATGCATAATGACATCAACGGTCTCATATATATTTTATGTACATTTGACAATGATTTGCTTTGGCGGTTGCGTCGCGTCCGCGACACTGGGTTACTGGGTTACTGGGTTACTGGGTTACTGGGTTACTGGGTTACTGGGTTACTGGGTTACTGGGTTACTGGGTTACTGGGTTACTGGGTTACTGGGTTACTGGGTTACTGGGTTACTGGGTTACTGGGTTACTGGGTTACTGGGTTACTGGGTTACTGGGTTACTGGGTTACTGGGTTACTGGGTTACTGGGTTACTGGGTTACTGGGTTACTGGGTTACTGGGTTACTGGGTTACTGGGTTACTGGGTTACTGGGTTACTGGGTTACTGGGTTACTGGGTTACTGGGTTACTGGGTTACTGGGTTACTGGGTTACTGGGTTACTGGGTTACTGGGTTACTGGGTTACTGGGTTACTGGGTTACTGGGTTACTGGGTTACTGGGTTACTGGGTTACTGGGTTACTGGGTTACTGGGTTACTGGGTTACTGGGTTACTAGTGCTCTGGCTGACATAATTGCAAATTAGCACCCTCGTAGCGAGCTCCTGTCATATCGATTCGGCCTCATTCCCCAGGGCTCACTCCATTATATGAAGCTCTCTCGAGTTCATCCGCTGGTAATTGCTCTGACGATCTACATATAATTACTAGTGCTCTGGCTGACATATGTGCAAAATAGCACCCTCGTAGTCCTGTCATATCGATCCGGCCTCATTCCCCAGGGCTTACTCCATTATTTGGAGCTCTCTCGAGTTCATCGGCTGGTAATTGCTCTGACGATCCACATATAATTACTAGTGCTCTGGCTGACATATGTGCAAAATAGCACCCTCGTAGCGAGCTCCTGTCATATCGATTCGGCCTCATTCCCCAGGGCTCACTCCATTATATGGAGCTCTCTCGAGTTCATCCGCTGGTAATTGCTCTAACGATCTACATATAGTTACTAGTGCTCTGGCTGACACATGTGCAAAACAGCACCCTCGTAGCGAGCTCCTGTCATATCGATCCGGCCTCATTCCCCAGGGCTCACTCCATTATGTGGAGCTCTCTCGAGTTCATCCGCTGGTAATTGAATAATTGCTCTGACGATCTACACACTTGCACCGAGTCGAGAGATAAGTGAGGTTTATTTTGGGATTTCATCCTGAATTTCTGGATGGATTACGGTCACGGATTTGAATGTTCTCGGCTCGAGACCACCCAAGCCGTTCAATCCTGAATTAAATAATACGGATTCCGGCTGACAAATATTGCGTTAGGAATGTGGTCACATTGCCTACTTGCGTCTCCGCCCATTCTGATTGGCGGGAGAATTCGTCGGTGTTTAGGTTAATTATGTAATGTTATCCATTGAATATCGATCTTATTTTATTTTAATACGATGCATAATGACATCAACGGTCTCATATATATTTTATGTACATTTAACAATGATTTGCTTTGGCGGTTGCGTCGCGTCCGCGACACTGGGTTACTGGGTTACTGGGTTACTGGGTTACTGGGTTACTGGGTTACTGGGTTACTGGGTTACTGGGTTACTGGGTTACTGGGTTACTGGGTTACTGGGTTACTGGGTTACTGGGTTACTGGGTTACTGGGTTACTGGGTTACTGGGTAACTGGGTTACTGGGTTACTGGGTTACTGGGTTACTGGGTTACTGGGTTACTGGGTTACTGGGTTACTGGGTTACTGGGTTACTGGGTTACTGGGTTACTGGGTTACTGGGTTACTGGGTTACTGGGTTACTGGGTTACTAGTGCTCTGGCTGACATAACTGCAAATTAGCACCCTCGTAGCGAGCTCCTGTCATATCGATTCGGCCTCATTCCCCAGGGCTCACTCCATTATATGAAGCTCTCTCGAGTTCATCCGCTGGTAATTGCTCTGACGAACTACATATAACTACTAGTGCTCTGGCTGACATATGTGCAAAATAGCACCCTCGTAGTCCTGTCATATCGATCCGGCCTCATTCCCAGGGGCTTACTCCATTATTTGGAGCTCTCTCGAGTTCATCGGCTGGTAATTGCTCTGACGATCCACATATAATTACTAGTGCTCTGGCTGACATATGTGCAAAATAGCACCCTCGTAGCGAGCTCCTGTCATATCGATTCGGCCTCATTCCCCAGGGCTCACTCCATTATATGGAGCTCTCTCGAGTTCATCCGCTGGTAATTGCTCTAACGATCTACATATAGTTACTAGTGCTCTGGCTGACACATGTGCAAAACAGCACCCTCGTAGCGAGCTCCTGTCATATCGATCCGGCCTCATTCCCCAGGGCTCACTCCATTATGTGGAGCTCTCTCGAGTTCATCCGCTGGTAATTGCTCTGACGATCTACACACTTGCACCGAGTCGAGAGATAAGTGAGGTTTATTTTGGGATTTCATCCTGAATTTCTGGATGGATTACGGTCACGGATTTGAATGTTCTCGGCTCGAGACCACCCAAGCCGTTCAATCCTGAATTAAATAATACGGATTCCGGCTGACAAATATTGCGTTAGGAATGTGGTCACATTGCCTACTTGCGTCTCCGCCCATTCTGATTGGCGGGAGAAATCGTCGGTGTTTAGGTTAATTATGTAATGTTATCCATTGAATATCGATCTTATTTTATTTTAATACGATGCATAATGACATCAACGGTCTCATATATATTTTATGTACATTTGACAATGATTTGCTTTGGCGGTTGCGTCGCGTCCGCGACACTGGGTTACTGGGTTACTGGGTTACTGGGTTACTGGGTTACTGGGTTACTGGGTTACTGGGTTACTGGGTTACTGGGTTACTGGGTTACTTGTGCAAAGTTGCACCCTCGTAGCGAGCTCCTGTCATATCGATTCGGCCTCATTCTCCAGGGCTCACTCCATTATATGGAGCTCTCTCGAGTTCATCCGCTGGTAATTGCTCTGACGATCTACATATAGTTACTAGTGCTCTGGCTGACATATGTGCAAAACAGCACCCTCGTAGCGAGCTCCTGTCATATCGATCCGGCCTCATTTCCCAGGGCTCACTCCATTATATGGAGCTCTCTCGAGTTCATCCGCTGGTAATTGCTCTGACGATTTACATATAGTTACTAGTGCTCTGGCTGAAGCTCCTGTCATATCGATCCGGCCTCATTCCCCAGGGCTCACTCCATTATATGGAGCTCTCTCGAGTTCATCCGCTGGTAATTGCTCTGACGATCTACATATATTTACTAGTGCTCTGGCTGACATATGTGCAAAATAGCACCCTCGTAGCGAGCTCCTGTCATATCGATCCGGCCTCATTCCCCAGGGCTCACTCCATTATATGGAGCTCTCTCGAGTTCATCCGCTGGTAATTGCTCTAACGATCTACATGTAGTTACTAGTGCTCTGGCTGACATATGTGCAAAACAGCACCCTCGTAGCGAGCTCCTGTCATATCGATTCGGCCTCATTCTCCAGGGCTCACTCCATTATATGGAGCTCTCTCGAGTTCATCCGCTGGTAATTGCTCTGACGATCTACATATAGTTACTAGTGCTCTGGCTGACATATGTGCAAAACAGCACCCTCGTAGCGAGCTCCTGTCATATCGATCCGGCCTCATTTCCCAGGGCTCACTCCATTATATGGAGCTCTCTCGAGTTCATCCGCTGGTAATTGCTCTGACGATTTACATATAGTTACTAGTGCTCTGGCTGACATATGTGCAAAATAGCACTCTCGTAGCGAGCTCCTGTCATATCGATTCGGCCTCATTCCCCAGGGCTCACTCCATTATATGAAGCTCTCTCGAGTTCATCCGCTGGTAATTGCTCTGACGATCTACATATAATTACTAGTGCTCTGGCTGACATATGTGCAAAATAGCACCCTCGTAGTCCTGTCATATCGATCCGGCCTCATTCCCCAGGGCTTACTCCATTATTTGGAGCTCTCTCGAGTTCATCGGCTGGTAATTGCTCTGACGATCCACATATAATTACTAGTGCTCTGGCTGACATATGTGCAAAATAGCACCCTCGTAGCGAGCTCCTGTCATATCGATTCGGCCTCATTCCCCAGGGCTCACTCCATTATATGGAGCTCTCTCGAGTTCATCCGCTGGTAATTGCTCTAACGATCTACATATAGTTACTAGTGCTCTGGCTGACACATGTGCAAAACAGCACCCTCGTAAAGTGGACAAAAATCCCAAATGATTGACTGAATTTACACAAGTTATGATTCGCAGGCACATTGCTACGGTAGCAAGGTTTCAGCAAAACACCTGACGTAGAGAGGATTCGAACCCGCGACATGAACCAGCCGAACAGATTGCTAGGCAAATCTCTTACCGGTTGCGCCATAGAGACGATGAGTGCAATTTGCTAGTATTGAGACATCTAGTTGATTTGCGATCAATCAAAGACGGACTGTGCGAAGGAAAACCATTCATTTTCAGCTGAAACGTATGTTTTCGAAAACAATCAAATCGTCTCTCATGCTTGTGTCTCATTATTGTCTACTTTTCTTCACAAAAACTACAAGCGCGCAGTACATTATCGCTCAATGAAAGGATCATGCCACGTCCTCAATGGCGCAGTCGGTTAGATGTTAACCTAGCAATCTGCGGACTGCGCTCTGTCGCAGGTTCGAGTCCTGCTACCGCTCGCGTTTTACTTTCTTTCAAATTTGACTGTGCTCTTAGTTACCGTACCACCCGTTCGTGGTCTGTTCCCTCATGGGGGAGATGGTGGGTCTTTTCAATTTTTTTGTCAATTTTAGCGAGCTCCTGTCATATCGATCCGGCCTCATTCCCCAGGGCTCACTCCATTATGTGGAGCTCTCTCGAGTTCATCCGCTGGTAATTGAATAATTGCTCTGACGATCTACACACTTGCACCGAGTCGAGAGATAAGTGAGGTTTATTTTGGGATTTCATCCTGAATTTCTGGATGGATTACGGTCACGGATTTGAATGTTCTCGGCTCGAGACCACCCAAGCCGTTCAATCCTGAATTAAATAATACGGATTCCGGCTGACAAATATTGCGTTAGGAATGTGGTCACATTGCCTACTTGCGTCTCCGCCCATTCTGATTGGCGAGAGAATTCGTCGGTGTTTAGGTTAATTATGTAATGTTATCCATTGAATATCGATCTTATTTTATTTTAATACGATGCATAATGACATCAACGGTCTCATATATATTTTATGTACATTTAACAATGATTTGCTTTGGCGGTTGCGTCGCGTCCGCGACACTGGGTTACTGGGTTACTGGGTTACTGGGTTACTGGGTTACTGGGTTACTGGGTTACTGGGTTACTGGGTTACTGGGTTACTGGGTTACTGGGTTACTGGGTTACTGGGTTACTGGGTAACTGGGTTACTGGCTAACTGGGTTACTGGGTTACTGGGTTACTGGGTTACTGGGTTACTGGGTTACTGGGTTACTGGGTTACTGGGTTACTGGGTTACTGGGTTACTGGGTTACTGGGTTACTGGGTTACTGGGTTACTGGGTTACTAGTGCTCTGGCTGACATAACTGCAAATTAGCACCCTCGTAGCGAGCTCCTGTCATATCGATTCGGCCTCATTCCCCAGGGCTCACTCCATTATATGAAGCTCTCTCGAGTTCATCCGCTGGTAATTGCTCTGACGAACTACATATAATTACTAGTGCTCTGGCTGACATATGTGCAAAATAGCACCCTCGTAGTCCTGTCATATCGATCCGGCCTCATTCCCCAGGGCTTACTCCATTATTTGGAGCTCTCTCGAGTTCATCGGCTGGTAATTGCTCTGACGATCCACATATAATTACTAGTGCTCTGGCTGACATATGTGCAAAATAGCACCCTCGTAGCGAGCTCCTGTCATATCGATTCGGCCTCATTCCCCAGGGCTCACTCCATTATATGGAGCTCTCTCGAGTTCATCCGCTGGTAATTGCTCTAACGATCTACATATAGTTACTAGTGCTCTGGCTGACACATGTGCAAAACAGCACCCTCGTAGCGAGCTCCTGTCATATCGATCCGGCCTCATTCCCCAGGGCTCACTCCATTATGTGGAGCTCTCTCGAGTTCATCCGCTGGTAATTGCTCTGACGATCTACACACTTGCACCGAGTCGAGAGATAAGTGAGGTTTATTTTGGGATTTCATCCTGAATTTCTGGATGGATTACGGTCACGGATTTGAATGTTCTCGGCTCGAGACCACCCAAGCCGTTCAATCCTGAATTAAATAATACGGATTCCGGCTGACAAATATTGCGTTGGGAATGTGGTCACATTGCCTACTTGCGTCTCCGCCCATTCTGATTGGCGGGAGAATTCGTCGGTGTTTAGGTTAATTATGTAATGTTATCCATTGAATATCGATCTTAGTTTATTTTAATACGATGCATAATGACATCAACGGTCTCATATATATTTTATGTACATTTTGACAATGATTTGCTTTGGCGGTTGCGTCGCGTCCGCGACACTGGGTTACTGGGTTACTGGGTTACTGGGTTACTGGGTTACTGGGTTACTGGGTTACTGGGTTACTTGTGCAAAGTTGCACCCTCGTAGCGAGCTCCTGTCATATCGATTCGGCCTCATTCTCCAGGGCTCACTCCATTATATGGAGCTCTCTCGAGTTCATCCGCTGGTAATTGCTCTGACGATCTACATATAGTTACTAGTGCTCTGGCTGACATATGTGCAAAACAGCACCCTCGTAGCGAGCTCCTGTCATATCGATCCGGCCTCATTTCCCAGGGCTCACTCCATTATATGGAGCTCTCTCGAGTTCATCCGCTGGTAATTGCTCTGACGATTTACATATAGTTACTAGTGCTCTGGCTGAAGCTCCTGTCATATCGATCCGGCCTCATTCCCCAGGGCTCACTCCATTATATGGAGCTCTCTCGAGTTCATCCGCTGGTAATTGCTCTGACGATCTACATATATTTACTAGTGCTCTGGCTGACATATGTGCAAAATAGCACCCTCGTAGCGAGCTCCTGTCATATCGATCCGGCCTCATTCCCCAGGGCTCACTCCATTATATGGAGCTCTCTCGAGTTCATCCGCTGGTAATTGCTCTAACGATCTACATGTAGTTACTAGTGCTCTGGCTGACATATGTGCAAAACAGCACCCTCGTAGCGAGCTCCTGTCATATCGATTCGGCCTCATTCTCCAGGGCTCACTCCATTATATGGAGCTCTCTCGAGTTCATCCGCTGGTAATTGCTCTGACGATCTACATATAGTTACTAGTGCTCTGGCTGACAAATGTGCAAAACAGCACCCTCGTAGCGAGCTCCTGTCATATCGATCCGGCCTCATTTCCCAGGGCTCACTCCATTATATGGAGCTCTCTCGAGTTCATCCGCTGGTAATTGCTCTGACGATTTACATATAGTTACTAGTGCTCTGGCTGAAGCTCCTGTCATATCGATCCGGCCTCATTCCCCAGGGCTCACTCCATTATATGGAGCTCTCTCGAGTTCATCCGCTGGTAATTGCTCTGACGATCTATATATATTTACTAGTGCTCTGGCTGACATATGTGCAAAATAGCACCCTCGTAGCGAGCTCCTGTCATATCGATCCGGCCTCATTCCCCAGGGCTCACTCCATTATATGGAGCTCTCTCGAGTTCATCCGCTGGTAATTGCTCTAACGATCTACATGTAGTTACTAGTGCTCTGGCTGACATATGTGCAAAACAGCACCCTCGTAGCGAGCTCCTGTCATATCGATCCGGCCTCATTCCCCAGGGCTCACCCCATTATGTGGAGCTCTCTCGAGTTCATCGCTGGTAATTGCTCTGACGATCTACACACTTGCACCGAGTCGAGAGATAAGTGAGGTTTATTTTGGGATTTCATCCTGAATTTCTGGATGGATTACGGTCACGGATTTGAATGTTCTCGGCTCGAGACCACCCAAGCCGTTCAATCCTGAATTAAATAATACGGATTCCGGCTGACAAATATTGCGTTAGGAATGTGGTCACATTGCCTACTTGCGTCTCCGCCCATTCTGATTGGCGGGAGATTTCGTCGGTGTTTAGGTTGATTATGTAATGTTATCCATTAAAAATCGATCTTATTTTATTATAATACGATGCATAATGACATCAACGGTCTCATATATATTTTATGTACATTTGACAATGATTTGCTTTGGCGGTTGCGTCGCGTCCGCGACACTGGGTTACTGGGTTACTGGGTTACTGGGTTACTGGGTTACTGGGTTACTGGGTTACTGGGTTACTGGGTTACTAGGTTACTGGGTTACTGGGTTACTGGGTTACTGGGTTACTGGGTTTCTGGGTTACTGGGTTACTGGGTTACTGGGTTACTGGGTTACTGGGTTACTGGGTTACTGGGTTACTGGGTTACTGGGTTACTGGGTTACTGGGTTACTGGGTTACTGGGTTACTGGGTTACTGGGTTACTGGGTTACTGGGTTACTGGGTTACTGGGTTACTGGGTTACTGGGTTACTGGGTTACTAGGTTACTGGGTTACTGGGTTACTGGGTTACTGGGTTACTGGGTTTCTGGGTTACTGGGTTACTGGGTTACTGGGTTACTGGGTTACTGGGTTACTGGGTTACTGGGTTACTGGGTTACTGGGTTACTGGGTTACTGGGTTACTGGGTTACTGGGTTACTGGGTTACTGGGTTACTGGGTTACTGGGTTACTGGGTTACTGGGTTACTGGGTTACTGGGTTACTGGGTTACTGGGTTACTGGGTTACTGGGTTACTGGGTTACTGGGTTACTGGGTTACTGGGTTACTGGGTTACTGGGTTACTGGGTTACTGGGTTACTGGGTTACTGGGTTACTGGGTTACTGGGTTACTGGGTTACTGGGTTACTGGGTTACTGGGTTACTGGGTTACTGGGTTACTGGGTTACTGTATCCTAAACCCTACACGGGCAAAACCATGGAACGGGACCGACCTTACTCTAGCATCGCTATCACCGAACCATGAGCTCATACGAAAAGGAGGGGGCGGGGCTAGAACTCGGAGCGTGTGGCGTCTCCGCGCAGGTGTGTGGCGGGTGTGTGGAAGACGAGGGCGGCCGAGTGAGGGGGCGAGGGAAGTGCCGGCTCCAAACAGGCGCGGACGGGGCAGACGAATCCAAGCTGGCGCTTCTTCTTCACATCCCATGCGAACAGCAACAGAGAGTACAGTATTCGTTCAGCGGGTAGTACGGTATCATGTTGTTCTCACACAGTGGATGTCATATGGTATGATCATAGTCAAAGTTATACGGTTTCGGTCGTGGATTCCACGACACTCCCCCTTTCGCAAGGAAATATGCGGCCATACGGGGAGTTCAATTAATGTCGCATACAGTCGATTCACTTGGTTGTAGCGGTTGTGGGTGACTACAGAAAATGGGCAGCCACAGCATACTCGTGGCACTTCCCGGTTTGAGATCATGTTGTGATAATAGTGTGCACAGGTTGTTGGTGGGAGAGTCCGTTATATCCGCCAAACAGTGCGCGATATAAAGAAATAGTGGTTACTGTATAGAGTACGGTAGGTAAGCGTACGGTAGGTACCGTAGTCTAAAAAGGGTTACGGTAGCTCCGACTTAATAGTGTTATTAATCGATAGAGGTTCGCTCGTTATCAATAATATTATGAATATGTAATGGTTGTTTCAAAACGTAAGCAGTACTGCATCAGTAGTGACTAACAGTCGCGGTTCACTTGCCGCGACCCTCCCCCTCGACCAGAGATGTGGTAAGAGCGGTGCGTTTAGCGCTGAGGTTAGAGGCGTCACTTCATATTCTATGAAGTTGTGATAGTCATCGAATGATAGTGGTTGGATGAATCGGCAATCGACTGATCATGTCGCTGTTGTTGTTTGGATCTGAAAGGGGTTGGCTGCAATCACGTTATTGTCTGTGTTGCTTGTTTCATCATCATCCCTGTATCGGATATTTCGGTTTCATAAACTCAATCACGTTACGGCCCAATCGGTAATGGGGATGAGTGAGAATAGAATAGCTGCTCACACGATAGTGAGCGGTTGCGAGGTTGTGGGTGAGCGTGGGAAAATGCTCGGACAGAGTGAGGTAGTGATGGCGGTTATCGATCGATACCGCGTGGCAGGTTCTCAAAGTTTCGAAACGCGTGCAAATCGCGAACAAAATTTATGAATGAGAGCGTTTAGAAGCAATCAAATATGGTGGTTCGGAGGTTGTGGTGGTGGTTCAGAGGTGTTATGTTTGACACTTGAAGCCGCAAAAGCGTTGTGATATGGCACGTGGGCCTTTCTCGGTTCGTCGACCGGTGGTTTAATCGATACGTGGATCGATAATGGGTGATGGTTTCGATTGATATCAGTTGAGTTAGTCAACTATATCAGTATCGAGCAATAGAAATGATTTGGAAGCTGACAGAGCCAACTAGCCAAATCAAAGAACGCACAGGCGCAAAGTGCAAGATGATGCAATCGCGCAAAACAACAATCTGAGACAATCGCGAGAGTGAAACGGCTGGATTCGTGTTAACCGAGCCGATGCACCAATGTTCAGGAAGAATAGGGTGGGATGGTCCACTATAACCGAATAGCGACCAACCCCAACTCTGCGCGATGTTTAGACAATCAAAAGAGACACGATTCGACGGAGGAAAGATCGGAGCCTCCGCGAATCATAGACAGCCCATATTACCAAAAAAGGATAGAAACACATAATAAGAATAAGAGAGTTTTACTGACAACCGGAAAGAACCGCACGCCGGCGGGGACACACAAAACAATGTCGGACACACGTCCACGACAACAAGACAAGGGAGCATCACTCCAATCATAACACACACACTAGTCGCAACTAGGAAAAAAAGGGACTACTGCATTCCGCTAGTATCCTAAACCCTACACGGGCAAAACCATGGAACGGGACCGACCTTACTCTAGCATCGCTATCACCGAACCATGAGCTCATACGAAAAGGAGGGGGCGGGGCTAGAACTCGGAGCGTGTGGCGTCTCCGCGCAGGTGTGTGGCGGGTGTGTGGAAGACGAGGGCGGCCGAGTGAGGGGGCGAGGGAAGTGCCGGCTCCAAACAGGCGCGGACGGGGCAGACGAATCCAAGCTGGCGCTTCTTCTTCACATCCCATGCGAACAGCAACAGAGAGTACAGTATTCGTTCAGCGGGTAGTACGGTATCATGTTGTTCTCACACAGTGGATGTCATATGGTATGATCATAGTCAAAGTTATACGGTTTCGGTCGTGGAATCCACGACAACTAGTGCTCTGGCTGACATATGTGCAAAATAGCACCCTCGTAGCGAGCTCCTGTCATATCGATCCGGCCTCATTCCCCAGGGCTCACTCCATTATATGGAGCTCTTTCGAGTTCATCCGCTGGTAATCGCTCTGACGATTCATATATCATTACTAGTGCTCTGGCTGACATAATTGCAAATTAGCACCCTCGTAGCGAGCTCCTGTCATATCGATTCGGCCTCATTCCCCAGGGCTCACTCCATTATATGAAGCTCTCTCGAGTTCATCCGCTGGTAATTGCTCTGACGATCTACATATAATTACTAGTGCTCTGGCTGACATATGTGCAAAATAGCACCCTCGTAGTCCTGTCATATCGATCCGGCCTCATTCCCCAGGGCTTACTCCATTATTTGGAGCTCTCTCGAGTTCATCGGCTGGTAATTGCTCTGACGATCCACATATAATTACTAGTGCTCTGGCTGACATAGAGTTCATCCGCTGGTAATTGCTCTGACGATCTACATATAATTACTAGTGCTCTGGCTGACATATGTGCAAAATAGCACCCTCGTAGTCCTGTCATATCGATCCGGCCTCATTCCCCAGGGCTCACTCCATTATATGGAGCTCTCTCGAGTTCATCCGCTGGTAATTGCTCTGACGATCTACATATAATTACTAGTGCTCTGGCTGACATATGTGCAAAATAGCACCCTCGTAGTCCTGTCATATCGATCCGGCCTCATTCCCCAGGGCTTACTCCATTATTTGGAGCTCTCTCGAGTTCATCGGCTGGTAATTGCTCTGACGATCCACATATAATTACTAGTGCTCTGGCTGACATAGAGTTCATCCGCTGGTAATTGCTCTGACGATCTACATATAATTACTAGTGCTCTGGCTGACATATGTGCAAAATAGCACCCTCGTAGTCCTGTCATATCGATCCGGCCTCATTCCCCAGGGCTCACTCCATTATATGGAGCTCTCTCGAGTTCATCCGCTGGTAATTGCTCTGACGATCTACATATATTTACTAGTGCTCTGGCTGACATATGTGCAAAATAGCACCCTCGTAGCGAGCTCCTGTCATATCGATCCGGCCTCATTCCCCAGGGCTCACTCCATTATATGGAGCTCTCTCGAGTTCATCCGCTGGTAATTGCTCTAACGATCTACATATAGTTACTAGTGCTCTGGCTGACACATGTGCAAAACAGCACCCTCGTAGCGAGCTCCTGTCATATCGATCCGGCCTCATTCCCCAGGGCTCACTCCATTATGTGGAGCTCTCTCGAGTTCATCGCTGGTAATTGCTCTGACGATCTACACACTTGCACCGAGTCGAGAGATAAGTGAGGTTTATTTTGGGATTTCATCCTGAATTTCTGGATGGATTACGGTCACGGATTTGAATGTTCTCGGCTCGAGACCACCCAAGCCGTTCAATCCTGAATTAAATAATACGGATTCCGGCTGACAAATATTGCGTTAGGAATGTGGTCACATTGCCTACTTGCGTCTCCGCCCATTCTGATTGGCGGGAGATTTCGTCGGTGTTTAGGTTGATTATGTAATGTTATCCATTAAAAATCGATCTTATTTTATTATAATACGATGCATAATGACATCAACGGTCTCATATATATTTTGTGTACATTTGACAATGATTTGCTTTGGCGGTTGCGTCGCGTCCGCGACACTGGGTTACTGGGTTACTGGGTTACTGGGTTACTGGGTTACTGGGTTACTGGGTTACTGGGTTACTGGGTTACTGGGTTACTGGGTTACTGGGTTACTGGGTTACTGGGTTACTGGGTTACTGGGTTACTGGGTTACTGGGTTACTGGGTTACTGGGTTACTGGGTTACTGGGTTACTGGGTTACTGGGTTACTGGGTTACTGGGTTACTGGGTTACTGGGTTACTGGGTTACTGGGTTACTGGGTTACTGGGTTACTGGGTTACTGGGTTACTGGGTTACTGGGTTACTGGGTTACTGGGTTACTGGGTTACTGGGTTACTGGGTTACTGGGTTACTGGGTTACTGGGTTACTGGGTTACTGGGTTACTGGGTTTTTGGGTTACTGGGTTACTGGGTTACTGGGTTACTGGGTTACTGGGTTACTGGGTTACTGGGTTACTGGGTTACTGGGTTACTGGGTTACTGGGTTACTGGGTTACTGGGTTACTGGGTTACTGGGTTACTGGGTTACTGGGTTACTGGGTTACTGGGTTACTGGGTTACTGGGTTACTGGGTTACTGGGTTACTGGGTTACTGGGTTACTGGGTTACTGGGTTACTGGGTTACTGGGTTACTGGGTTACTGGGTTACTGGGTTACTGGGTTACTGGGTTACTGGGTTACTGGGTTACTGGGTTACTGGGTTACTGGGTTACTGGGTTACTGGGTTACTGGGTTACTGGGTTACTGGGTTACTGGGTTACTGGGTTACTGGGTTACTGGGTTACTGGGTTACTGGGTTACTGGGTTACTGGGTTACTGGGTTACTGGGTTACTGGGTTACTGGGTTACTGGGTTACTGGGTTACTGGGTTACTGGGTTACTGGGTTACTGGGTTACTGGGTTACTGGGTTACTGTATCCTAAACCCTACACGGGCAAAACCATGAAACGGGACCGACCTTACTCTAGCATCGCTATCACCGAACAATGAGCTCATACGAAAAGGAGGGGGCGGGGCTAGAACTCGGAGCGTGTGGCGTCTCCGCGCAGGTGTGTGGCGGGTGTGTGGAAGACGAGGGCGGCCGAGTGAGGGGGCGAGGGAAGTGCCGGCTCCAAACAGGCGCGGACGGGGCAGACGAATCCAAGCTGGCGCTTCTTCTTCACATCCCATGCGAACAGCAACAGAGAGTACAGTATTCGTTCAGCGGGTAGTACGGTATCATGTTGTTCTCACACAGTGGATGTCATATGGTATGATCATAGTCAAAGTTATACGGTTTCGGTCGTGGATTCCACGACACTCCCCCTTTCGCAAGGAAATATGCGGCCATACGGGGAGTTCAATTAATGTCGCATACAGTCGATTCACTTGGTTGTAGCGGTTGTGGGTGACTACAGAAAATGGGCAGCCACAGCATACTCGTGGCACTTCCCGGTTTGAGATCATGTTGTGATAATAGTGTGCACAGGTTGTTGGTGGGAGAGTCCGTTATATCCGCCAAACAGTGCGCGATATAAAGAAATAGTGGTTACTGTATAGAGTACGGTAGGTAAGCGTACGGTAGGTACCGTAGTCATAAAAGGGTTACGGTAGCTCCGACTTAATAGTGTTATTAATCGATAGAGGTTCGCTCGTTATCAATAATATTATGAATATGTAATGGTTGTTTCAAAACGTAAGCAGTACTGCATCAGTAGTGACTAACAGTCGCGGTTCACTTGCCGCGACCCTCCCCGTCGACCAGAGATGTGGTAAGAGCGGTGCGTTTAGCGCTGAGGTTAGAGGCGTCACTTCATATTCTATGAAGTTGTGATAGTCATCGAATGATAGTGGTTGGATGAATCGGCAATCGACTGATCATGTCGCTGTTGTTGTTTGGATCTGAAAGGGGTTGGCTGCAATCACGTTATTGTCTGTGTTGCTTGTTTCATCATCATCCCTGTATCGGATATTTCGGTTTCATAAACTCAATCACGTTACGGCCCAATCGGTAATGGGGATGAGTGAGAATAGAATAGCTGCTCACACGATAGTGAGCGGTTGCGAGGTTGTGGGTGAGCGTGGGAAAATGCTCGGACAGAGTGAGGTAGTGATGGCGGTTATCGATCGATACCGCGTGGCAGGTTCTCAAAGTTTCGAAACGCGTGCAAATCGCGAACAAAATTTATGAATGAGAGCGTTTAGAAGCAATCAAATATGGTGGTTCGGAGGTTGTGGTGGTGGTTCAGAGGTGTTATGTTTGACACTTGAAGCCGCAAAAGCGTTGTGATATGGCACGTGGGCCTTTCTCGGTTCGTCGACCGGTGGTTTAATCGATACGTGGATCGATAATGGGTGATGGTTTCGATTGATATCAGTTGAGTTAGTCAACTATATCAGTATCGAGCAATAGAAATGATTTGGAAGCTGACAGAGCCAACTAGCCAAATCAAAGAACGCACAGGCGCAAAGTGCAAGATGATGCAATCGCGCAAAACAACAATCTGAGACAATCGCGAGAGTGAAACGGCTGGATTCGTGTTAACCGAGCCGATGCACCAATGTTCAGGAAGAATAGGGTGGGATGGTCCACTATAACCAAATAGCGACCAACCCCAACTCTGCGCGATGTTTAGACAATCAAAAGAGACACGATTCGACGAAGGAAAGATCGGAGCCTCCGCGAATCATAGACAGCCCATATTACCAAAAAAGGATAGAAACACATAATAAGAATAAGAGAGTTTTACTGACAACCGGAAAGAACCGCACGCCGGCGGGGACACACAAAACAATGTCGGACACACGTCCACGACAACAAGACAAGGGAGCATCACTCCAATCATAACACACACACTAGTCGCAACTAGGAAGAAAAGGGACTACTGCATTCCGCTAGTATCCTAAACCCTACACGGGCAAAACCATGGAACGGGACCGACCTTACTCTAGCATCGCTATCACCGAACCATGAGCTCATACGAAAAGGAGGGGGCGGGGCTAGAACTCGGAGCGTGTGGCGTCTCCGCGCAGGTGTGTGGCGGGTGTGTGGAAGACGAGGGCGGCCGAGTGAGGGGGCGAGGGAAGTGCCGGCTCCAAACAGGCGCGGACGGGGCAGACGAATCCAAGCTGGCGCTTCTTCTTCACATCCCATGCGAACAGCAACAGAGAGTACAGTATTCGTTCAGCGGGTAGTACGGTATCATGTTGTTCTCACACAGTGGATGTCATATGGTATGATCAAAGTCAAAGTTATACGGTTTCGGTCGTGGATTCCACGACAACTAGTGCTCTGGCTGACATATGTGCAAAATAGCACCCTCGTAGCGAGCTCCTGTCATATCGATCCGGCCTCATTCCCCAGGGCTCACTCCATTATATGGAGCTCTTTCGAGTTCATCCGCTGGTAATCGCTCTGACGATTCATATACACTACGAAAGTAATATCAAGTCAAGCATTGCTTCGAATTGTTTGCATGGAGAAATCATACGAATATTCAGATGTTGCACTATGAAGTCAACTTTTAAACAAAGATGCCAACAACTGTTCAAAACTTATCTCGCAAATGGTTATACTTCTCACAAAATTACTTTTCAAATTTCAAAAACTATTCTTAGTAATAAACAATTATTATTGAAATACAAACTGAAGGCCAAAAATAAATTCAAACATTTCATTGACACACTGAACTGATCTCATCCCCTCTTTCTCTGCGCTCTGTCTGATCTACCGATCTGCACTAAAAGTCTATGTGACTCGCAGTCGCCGCTCTCAAATCAGTCGTGTCGCATTCCCCTCTCTCGTTAGGTTGCTCCCAATTTTTGTTGACCCCTATCCCTAAGCGTCGTAGACGATCGATAAACCTCTAGAAATATTTTCCCCTTTTTTCTTGTAATACTACTTTGTACACTTGCCTACCGGTTCATCACTGATGATGGTCCCGGCTGGTAGGTTTACACATTCGGTCTGGTGGAAGGGACCGAAACCGAATGTGTACTATGATTTTTCAATGCATTACTTCTTTGAATTTCTTGTAATTCGATATGGCAGTGATGCTGGGTGATTCGGGGGGAGAAATTACCCTCTCCCCAGTATGACCTGTCTTATCTTACTCGTACACTTTGGTCGCAAGACCAACACGCGTCCCTTATGGGACGAACTTTACGTCTTTTGACGCACCCAGTCCCTTATGGGACTCTATTCGTCTTTTGACGCAACTACCCCACATATACCCCCTTTTTTTCTACTATCTTATCTATAAAGATTGTAATACGCACAAACACACAAACCAATATGTTTCCGAACCATTTCATGTCTACAACGCCTTTTCCTGCACAAATTAGTCTGTTTGTACGCGCGAACACTAAGTGACTGATATAAGTCGCACTATGACCCAAGTCTGTGAACACTGATCCTCGGATCTCCTCTTGCACCAATCAATGAACACTAGATGTGCTTGCCGGTTGGCAGGTTGGAGCGCAAAGCACATCACGATGAACACTCAAGCGAACAATCGGTGTGGGCAGCGGGATCAAAGAACACTCGCGGTCGATCACTCGCCTCTCTCTCCGCCGCCAACACACCACCCAACCTCTTGTGACCCATCAGACTACAAACACATCACTCATGTGATCACTCATGCTACCCAGAGTCTACAGTAACGAAAGAGAGGTTAAACTCTGGTGTTGACCAACAAAGCGGTCCCACCCCGAACTCAGGTTGGCAGTGGGATGGGGCAGACACCCCGCTGATGCACGAGAGTTGGTACTCACTGCCATTGCTGTAAGGTGGGATGACAGGTCCTGGCCTCGCACAATACTCATGAAATACTCTTGTATTCCCCAGTTCCACTCTCACCCTTTACCCAAAAACAGGCGCAGCTGCCTCTAAATGCTGTACAAAAACAACGATAAACCATACTACTTACTTAAGGAAATTCAACGTGTGCAGACAGATAGAAAGCAAACAACGGCTGATCTTCCCGGAAACACAGTTTTTACTGGAAAACGATGTGATAACAAACGATGTGTTATTTGTCCGAAAATAGAATTCAAATCACAAACAACAAGTTCATGCACTTCAATGACTATACCTACATTCAAATCAAATGATGCTAATTGTCTCTCAAAGAACTTAGTTTACCTAATAACATGCAATAAATGCAACATGCAATATGTCGGTGAAACTAAACAAACACTCAAACAAAGAATGTCCGCGCATAGGAATAGTTTCAAAACCAACAAGTTAAACACTTTTCTTAGCAAACATTTCAAACTCTCAGATCATGATTGCGAAGAATTCAAAATCACTATCTTGGATAATCAGTCAGAAAATTGTGTCACGCAAGTGAGATTGCAAAAAGAGCACTTCTGGATAAACTTGATTAAATCTGCATATCCGCTTGGACTGAATGATCAAATCAAAACTTTTGGAAATATCTCAGTTATTGACTTTCATAAATGTAAAATAGAAAATAATCCATTCACTAGCCTTAAAATATCGAACTCTAGAAATAAACATAAATATCGAGGAAAAAGAAGAAGGAGTATCCCTGCTTACAAAAATACGATGACAAATTCTACAATTCTAAGTGCAGTGGAAACCCTCGAAGGAAAACAACTATATCAATACTACAATTCGCTTAACAAACATGCAATAGAAAATCTCTTGGATTACATGGTGATCGACGAAACCTATAACCTTCTGAGTAAATCTCTTCAACTCAAAGTTTTCTGTATAATTGCTAAGTCACTAGTTTCAAAGAAAATGAACGAAATCCTACCGCAGAAATATCACAATCTGAAAGTACAATATTATGGTAAATTCATGGAAGAAATCAATTTAGCCAAGTTAATAAACAGATCAATAAATACTTACTTCAAAACAACGGATGAGAAACACTATAAAACAAGAATTTTATACACTTATGATTTGCCAGATAGCACACAAATTATGAACTACAATAAATTCCTACGCAATTTGACTACTGGCCAAATTAAAAGAATACTGTCATCGGCCTGTTACTGTAACCACTATCCATCGTTCATAGACTCGCACTATAAACACATTGTTACTGGAAATGCTAATATGATACAAAGTAATGATCTGAGAAATATTATTCTGAACGGAACAAAATATCGATCTCCTAAATCTGTAAACGATGAAGAAATTACCACAGATCTATTGCAATTAGTTACAGAACACCTAGAAAAGCTATCGACTATATATAAAATACCCGGCAACATAGTTATGGATATTGAAAACAAAATAAAAACAAAACTTTTGAAACGATATGAAGATTGCAAACCTAATTTTATAAACGAAAAGAGAAAGCCACTAGAATTGAAAACGTTGCAAGACCAATTTGTAATCACATGTGTGGACAAAGCTTCTGGAAATTATGCTATCACGTGCAAAAAACTATATTTACAAATTATGAACAAAGAATTAGGATATGATCATATCACAAACACAACCAACAATTCGAATCCAACTTACACTATCTACCAGAATGAAAAAGAAGACGAGATTATTAACAGACATCTGATAACAACTAAATCACTGAAGTTAACAACAGATGTAAATGATAAAGCTCTACCGAAAATCTATGCTATACCAAAAATGCACAAAAACCCAGTAAAGTTTCGTTTCATAACCGGAGCTTTTAACAGCAGTTTAAAACCAGTTTCACTAGAAATGCAAAAAATACTCACCTTTTTAAAACACCATTTCATTAATTATTGTAAATCAATAACACAGCGCACAAATATTAATCCTATCTGGTCCATAAATAACAGCTTGCAAGTTCTTGAAATGTGTAATTCGATAAAAGAGCCTAGTCAATTCAATCTGTTTTCTGCGGACTTCAGTAGCCTTTTCACAAACTTACCGCACGAATCCGTTATCAAAAATATCTTCGGATTGATTAATCTATGTTTCAAGAACAGCAAAAAAGAGTTCATTGTGGTTGGATACAAGAAAGTTTATTACAGCGCTACAGATACAAAGTCGGGAAATTCATATGATATAAGTGACATTAAATTTATGCTCGAATATATATTGAAAAACAGTTATGCTCTCTATGGAGGATTAATTTTCAAACAAATATCCGGTATCCCTCAAGGTAATAATTGTTCACCTCTTCTAGCCGATTTGACACTATCCTTCATGGAATACACTTACGTAATGCGAAACTCGGAATATTTCCGAAATACTCAGTCAAAAATATGCAGATACATGGATGATATTCTAATCATATACAGGAACAATTCCACTATTGTTTCTAAAATAAATAGCGAAATATATCACAACTCTCTGACTCTTGAACAAACTAGTACACAGAACAAAGAAACGGAATTCTTAGATTTGAACATCAAAATGGAACATAATTCAATAACAACAGAACTCTACAATAAAACAGATGATTACTCGTTCGATGTCATCAGATACCCACACTACGAAAGTAATATCAAGTCAAGCATTGCTATGAATTGTTTGCATGGAGAAATCATACGAATATTCAGATGTTGCACTATGAAGTCAACTTTTAAACAAAGATGCCAACAACTGTTCAAAACTTATCTCGCAAATGGTTATACTTCTCACAAAATTACTTTTCAAATTTCAAAAGCTATTCTTAGTAATAAACAATTATTATTGAAATACAAACTGAAGGCCAAAAATAAATTCAAACATTTCATTGACACACTGAACTGATCTCATCCCCTCTTTCTCTGCGCTCTGTCTGATCTACCGATCTGCACTAAAAGTCTATGTGACTCGCAGTCGCCGCTCTCAAATCAGTCGTGTCGCATTCCCCTCTCTCGTTAGGTTGCTCCCAATTTTTGTTGACCCCTATCCCTAAGCGTCGTAGACGATCGATAAACCTCTAGAAATATTTTCCCCTTTTTTCTTGTAATACTACTTTGTACACTTGCCTACCGGTTCATCACTGATGATGGTCCCGGCTGGTAGGTTTACACATTCGGTCTGGTGGAAGGGACCGAAACCGAATGTGTACTATGATTTTTCAATGCATTACTTCTTTGAATTTCTTGTAATATCATTACTAGTGCTCTGGCTGACATAATTGCAAATTAGCACCCTCGTAGCGAGCTCCTGTCATATCGATTCGGCCTCATTCCCCAGGGCTCACTCCATTATATGAAGCTCTCTCGAGTTCATCCGCTGGTAATTGCTCTGACGATCTACATATAATTACTAGTGCTCTGGCTGACATATGTGCAAAATAGCACCCTCGTAGTCCTGTCATATCGATCCGGCCTCATTCCCCAGGGCTTACTCCATTATTTGGAGCTCTCTCGAGTTCATCGGCTGGTAATTGCTCTGACGATCCACATATAATTACTAGTGCTCTGGCTGACATAGAGTTCATCCGCTGGTAATTGCTCTGACGATCTACATATAATTACTAGTGCTCTGGCTGACATATGTGCAAAATAGCACCCTCGTAGTCCTGTCATATCGATCCGGCCTCATTCCCCAGGGCTTACTCCATTATTTGGAGCTCTCTCGAGTTCATCGGCTGGTAATTGCTCTGACGATCCACATATAATTACTAGTGCTCTGGCTGACATATGTGCAAAATAGCACCCTCGTAGCGAGCTCCTGTCATATCGATTCGGCCTCATTCCCCAGGGCTCACTCCATTATATGGAGCTCTCTCGAGTTCATCCGCTGGTAATTGCTCTAACGATCTACATATAGTTACTAGTGCTCTGGCTGACACATGTGCAAAACAGCACCCTCGTAGCGAGCTCCTGTCATATCGATCCGGCCTCATTCCCCAGGGCTCACTCCATTATGTGGAGCTCTCTCGAGTTCATCCGCTGGTAATTGCTCTGACGATCTACACACTTGCACCGAGTCGAGAGATAAGTGAGGTTTATTTTGGGATTTCATCCTGAATTTCTGGATGGATTACGGTCACGGATTTGAATGTTCTCGGCTCGAGACCACCCAAGCCGTTCAATCCTGAATTAAATAATACGGATTCCGGCTGACAAATATTGCGTTAGGAATGTGGTCACATTGCCTACTTGCGTCTCCGCCCATTCTGATTGGCGGGAGAATTCGTCGGTGTTTAGGTTAATTATGTAATGTTATCCATTGAATATCGATCTTATTTTATTTTAATACGATGCATAATGACATCAACGGTCTCATATATATTTTATGTACATTTGACAATGATTTGCTTTGGCGGTTGCGTCGCGTCCGCGACACTGGGTTACTGGGTTACTGGGTTACTGGGTTACTGGGTTACTGGGTTACTGGGTTACTGGGTTACTGGGTTACTGGGTTACTGGGTTACTGGGTTACTGGGTTACTGGGTTACTGGGTTACTGGGTTACTGGGTTACTGGGTTACTGGGTTACTGGGTTACTGGGTTACTGGGTTACTGGGTTACTGGGTTACTGGGTTACTGGGTTACTGGGTTACTGGGTTACTGGGTTACTGGGTTACTGGGTTACTGGGTTACTGGGTTACTGGGTTACTGGGTTACTGGGTTACTGGGTTACTGGGTTACTGGGTTACTGGGTTACTGGGTTACTGGGTTACTGGGTTACTGGGTTACTGGGTTACTGGGTTACTGGGTTACTGGGTTACTGGGTTACTGGGTTACTGGGTTACTGGGTTACTGGGTTACTGGGTTACTGGGTTACTGGGTTACTGGGTTACTGGGTTACTGGGTTACTGGGTTACTGGGTTACTGGGTTACTGGGTTACTGGGTTACTGGGTTACTGGGTTACTGGGTTACTGGGTTACTGGGTTACTGGGTTACTGGGTTACTGGGTTACTGGGTTACTGGGTTACTGGGTTACTGGGTTACTGGGTTACTGGGTTACTGGGTTACTGGGTTACTGGGTTACTGGGTTACTGGGTGGCCGTCGCGGAGAGAGAGACACCTGTAGTGGATAGAATGAATAGACAAATATCCAGTGAGTGTCAAAGCTCATAGACAGAAAACGAATGTGCAAATGGGAGAAAACAATCACGTTTCACAATCAGTCCATATAGTGGGCCCGCAAATGAGTTCCACTCTTTTCATGAGAGACATTAGTGCGGTTAGACAAGAATCAGAATCCATTGGATGATGTTTTCAATTTGACAAAATTTGCGGGGGGCAGCCAGGGTCGAACCCACGGACAGCTGCTTGCTAAGTGAGAGCGTTACCACTGCGCCACTCGCTCATGTGAGACGATCCCAGAAATAGAGATATGCCAAAAAAACAAAATGGAAAGACAAGCATAATAACTTACAAAATCCCCGGATTCTACTTTCCTTCCTAAGTATCATAGAAAGTGACCATAACAAACTTGGACAAATACGTTTCAAAATTAGTAGAAAACACCATTGCATGTATCAATGTCAATCGGGCATATCGAACTAAAGAACTCAGCGGAACATGAATACTACATCCAAATCAATCTCGCTCTCCACTCGACAGTATACTCATGACGCACCTCGAATAGATCATTGGGACTGGCAGTGACAGCAAAGAGGGCGGGCCACAATGCGAGCTCCGTCTTCCGCGCACAGTGAACCACCGTCTGCAGAAACTCCGGGAACTCCTGCACGAAAGCCACCGCGCGCGGCAGAAGAGGGTCTACAAGATTGAATCATACAAATCGAGAACACATAGTCTAAAATATGTCAAAATCGTTGGCCCTCTCCATCCACCAAGTGCACCAACATCAAGCACCACCAACCATCACCAGATTCCCTATGGTTCCCCTCCCACCCACCAGGTATGGGCTCGCTGCTGGTCGCCTCCTCGTCCAGCACACTGTGCAGCAACAGCTCCAGAGCGTGCGAGAAGTGCGCAAGGTGTCTGAAAAAGAGAAGGTAAACTTTTATCAGGTCTACCCGGAAGACATTATTTCCTACATTCTTCACACACACTCGTTGTTTATAATAAGCACCGTAAACGCTATTGATCACATGACAAACTCATTTCGTTTTTTTCTTCTTCAAGAAACTGCCACTATTCTTCCGAGAGAAATGAGATTGTGAACGGTACGATGCAAAATAAAGAACATTCATTTCTCTCTCTCTCTCTCTCTCTCTCTCTCCTTCCCCTTCTCTATTCCCCCTCTCACAACAGAGAGATGACACATCTCTCACCAAACCCTAAAATGCGTTCCACCCTCCGCATATCCACACTCATACAACGAAAGCGACAATTCTAGAAAGAGAACGAATAACGTAAGACAACACCCCTCCCGCTCTCACCTCACTGTTCCTGTTGAGTGAATGAAGCACCATCCCTCCTTCTCCTCCTCTTTTCCCGGCCCTCCACCCTCTCCATACACACACGGCACGCTCTCCACACCCAGAGCCACACAGTCCGAGCTGCTGATCTCTGAACGAAAACACATACATATGTTTCTGGTATAGAATAGCAGCACTACACTACTCGCCACATGGAATAGCAAAAGTGTGGGCCCGAGTGCCCCCGGTGTGGGCCCGAGTGGGCCCGCGCCCCGTATTCGATCATATCGAAATATTTTCTTATGAAATTTTGTATGCATAATGAGAAAAGCATTCCGCATCGATCTGCGTTTACAGAACTTTGAAATTTTGATTTTGATTTTTCCGGGCTCACACCCTGTGGGACCGGCGGTCCCACTGAGTGTCCCCGGTGTGGGACCGTGTGGGCCCGACGGGCTCACTCTGTGCCCCCGGTGTGGGACCGTGTGGGCCCACACACGATATCTTCCTATTTCGCCATTTTCATCGAAAACAAACATTACTAACGTATTCCACATAGTGTATTTAGGCTGGAAACATGTTTTGAGCGAAAAAATAAAACATGTTTCACTCATCATGACATCATGAGATGACGTCACTTTGCCGTTTCGACAGGTCGCTTTTCATTTAAAAAAACTACTATAGTGTTTATTGTTTTGTTTGTAAGCTACGTGTGGAATCTGATTTTCTTATTTAAATTGCATATATGATTGATATATGAGGGGCCGGGTTGGCCAAGTGGATAGCGTCGCAGCTTGCTAAGCGTACGGTCGCTGGTTCGATTCCCCTCGCGGGCAATTGTTCTGCCGAGTTCCACTACCTCCCGGTGGGGCGCGTGAACCCACTCTCACCCTCTGAGAGCCCTACCAACGGCGGCGGCAGTCTTTCAAGATCTTCTACCACGCCTCGCATCCGGAACTGGTCACTTCGCGATGTTCACGCCCATCTACCATGAACAGTCAGGACTCGCGCCGCACTGTTCCAGCCAAGGAGCCCCAATACCCCACTGTAGGATTGTGTGTGCTTCCAGATAACCCATCATGCTACCATTGTATGTACATGTCGGAATCAGGCTGATAAACAAAACAACAAACAATTGATATATGATTGGTCCCCCGATAAAGCGAACCCTCTTTAGTGCATCCAGTCCCCTCTATTGTCATCCAATAGCATATGGCTACTTTGCCTTCAGCGGTTACAGTCTGCTGCGCGAACTGGTGGTGTCACTGGGTCAACTTCTGAAAAGACACTCGAAATGTCAAAATGCACTTTTGATAAAACACAAATATTAAAATCGATTGTGTCTCGTTTTCCGAATCAGGAATATACCATGTTTCATAGGGTTCCGATGAAGTTCAACATATTCCGTTCAATACCCACGTTATCATTCATACAGTACTCACGTGACGCACATGCATCCATGCATGGGTGCCACGAGTGAGCGTGGGCAGTGAGAAAGAGAGCGTGGCGTCCGATCAAAATGTGAACTGCACCACTCAACTTCCCATCTTTTACTCATTATTGTCTTAATGTTGTTTCAGCAATTCGTTTTCATGATTACCACAACTTTTTCACACATGACTCTTGTTTCGAGCCGGTCCCACAGGGTGTGAGCCCGGAAAAATCAAAATCAAAATTTCAAAATTCTGTAAACGCAGATCGATGCGGAATGCTTTTCTCATTATGCATACAAAATTTCATAAGAAAATATTTCGATATGATCGAATACGGGGCGCGGGCCCACTCGGGCCCACACCGGGGGCACTCGGGCCCACACTTTTGCTATTCCATGTGGCGAGTAGTGTAACACTTCGAGCACATCGGTTTTCCGAAAGTAGAACAGAACATTGCAGAAATGAGCAGAAGTCAGAAGCAGAAGGCATTCATATATATTGGCATACTATACTCACATATGGGGTGTATCAGTGTGAATAGGAGCATGACCCTCTTGGATATGTTCGTGTCCTGGTTGACAACGTGCCCTGGTGCTGCCGCGCCGGCCAGGGAACAGCCACACCACCTGCAGCCACACCTGAAAGAAACCATACTCTACCACTTGCGCAGCGATTATCAGATATGACACCATAATTTAAGTCACTAACTTTATTTCTTCTGACAAGTAACATCAATTTGAGACGAAAATTATATCAAAAAACGCATGAGCAAAATGCTTTTTTACGAAAATACACGCGCGAAAAATGATGTGCGTGGTGCGAATTCCTACATCATTCTTTCGACATCTACGTGCACAGTCAGTCGTCGGAATGGTACGTCCGTTTTAAATGTTTTACTTGATGCCGTATGTTTCGCTTGCTGTATGCATTTGTACGAAAGACTTGCGATCAAATTCATACCACACATCTCATAGCATCTATGTCTGACAAGTGACCAGCTATCGAGGATACACTCAAACTACTAGTGACATCATAGAACTGGAAAAAAACTATAGAAGTATAGTTATCGACTGATATCGATTAAAATGAATAGTATAAGTAACGATGGTGCAATCGTTAAAAAAAACTGTAACTTTTGAAATGGATTGATACAAACAAACCCATCGCTCTCCCCCCTAATGATTTTACATTGACTCTGGAGTAGATGTCGATGGTGACCAAACTGTCCATCCACCTCCACCTTGACGTGTTTCTCTCTGCCGTGTACGGCCACCAAGTGTCATTTTCCGTCGTTGTACGCGGCCGCATCCGACGGAAACGAACCCACGCCGCTGCCAAAGTCGACAGACAGCTTCACTGCGCCCGACTCGAGCGACAACGACATAAAGTCCTTTTGAAACCCTCAACGTCACTTGCCCTGTAAAAAGGCGCACACCTCCTTGCCGACGTAGAACATCATTCCATCGGGCGAGTAAGTGACGAAAAAGAGAGCAAGCACTGTCTTCTTCCAGTAGCCGAGGTTGTAGATGAGGTATCCGTCGCCAGCCAGAGACATGCCTGAACACAAGTTGTGGAAACGAAAGAAAGAGAAAGAAAGAGAGAGAGAGAGAAAGAGAGAGAGAGAGAGAGAGAGAGAGAGAGAAAGAGAAAGCGTGAGTGAGATATGAATGGTGACTGACCAGTGTCTTGAGTGGAGTCGAGGTTGATGGGCTGCTTGGTACCAGTGACATGGATCATGCCTCCCTCTCTCGCGTTCCACAGACCCACTGGCTCTCCGTGCAGCCACAAAGTCGCCGTTGCGCACCTCGGACGCGATCTGTAGCAGTCATGACGTCATAGATGCACCGTCACAACACTGCATACCTTGGCAGTCCTGGGCACTCCTCCGACAAAGAGCTTGGAAAGCGTCTGGTGAAGGTTGAGAACAGACTTGTTTCCGGCAGCGGTTTCGGTCTGAAATGGATACGTCACGTCTCTCCCATTCTCCATTCTCCTCGCCACTCACCTTCGTCTCCTGAATCTGCTCGCTGTTGGGGTGGTAGAGTCGCACGGTGGCCGTCTTTCCGATCCTCTTCACCTCCAGCTTCCTCCACTCGTTATCGTTCACCTTGCTGTCCAGTCCCACTACAAGCGGTCCGGCTCCCAGGTTCACAGACACCTTGGGCTTTCCGTACTCCACCTCCACGGCAATGTAGTCGTCAGTGGGCACGGCGCGGGTGCCGGCCGATTTCTCCTCGTTTCCGAAAAAGAGCGGGATTCCGTGCTCCTTGTCGGTCTTCATGTGGAAGGCGAGATGAGTGTAGGCGGCCGAGCGGGAGACTGCTGCTGCCTCCCTCAAAGTGCGCGCCAGCGTGATCCTGTTGGCCGCGTCCCTCGCCACCGCCACCTTCTCCTTGAGCTGCTCCAACCTGTCAGCCAGGGAGTCGACCGACGCCGTCTTTCCGGCCACAGCCTCCTTGTACTTCTAGAATGCGCCCATCACCTGCGGGGCGACCTTGGCGAAGGCGTCCACATTCTGGCGGATCCAGCTTCTTCGCGTCCTGCTTCGCCTTCTCGAGGGCGGCGAGGCTGTCCTTGTTCTGCTTCTCGATAGCCTCCATCTTCGAGTCGAGCTCCGAGAGCTGAGTCGAGTTGGTCTTGTCGGTAGTCTTGAGTCCTTTGCGGGCAGACTGCATTGCAGCCACACTGTCACGATTGGCGTCGATCTGAAAAAAGAAGATGGATAATAAAGAAAAAAAGGAGAAAGGAGAAGTACACACCGAAATCTTTTCATCCTCGACTTGCTTCTCGAGCTCGCTGACTGGTGGAGGTCAGTCGTGGTGGAGGTCAGCCGCCTTGCGAACCAGCACTCGTTCACGCGTCGTTCACGCGGTCCCTCTGAAACAAACACGTCAATCACCACAATCCCTGTTTCGTCAACACTCAACATCACCCTCCAAACTGACCATCTCCTGCACGCTCTCCTCCTCCTCGGCGAGCAATACCTGAGTGGTTTGCGCCACTCGGCAGCATTCTTCGGAGTGTTGGACACATCGTCGTAGGCGTTGGCGGCTGCGACAGCGTTTCGCGAGTCGGCGCGTGCCGATCCAAACGTGCCGTTGAGAGAGGCGGCAGTCTGCTGCAGCTCGTCCGCCTTTAACACAACCTCCTTGGGCAGCAGCTGTAAATAATCGATGCTCCTTCCTCCTACTTCTCCCCACCCCCTCTCTCCTTCACTTACGTCGTCCAAGAATTCTTTACAATTTCGTTCAATTTTCAATTTCGTCAACATACCGAATCACGTTGAGAGCCTGTTTACACATGTCTTTATTTATTTCATTTATTACTGCCGGTATCAACAATGTGACAAATATATAATGGTTATACAAATGAAATCAATGTGTCGGTAAGTTTATCATCCAAGTGTCATAATCCATTCTCGTCGCTCGTATCCATTCCGCTTTCAACCTTGTACGGCCATCCTCGTCTCCTCTCCTTGTCTGGTGGGCCTCTCCACTCTATCAGCCTCGTTCCCCACTTGTCCGTCCGCGCCATCCTCCATACGTATTTCCATTTTCTCTTTGCAGCTTCTTCTACGACATTCTTCAGCTTCGTCCTCCGTCGTAGCTCATCGTTCCGAATGCGGTGATTGAGCGTTATTCCGCACATAATCCTCTACATCTTCCTCTGCGCAACTGACAGCTTGTCCTCGTCGGTCTTCAGTAGGTTCCAAGACTCTGATCCATAC
>CAWZYM010000333.1:67500-219102 GCA_963966185.1 Rhabditoides inermis | reverse complement strand
TCTGACGATCCACATATAATGACTAGTGCTCTGGCTGACATATGTGCAAAATAGCACCCTCGTAGCGAGCTCCTGTCATATCGATTCGGCCTCATTCCCCAGGGCTCACTCAATTATATGGAGCTCTCTCGAGTTCATCCGCTGGTAATTGCTCTAACGATCTACATATAGTTACTAGTGCTCTGGCTGACACATGTGCAAAACAGCCCCCCTGGTAGCGAGCTCCTGTCATATCGATCCGCCTCATTCCCCAGGGCTCACTCCATTATGTGGAGCTCTCTCGAGTTCATCCGCTGGTAATTGCTCTGACGATCTACACACTTGCACCGAGTCGAGAGATAAGTGAGGTTTATTTGGGATTTCATCCTGAATTTCTGGATGGATTACGGTCACGGATTTGAATGTTCTCGGCTCGAGACCACCCAAGCCGTTCAATCCTGAATTAAATAATACGGATTCCGGCTGACAAATTTTGCGTTAGGAATGTGGTCACATTGCCTACTTGCGTCTCCGCCCATTCTGATTGGCGGGAGAATTCGTCGGTGTTTAGGTTAATTATGTAATGTTATCCATTGAATATCGATCTTATTTTATTATAATACGATGCATAATGACATCAACGGTCTCATATATATTTTATGTACATTTGACAATGATTTGCTTTGGCGGTTGCGTCGCGTCCGCGACACTGGGTTACTGGGTTACTGGGTTACTGGATTACTGGGTTACTGGGTTACTGGATTACTGGTTACTGGGTTACTGGGTTACTGGGTTACTGGGTTACTGGGTTACTGGGTTACTGGGTTACTGGGTTACTGGGTTACTGGGTTACTGGGTTACTGGGTTACTGGGTTACTGGGTTACTGGGTTACTGGGTTACTGGGTTACTGGTTACTGGGTTACTGGGTTACTGGGTTACTGGGTTACTGGGTTACTGGGTTACTGGGTTACTGGGTTACTGGGTTACTGGTTACTGGGTTACTGGGTTACTGGGTTACTGGGTTACTGGGTTACTGGGTTACTGGGTTACTGGGTTACTGGGTTACTGGGTTACTGGGTTACTGGGTTACTGGGTTACTGGGTTACTGGGTTACTGGGTTACTGGGTTACTGGGTTACTGGGTTACTGGGTTACTGGGTTACTGGGTTACTGGGTTACTGGGTTACTGGGTTACTGGGTTACTGGGTTACTGGGTTACTGGGTTACTGGGTTACTGGGTTACTGGGTTACTGGGTTACTGGGTTACTGGGTTACTGGGTTACTGGGTTACTGGGTTACTGGGTTACTGGGTTACTGGGTTACTGGGTTACTGGGTTACTGGGTTACTGGGTTACTGGGTTACTGGGTTACTGGGTTACTGGGTTACTGGGTTACTGGGTTACTGGGTTACTGGTTACTGGGTTACTGGGTTACTGGGTTACTGGGTTACTGGGTTACTGGGTTACTGGGTTACTGGGTTACTGGGTTACTGGGTTACTGGGTTACTGGGTTACTGGGTTACTGGGTTACTGGGTTACTGGGTTACCGCTGGTAATTGCTCTGACGATCTACATATAATCACTAGTGCTCTGGCTGACATATGTGCAAAATAGCACCCTCGTAGCGAGCTCCTGTCATATCGATCCGGCCTCAGTTCCCAGGGCTCACTCCATTATATGGAGCTCTCTCGAGTTCATCCGCTGGTAATTGCTCTGACGATTTACATATAGTTACTAGTGCTCTGGCTGACATATGTGCAAAATAGCACCCTCGTAGCGAGCTCCTGTCATATCGATCCGGCACTGACAACCGGAAAGAACCGCACGCCGGCGGGGACACACAAAACAATGTCGGACACACGTCCACGACAACAAGACAAGGGAGCATCACTCCAATCATAACACACACACTAGTCGCAACTAGGAAGAAAAGGGACTACTGCATTCCGCTAGTATCCTAAACCCTACACGGGCAAAACCATGGAACGGGACCGACCTTACTCTAGCATCGCTATCACCGAACCATGAGCTCATACGAAAAGGAGGGGGCGGGGCTAGAACTCGGAGCGTGTGGCGTCTCCGCGCAGGTGTGTGGCGGGTGTGTGGAAGACGAGGGCGGCCGAGTGAGGGGGCGAGGGAAGTGCCGGCTCCAAACAGGCGCGGACGGGGCAGACGAATCCAAGCTGGCGCTTCTTCTTCACATCCCATGCGAACAGCAACAGAGAGTACAGTATTCGTTCAGCGGGTAGTACGGTATCATGTTGTTCTCACACAGTGGATGTCATATGGTATGATCATAGTCAAAGTTATACGGTTTCGGTCGTGGAATCCACGACAACTAGTGCTCTGGCTGACATATGTGCAAAATAGCACCCTCGTAGCGAGCTCCTGTCATATCGATCCGGCCTCATTCCCCAGGGCTCACTCCATTATATGGAGCTCTTTCGAGTTCATCCGCTGGTAATCGCTCTGACGATTCATATATCATTACTAGTGCTCTGGCTGACATAATTGCAAATTAGCACCCTCGTAGCGAGCTCCTGTCATATCGATTCGGCCTCATTCCCCAGGGCTCACTCCATTATATGAAGCTCTCTCGAGTTCATCCGCTGGTAATTGCTCTGACGATCTACATATAATTACTAGTGCTCTGGCTGACATATGTGCAAAATAGCACCCTCGTAGTCCTGTCATATCGATCCGGCCTCATTCCCCAGGGCCTACTCCATTATTTGGAGCTCTCTCGAGTTCATCGGCTGGTAATTGCTCTGACGATCCACATATAATGACTAGTGCTCTGGCTGACATATGTGCAAAATAGCACCCTCGTAGCGAGCTCCTGTCATATCGATTCGGCCTCATTCCCCAGGGCTCACTCAATTATATGGAGCTCTCTCGAGTTCATCCGCTGGTAATTGCTCTAACGATCTACATATAGTTACTAGTGCTCTGGCTGACACATGTGCAAAACAGCACCCTCGTAGCGAGCTCCTGTCATATCGATCCGGCCTCATTCCCCAGGGCTCACTCCATTATGTGGAGCTCTCTCGAGTTCATCCGCTGGTAATTGCTCTGACGATCTACACACTTGCACCGAGTCGAGAGATAAGTGAGGTTTATTTTGGGATTTCATCCTGAATTTCTGGATGGATTACGGTCACGGATTTGAATGTTCTCGGCTCGAGACCACCCAAGCCGTTCAATCCTGAATTAAATAATACGGATTCCGGCTGACAAATATTGCGTTAGGAATGTGGTCACATTGCCTACTTGCGTCTCCGCCCATTCTGATTGGCGGGAGAATTCGTCGGTGTTTAGGTTAATTATGTAATGTTATCCATTGAATATCGATCTTATTTTATTATAATACGATGCATAATGACATCAACGGTCTCATATATATTTTATGTACATTTGACAATGATTTGCTTTGGCGGTTGCGTCGCGTCCGCGACACTGGGTTACTGGGTTACTGGGTTACTGGATTACTGGGTTACTGGGTTACTGGATTACTGGGTTACTGGGTTACTGGGTTACTGGGTTACTGGGTTACTGGGTTACTGGGTTACTGGGTTACTGGGTTACTGGGTTACTGGGTTACTGGGTTACTGGGTTACTGGGTTACTGGGTTACTGGGTTACTGGGTTACTGGGTTACTGGGTTACTGGGTTACTGGGTTACTGGGTTACTGGGTTACTGGGTTACTGGGTTACTGGGTTACTGGGTTACTGGGTTACTGGGTTACTGGGTTACTGGGTTACTGGGTTACTGGGTTACTGGGTTACTGGGTTACTGGGTTACTGGGTTACTGGGTTACTGGGTTACTGGGTTACTGGGTTACTGGGTTACTGGGTTACTGGGTTACTGGGTTACTGGGTTACTGGGTTACTGGGTTACTGGGTTACTGGGTTACTGGGTTACTGGGTTACTGGGTTACTGGGTTACTGGGTTACTGGGTTACTGGGTTACTGGGTTACTGGGTTACTGGGTTACTGGGTTACTGGGTTACTGGGTTACTGGGTTACTGGGTTACTGGGTTACTGGGTTACTGGGTTACTGGGTTACTGGGTTACTGGGTTACTGGGTTACTGGGTTACTGGGTTACTGGGTTACTGGGTTACTGGGTTACTGGGTTACTGGGTTACCGCTGGTAATTGCTCTGACGATCTACATATAATCACTAGTGCTCTGGCTGACATATGTGCAAAATAGCACCCTCGTAGCGAGCTCCTGTCATATCGATCCGGCCTCAGTTCCCAGGGCTCACTCCATTATATGGAGCTCTCTCGAGTTCATCCGCTGGTAATTGCTCTGACGATTTACATATAGTTACTAGTGCTCTGGCTGACATATGTGCAAAATAGCACCCTCGTAGCGAGCTCCTGTCATATCGATCCGGCACTGACAACCGGAAAGAACCGCACGCCGGCGGGGACACACAAAACAATGTCGGACACACGTCCACGACAACAAGACAAGGGAGCATCACTCCAATCATAACACACACACTAGTCGCAACTAGGAAGAAAAGGGACTACTGCATTCCGCTAGTATCCTAAACCCTACACGGGCAAAACCATGGAACGGGACCGACCTTACTCTAGCATCGCTATCACCGAACCATGAGCTCATACGAAAAGGAGGGGGCGGGGCTAGAACTCGGAGCGTGTGGCGTCTCCGCGCAGGTGTGTGGCGGGTGTGTGGAAGACGAGGGCGGCCGAGTGAGGGGGCGAGGGAAGTGCCGGCTCCAAACAGGCGCGGACGGGGCAGACGAATCCAAGCTGGCGCTTCTTCTTCACATCCCATGCGAACAGCAACAGAGAGTACAGTATTCGTTCAGCGGGTAGTACGGTATCATGTTGTTCTCACACAGTGGATGTCATATGGTATGATCATAGTCAAAGTTATACGGTTTCGGTCGTGGAATCCACGACAACTAGTGCTCTGGCTGACATATGTGCAAAATAGCACCCTCGTAGCGAGCTCCTGTCATATCGATCCGGCCTCATTCCCCAGGGCTCACTCCATTATATGGAGCTCTTTCGAGTTCATCCGCTGGTAATCGCTCTGACGATTCATATATCATTACTAGTGCTCTGGCTGACATAATTGCAAATTAGCACCCTCGTAGCGAGCTCCTGTCATATCGATTCGGCCTCATTCCCCAGGGCTCACTCCATTATATGAAGCTCTCTCGAGTTCATCCGCTGGTAATTGCTCTGACGATCTACATATAATTACTAGTGCTCTGGCTGACATATGTGCAAAATAGCACCCTCGTAGTCCTGTCATATCGATCCGGCCTCATTCCCCAGGGCCTACTCCATTATTTGGAGCTCTCTCGAGTTCATCGGCTGGTAATTGCTCTGACGATCCACATATAATGACTAGTGCTCTGGCTGACATATGTGCAAAATAGCACCCTCGTAGCGAGCTCCTGTCATATCGATTCGGCCTCATTCCCCAGGGCTCACTCCATTATGTGGAGCTCTCTCGAGTTCATCCGCTGGTAATTGCTCTGACGATCTACACACTTGCACCGAGTCGAGAGATAAGTGAGGTTTATTTTGGGATTTCATCCTGAATTTCTGGATGGATTACGGTCACGGATTTGAATGTTCTCGGCTCGAGACCACCCAAGCCGTTCAATCCTGAATTAAATAATACGGATTCCGGCTGACAAATATTGCGTTAGGAATGTGGTCACATTGCCTACTTGCGTCTCCGCCCATTCTGATTGGCGGGAGAATTCGTCGGTGTTTAGGTTAATTATGTAATGTTATCCATTGAATATCGATCTTATTTTATTATAATACGATGCATAATGACATCAACGGTCTCATATATATTTTATGTACATTTGACAATGATTTGCTTTGGCGGTTGCGTCGCGTCCGCGACACTGGGTTACTGGGTTACTGGGTTACTGGATTACTGGGTTACTGGGTTACTGGGTTACTGGGTTACTGGGTTACTGGGTTACTGGGTTACTGGGTTACTGGGTTACTGGGTTACTGGGTTACTGGGTTACTGGGTTACTGGGTTACTGGGTTACTGGGTTACTGGGTTACTGGGTTACTGGGTTACTGGGTTACTGGGTTACTGGGTTACTGGGTTACTGGGTTACTGGGTTACTGGGTTACTGGGTTACTGGGTTACTGGGTTACTGGGTTACTGGGTTACTGGGTTACTGGGTTACCGCTGGTAATTGCTCTGACGATCTACATATAATCACTAGTGCTCTGGCTGACATATGTGCAAAATAGCACCCTCGTAGCGAGCTCCTGTCATATCGATCCGGCCTCATTCCCCAGGGCTCACTCCATTATATGGAGCTCTCTCGAGTTCATTCGCTGGTAATTGCTCTGACGATCTACATATAATTACTAGTGCTCTGGCTGGCATATGTGCAAAGTTGCACCCTCGTAGCGAGCTCCTGTCATATCGATCCGGCCTCATTTCCCAGGGCTCACTCCATTATATGGAGCTCTCTCGAGTTCATCCGCTGGTGATTGCTCTGACGATCTACATATAGTTACTAGTGCTCTGGCTGACATATGTGCAAAACAGCACCCTCGTAGCGAGCTCCTGTCATATCGATCCGGCCTCATTTCCCAGGGCTCACTCCATTATATGGAGCTCTCTCGAGTTCATCCGCTGGTAATTGCTCTGACGATTTACATATAGTTACTAGTGCTCTGGCTGAAGCTCCTGTCATATCGATCCGGCCTCATTCCCCAGGGCTCACTCCATTATATGGAGCTCTCTCGAGTTCATCAGCTGGTAATTGCTCTGACGATCTACATATATTTACTAGTGCTCTGGCTGACATATGTGCAAAATAGCACCCTCGTAGCGAGCTCCTGTCATATCGATCCGGCCTCATTCCCCAGGGCTCACTCCATTATATGGAGCTCTCTCGAGTTCATCCGCTGGTAATTGCTCTAACGATCTACATGTAGTTACTAGTGCTCTGGCTGACATATGTGCAAAACAGCACCCTCGTAGCGAGCTCCTGTCATATCGATCCGGCCTCATTCCCCAGGGCTCACTCCATTATGTGGAGCTCTCTCGAGTTCATCGCTGGTAATTGCTCTGACGATCTACACACTTGCACCGAGTCGAGAGATAAGTGAGGTTTATTTTGGGATTTCATCCTGAATTTCTGGATGGATTACGGTCACGGATTTGAATGTTCTCGGCTCGAGACCACCCAAGCCGTTCAATCCTGAATTAAATAATACGGATTCCGGCTGACAAATATTGCGTTAGGAATGTGGTCACATTGCCTACTTGCGTCTCCGCCCATTCTGATTGGCGGGAGATTTCGTCGGTGTTTAGGTTGATTATGTAATGTTATCCATTAAATATCGATCTTATTTTATTATAATACGATGCATAATGACATCAACGGTCTCATATATATTTTATGTACATTTGACAATGATTTGCTTTGGCGGTTGCGTCGCGTCCGCGACTGGGTTACTGGGTTACTGGGTTACTGGGTTACTGGGTTACTGGGTTACTGGGTTACTGGGTTACTGGGTTACTGGGTTACTGGGTTACTGGGTTACTGGGTTACTGGGTTACTGGGTTACTGGGTTACTGGGTTACTGGGTTACTGGGTTACTGGGTTACTGGGTTACTGACAATTACTGGATTACTGGGTTACTGGGTTACTGGGTTACTGGGTTACTGGGTTACTGGGTTACTGGGTTACTGGGTTACTGGGTTACTGGGTTACTGGGTTACTGGGTTACTGGGTTACTGGGTTACTGGGTTACTGGGTTACTGGGTTACTGGGTTACTGGGTTACTGGGTTACTGGGTTACTGGGTTACTGGGTTACTGGGTTACTGGGTTACTGGGTTACTGGGTTACTGGGTTACTGGGTTACTGGGTTACTGGGTTACTGGGTTACTGGGTTACTGGGTTACTGGGTTACTGGGTTACTGGGTTACTGGGTTACTGGGTTACTGGGTTACTGGGTTACTGGGTTACTGGGTTACTGGGTTACTGGGTTACTGGGTTACTGGGTTACTGGGTTACTGGGTTACTGGGTTACTGGGTTACTGGGTTACTGGGTTACTGGGTTACTGGGTTACTGGGTTACTGGGTTACTGGGTTACTGGGTTACTGGGTTACTGGGTTACTGGGTTACTGGGTTACTGGGTTACTGGGTTACTGGGTTACTGGGTTACTGGGTTACTGGGTTACTGGGTTACTGGGTTACTGGGTTACTGGGTTACTGGGTTACTGGGTTACTGGGTTACTGGGTTACCGCTGGTAATTGCTCTGACGATCTACATATAATCACTAGTGCTCTGGCTGACATATGTGCAAAATAGCACCCTCGTAGCGAGCTCCTGTCATATCGATCCGGCCTCAGTTCCCAGGGCTCACTCCATTATATGGAGCTCTCTCGAGTTCATCCGCTGGTAATTGCTCTGACGATTTACATATAGTTACTAGTGCTCTGGCTGACATATGTGCAAAATAGCACCCTCGTAGCGAGCTCCTGTCATATCGATCCGGCACTGACAACCGGAAAGAACCGCACGCCGGCGGGGACACACAAAACAATGTCGGACACACGTCCACGACAACAAGACAAGGGAGCATCACTCCAATCATAACACACACACTAGTCGCAACTAGGAAGAAAAGGGACTACTGCATTCCGCTAGTATCCTAAACCCTACACGGGCAAAACCATGGAACGGGACCGACCTTACTCTAGCATCGCTATCACCGAACCATGAGCTCATACGAAAAGGAGGGGGCGGGGCTAGAACTCGGAGCGTGTGGCGTCTCCGCGCAGGTGTGTGGCGGGTGTGTGGAAGACGAGGGCGGCCGAGTGAGGGGGCGAGGGAAGTGCCGGCTCCAAACAGGCGCGGACGGGGCAGACGAATCCAAGCTGGCGCTTCTTCTTCACATCCCATGCGAACAGCAACAGAGAGTACAGTATTCGTTCAGCGGGTAGTACGGTATCATGTTGTTCTCACACAGTGGATGTCATATGGTATGATCATAGTCAAAGTTATACGGTTTCGGTCGTGGAATCCACGACAACTAGTGCTCTGGCTGACATATGTGCAAAATAGCACCCTCGTAGCGAGCTCCTGTCATATCGATCCGGCCTCATTCCCCAGGGCTCACTCCATTATATGGAGCTCTTTCGAGTTCATCCGCTGGTAATCGCTCTGACGATTCATATATCATTACTAGTGCTCTGGCTGACATAATTGCAAATTAGCACCCTCGTAGCGAGCTCCTGTCATATCGATTCGGCCTCATTCCCCAGGGCTCACTCCATTATATGAAGCTCTCTCGAGTTCATCCGCTGGTAATTGCTCTGACGATCTACATATAATTACTAGTGCTCTGGCTGACATATGTGCAAAATAGCACCCTCGTAGTCCTGTCATATCGATCCGGCCTCATTCCCCAGGGCCTACTCCATTATTTGGAGCTCTCTCGAGTTCATCGGCTGGTAATTGCTCTGACGATCCACATATAATGACTAGTGCTCTGGCTGACATATGTGCAAAATAGCACCCTCGTAGCGAGCTCCTGTCATATCGATTCGGCCTCATTCCCCAGGGCTCACTCCATTATGTGGAGCTCTCTCGAGTTCATCCGCTGGTAATTGCTCTGACGATCTACACACTTGCACCGAGTCGAGAGATAAGTGAGGTTTATTTTGGGATTTCATCCTGAATTTCTGGATGGATTACGGTCACGGATTTGAATGTTCTCGGCTCGAGACCACCCAAGCCGTTCAATCCTGAATTAAATAATACGGATTCCGGCTGACAAATATTGCGTTAGGAATGTGGTCACATTGCCTACTTGCGTCTCCGCCCATTCTGATTGGCGGGAGAATTCGTCGGTGTTTAGGTTAATTATGTAATGTTATCCATTGAATATCGATCTTATTTTATTATAATACGATGCATAATGACATCAACGGTCTCATATATATTTTATGTACATTTGACAATGATTTGCTTTGGCGGTTGCGTCGCGTCCGCGACACTGGGTTACTGGGTTACTGGGTTACTGGATTACTGGGTTACTGGGTTACTGGGTTACTGGGTTACTGGGTTACTGGGTTACTGGGTTACTGGGTTACTGGGTTACTGGGTTACTGGGTTACTGGGTTACTGGGTTACTGGGTTACTGGGTTACTGGGTTACTGGGTTACTGGGTTACTGGGTTACTGGGTTACTGGGTTACTGGGTTACTGGGTTACTGGGTTACTGGGTTACTGGGTTACTGGGTTACTGGGTTACCGCTGGTAATTGCTCTGACGATCTACATATAATCACTAGTGCTCTGGCTGACATATGTGCAAAATAGCACCCTCGTAGCGAGCTCCTGTCATATCGATCCGGCCTCATTCCCCAGGGCTCACTCCATTATATGGAGCTCTCTCGAGTTCATTCGCTGGTAATTGCTCTGACGATCTACATATAATTACTAGTGCTCTGGCTGGCATATGTGCAAAGTTGCACCCTCGTAGCGAGCTCCTGTCATATCGATCCGGCCTCATTTCCCAGGGCTCACTCCATTATATGGAGCTCTCTCGAGTTCATCCGCTGGTGATTGCTCTGACGATCTACATATAGTTACTAGTGCTCTGGCTGACATATGTGCAAAACAGCACCCTCGTAGCGAGCTCCTGTCATATCGATCCGGCCTCATTTCCCAGGGCTCACTCCATTATATGGAGCTCTCTCGAGTTCATCCGCTGGTAATTGCTCTGACGATTTACATATAGTTACTAGTGCTCTGGCTGAAGCTCCTGTCATATCGATCCGGCCTCATTCCCCAGGGCTCACTCCATTATATGGAGCTCTCTCGAGTTCATCAGCTGGTAATTGCTCTGACGATCTACATATATTTACTAGTGCTCTGGCTGACATATGTGCAAAATAGCACCCTCGTAGCGAGCTCCTGTCATATCGATCCGGCCTCATTCCCCAGGGCTCACTCCATTATATGGAGCTCTCTCGAGTTCATCCGCTGGTAATTGCTCTAACGATCTACATGTAGTTACTAGTGCTCTGGCTGACATATGTGCAAAACAGCACCCTCGTAGCGAGCTCCTGTCATATCGATCCGGCCTCATTCCCCAGGGCTCACTCCATTATGTGGAGCTCTCTCGAGTTCATCGCTGGTAATTGCTCTGACGATCTACACACTTGCACCGAGTCGAGAGATAAGTGAGGTTTATTTTGGGATTTCATCCTGAATTTCTGGATGGATTACGGTCACGGATTTGAATGTTCTCGGCTCGAGACCACCCAAGCCGTTCAATCCTGAATTAAATAATACGGATTCCGGCTGACAAATATTGCGTTAGGAATGTGGTCACATTGCCTACTTGCGTCTCCGCCCATTCTGATTGGCGGGAGATTTCGTCGGTGTTTAGGTTGATTATGTAATGTTATCCATTAAATATCGATCTTATTTTATTATAATACGATGCATAATGACATCAACGGTCTCATATATATTTTATGTACATTTGACAATGATTTGCTTTGGCGGTTGCGTCGCGTCCGCGACACTGGGTTACTGGGTTACTGGGTTACTGGGTTACTGGGTTACTGGGTTACTGGGTTACTGGGTTACTGGGTTACTGGGTTACTGGGTTACTGGGTTACTGGGTTACTGGGTTACTGGGTTACTGGGTTACTGGGTTACTGGGTTACTGGGTTACTGACAATTACTGGATTACTGGGTTACTGGGTTACTGGGTTACTGGGTTACTGGGTTACTGGGTTACTGGGTTACTGGGTTACTGGGTTACTGGGTTACTGGGTTACTGGGTTACTGGGTTACTGGGTTACTGGGTTACTGGGTTACTGGGTTACTGGGTTACTGGGTTACTGGGTTACTGGGTTACTGGGTTACTGGGTTACTGGGTTACTGGGTTACTGGGTTACTGGGTTACTGGGTTACTGGGTTACTGGGTTACTGGGTTACTGGGTTACTGGGTTACTGGGTTACTGGGTTACTGGGTTACTGGGTTACTGGGTTACTGGGTTACTGGGTTACTGGGTTACTGGGTTACTGGGTTACTGGGTTACTGGGTTACTGGGTTACTGGGTTACTGGGTTACTGGGTTACTGGGTTACTGGGTTACTGGGTTACTGGGTTACTGGGTTACTGGGTTACTGGGTTACTGGGTTACTGGGTTACTGGGTTACTGGGTTACTGGGTTACTGGGTTACTGGGTTACTGGGTTACTGGGTTACTGGGTTACTGGGTTACTGGGTTACTGGGTTACTGGGTTACTGGGTTACTGGGTTACTGGGTTACTGGGTTACTGGGTTACTGGGTTACTGGGTTACTGGGTTACTGGGTTACTGGGTTACTGGGTTACTGGGTTACTGGGTTACTGGGTTACTGGGTTACTGGGTTACTGGGTTACTGGGTTACTGGGTTACTGGGTTACTGGGTTACTGGGTTACTGGGTTACTGGGTTACTGGGTTACTGGGTTACTGGGTTACTGGGTTACTGGGTTACTGGGTTACTGGGTTACTGGGTTACTGGGTTACTGGGTTACTGGGTTACTGGGTTACTGGGTTACTGGGTTACTGGGTTACTGGGTTACTGGGTTACTGGGTTACTGGGTTACTGGGTTACTGGGTTACTGGGTTACTGGGTTACTGGGTTACTGGGTTACTGGGTTACTGGGTTACTGGGTTACTGGGTTACTGGGTTACTGGGTTACTGGGTTACTGGGTTACTGGGTTACTGGGTTACTGGGTTACTGGGTTACTGGGTTACTGGGTTACTGGGTTACTGGGTTACCGCTGGTAATTGCTCTGACGATCTACATATAATCACTAGTGCTCTGGCTGACATATGTGCAAAATAGCACCCTCGTAGCGAGCTCCTGTCATATCGATCC
Organism: Rhabditoides inermis; assembly: GCA_963966185.1. Lineage (NCBI taxonomy): Eukaryota > Metazoa > Nematoda > Chromadorea > Rhabditida > Rhabditidae > Rhabditoides > Rhabditoides inermis. Next base: position 206,199 of record CAWZYM010000333.1, on the reverse strand, counting down.
GGCCTCATTCCCCAGGGCTCACTCCATTATATGGAGCTCTCTCGAGTTCATTCGCTGGTAATTGCTCTGACGATCTACATATAATTACTAGTGCTCTGGCTGGCATATGTGCAAAGTTGCACCCTCGTAGCGAGCTCCTGTCATATCGATTCGGCCTCATTCTCCAGGGCTCACTCCATTATATGGAGCTCTCTCGAGTTCATCCGCTGGTAATTGCTCTGACGATTTACATATAGTTACTAGTGCTCTGGCTGGGTTACTGGGTTACTGGGTTACTGGGTTACTGGGTTACTGGGTTACTGGGTTACTGGGTTAGAGAGTTTTACTGACAACCGGAAAGAACCGCACGCCGGCGGGGACACACAAAACAATGTCGGACACACGTCCACGACAACAAGACAAGGGAGCATCACTTCAATCATAACACACACACTAGTCGCAACTAGGAAGAAAAGGGACTACTGCATTCCGCTAGTATCCTAAACCCTACACGGGCAAAACCATGGAACGGGACCGACCTTACTCTAGCATCGCTATCACCGAACCATGAGCTCATACGAAAAGGAGGGGGCGGGGCTAGAACTCGGAGCGTGTGGCGTCTCCACGCAGGTGTGTGGCGGGTGTGTGGAAGACGAGGGCGGCCGAGTGAGGGGGCGAGGGAAGTGCCGGCTCCAAACAGGCGCGGACGGGGCAGACGAATCCAAGCTGGCGCTTCTTCTTCACATCCCATGCGAACAGCAACAGAGAGTACAGTATTCGTTCAGCGGGTAGTACGGTATCATGTTGTTCTCACACAGTGGATGTCATATGGTATGATCATAGTCAAAGTTATACGGTTTCGGTCGTGGAATCCACGACACTCCCCCTTTCGCAAGGTAATATGCGGCCATACGGGGAGTTCAATTAATGTCGCATACAGTCGATTCACTTGGTTGTAGCGGTTGTGGGTGACTACAGAAAATGGGCAGCCACAGCATACTCGTGGCACTTCCCGGTTTGAGATCATGTTGTGATAATAGTGTGCACAGGTTGTTGGTTGGAGAGTCCGTTATATCCGCCAAACAGTGCGCGATATAAATAAATAGTGGTTACTGTATAGAGTACGGTAGGTAATCGTACGGTAGGAACCGTAGTCATAAAAGGGTTACGGTAGCTCCGACTTAATAGTGTTATTAATCGATAGAGGTTCGCTCGTTATCAATATTATTATGAATATGTAATGGTTGTTTCAAAACGTAAGCAGTACTGCATCAGTAGTGACTAACAGTCGCGGTTCACTTGCCGCGACCCTCCCCCTCGACCAGAGATGTGGTAAGAGCGGTGCGTTTAGCGCTGAGGTTAGATGCTTCACTTCATATTCTATGAAGTTGTGATAGTCATCGAATGATAGTGGTTGGATGAATCGGCAATCGACTGATCATGCCGCTGTTGTTGTTTGGATCTGGAAAGGGGTTGGCTGCAATCACGTTATTGTCTGTGTTGCTTGTTTCATCATCATCCCTGTATCGGTTATTTCGGTTTCATAAACTCAATCACGTTACGGCCCAATCGGTAATGGGGATGAGTGAGAATAGAATAGCTGCTCACACGATAGTGAGCGGTTGCGAGGTTGTGGGTGAGCGTGGGAAAATGCTCGGACAGAGTGAGGTAGTGATGGCGGTTATCGATCGATACCGCGTGGCAGGTTCTCAAAGTTTCGAAACGCGTGCAAATCGCGAACAAAATTTATGAATGAGAGCGTATAGAAGCAATCAAATATGGTGGTTCGGAGGTTGTGGTGGTGGTTCAGAGGTGTTATGTTTGACACTTGAAGCCGCAAAAGCGTTGTGATATGGCACGTGGGCCTTTCTCGGTTCGTCGACCGGTGGTTTAATCGATACGTGGATCGATAATGGGTGATGGTTTCGATTGATATCAGTTGAGTTAGTCAACTATATCAGTATCGAGCAATAGAAATGATTTGGAAGCTGACAGAGCCAACTAGCCAAATCAAAGAACGCACAGGCGCAAAGTGCAAGATGATGCAATCGCGCAAAACAACAAACTGAGACAATCGCGAGAGTGAAACGGCTGGATTCGTGTTAACCGAGCCGATGCACCAATGTTCAGGAAGAATAGGGTGGGATGGTCCACTATAACCGAATAGCGACCAACCCCAACTCTGCGCGATGTCTAGACAATCAAAAGAGACACGATTCGACGGAGGAAAGATCGGTGCCTCCGCGAATCATAGACAGCCCATATTACCAAAAAAGGATAGAAACACATAATAAGAATAAGAGAGTTTTACTGACAACCGGAAAGAACCGCACGCCGGCGGGGACACACAAAACAATGTCGGACACACGTCCACGACAACAAGACAAGGGAGCATCACTCCAATCATAACACACACACTAGTCGCAACTAGGAAGAAAAGGGACTACTGCATTCCGCTAGTATCCTAAACCCTACACGGGCAAAACCATGGAACGGGACCGACCTTACTCTAGCATCGCTATAACCGAACCATGAGCTCATACGAAAAGGAGAGGGCGGGGCTAGAACTCGGAGCGTGTGGCGTCTCCGCGCAGGTGTGTGGCGGGTGTATGGAAGACGAGGGCGGCCGAGTGAGGGGGCGAGGGAAGTGCCGGCTCCAAACAGGCGCGGACGGGGCAGACGAATCCAAGCTGGCGCTTCTTCTTCACATCCCATGCGAACAGCAACAGAGAGTACAGTATTCGTTCAGCGGGTAGTACGGTATCATGTTGTTCTCACACAGTGGATGTCATATGGTATGATCATAGTCAAAGTTATACGGTTTCGGTCGTGGAATCCACGACAACTAGTGCTCTGGCTGACATATGTGCAAAATAGCACCCTCGTAGCGAGCTCCTGTCATATCGATCCGGCCTCATTCCCCAGGGCTCACTCCATTATATGGAGCTCTCTCGAGTTCATCCGCTGGTAATTGCTCTGACGATCTACATATAGTTACTAGTGCTCTGGCTGACATATGTGCAAAACAGCACCCTCGTAGCGAGCTCCTGTCATATCGATCCGGCCTCATTTCCCAGGGCTCACTCCATTATATGGAGCTCTCTCGAGTTCATCCGCTGGTAATTGCTCTGACGATTTACATATAGTTACTAGTGCTCTGGCTGACATATGTGCAAAATAGCACCCTCGTAGCGAGCTCCTGTCATATCGATCCGGCCTCATTCCCCAGGGCTCACTCCATTATATGGAGCTCTCTCGAGTTCATCCGCTGGTAATTGCTCTGACGATCTACATATAATTACTAGTGCTCTGGCTGACATATGTGCAAAGTTGCACCCTCGTAGCGAGCTCCTGTCATATCGATCCGGCCTCATTTCCCAGGGCTCACTCCATTATATGGAGCTCTCTCGAGTTCATCCGCTGGTAATTGCTCTGACGATTTACATATAGTTACTAGTGCTCTGGCTGAAGCTCCTGTCATATCGATTCGGCCTCATTCCCCAGGGCTCACTCCATTATATGGAGCTCTCTCGAGTTCATCCGCTGGTAATTGCTCTGACGATCTACATATATTTACTAGTGCTCTGGCTGACATATGTGCAAAATAGCACCCTCGTAGCGAGCTCCTGTCATATCGATCCGGCCTCATTCCCCAGGGCTCACTCCATTATATGGAGCTCTCTCGAGTTCATCCGCTGGTAATTGCTCTAACGATCTACATGTAGTTACTAGTGCTCTGGCTGACATATGTGCAAAACAGCACCCTCGTAGCGAGCTCCTGTCATATCGATCCGGCCTCATTCCCCAGGGCTCACTCCATTATGTGGAGCTCTCTCGAGTTCATCGCTGGTATTTGCTCTGACGATCTACACACTTGCACCGAGTCGAGAGATAAGTGAGGTTTATTTTGGGATTTCATCCTGAATTTCTGGATGGATTACGGTCACGGATTTGAATGTTCTCGGCTCGAGACCACCCAAGCCGTTCAATCCTGAATTAAATAATACGGATTCCGGCTGACAAATATTGCGTTAGGAATGTGGTCACATTGCCTACTTGCGTCTCCGCCCATTCTGATTGGCGGGAGATTTCGTCGGTGTTTAGGTTGATTATGTAATGTTATCCATTTAATATCGATCTTATTTTATTATAATACGATGCATAATGACATCAACGGTCTCATATATATTTTATGTACATTTGACAATGATTTGCTTTGGCGGTTGCGTCGCGTCCGACACTGGGTTACTGGGTTACTGGGTTACTGGGTTACTGGGTTACTGGGTTACTGGGTTACTGGGTTACTGGGTTACTGGGTTACTGGGTTACTGGGTTACTGGGTTACTGGGTTACTGGGTTACTGGGTTACTGGGTTACTGGGTTACTGGGTTACTGGGTTACTGGGTTACTGGGTTACTGGGTTACTGGGTTACTGGGTTACTGGGTTACTGGGTTACTGGGTTACTGGGTTACTGGGTTACTGGGTTACTGGGTTACTGGGTTACTGGGTTACTGGGTTACTGGGTTACTGGGTTACTGGGTTACTGGGTTACTGGGTTACTGGGTTACTGGGTTACTGGGTTACTGGGTTACTGGGTTACTGGGTTACTGGGTTACTGGGTTACTGGGTTACTGGGTTACTGGGTTACTGGGTTACTGGGTTACTGGGTTACTGGGTTACTGGGTTACTGGGTTACTGGGTTACTGGGTTACTGGGTTACTGGGTTACTGGGTTACTGGGTTACTGGGTTACTGGGTTACTGGGTTACTGGGTTACTGGGTTACTGGGTTACTGGGTTACTGGGTTACTGGGTTACTGGGTTACTGGGTTACTGGGTTACTGGGTTACTGGGTTACTGGGTTACTGGGTTACTGGGTTACTGGGTTACTGGGTTACTGGGTTACTGGGTTACTGGGTTACTGGGTTACTGGGTTACTGGGTTACTGGGTTACTGGGTTACTGGGTTACTGGGTTACTGGGTTACTGGGTTACTGGGTTACTGGGTTACTGGGTTACTGGGTTACTGGGTTACTGGGTTACTGGGTTACTGGGTTACTGGGTTACTGGGTTACTGGGTTACTGGGTTACTGGGTTACTGGGTTACTGGGTTACTGGGTTACTGGGTTACTGGGTTACTGGGTTACTGGGTTACTGGGTTACTGGGTTACTGGGTTACCGCTGGTAATTGCTCTGACGATCTACATATAATCACTAGTGCTCTGGCTGACATATGTGCAAAATAGCACCCTCGTAGCGAGCTCCTGTCATATCGATCCGGCCTCATTCCCCAGGGCTCACTCCATTATATGGAGCTCTCTCGAGTTCATTCGCTGGTAATTGCTCTGACGATCTACATATAATTACTAGTGCTCTGGCTGGCATATGTGCAAAGTTGCACCCTCGTAGCGAGCTCCTGTCATATCGATTCGGCCTCATTCTCCAGGGCTCACTCCATTATATGGAGCTCTCTCGAGTTCATCCGCTGGTAATTGCTCTGACGATTTATATATCATTACTAGTGCTCTGGCTGACATATGTGCAAAATAGCACTCTCGTAGCAAGCTCCTGTCATATCGATTTGGCCTCATTACCCAGGGCTCACTCCATTATATGGAGCTCTCTCGAGTTCATCCGCTGGTAATTGCTCTGACGATTTATATATCATTACTAGTGCTCTGGATGACATATGTGCAAAATAGCACTCTCGTCATATCGATTCGGCCTCATTACCCAGGGCTCACTCCTTTGCTGCTGAGAAACTGTGAGAAACTGAGACGGTTGATGGAGTGATGGAGTGATGACGAGAGCGCGGGGGCGGCGATTCACGGCGGCCGGCTTCTATTCCACCTATCACCTCATTTATCGAATACACAAAACCATATATTTGAATACATAAATATTTATCATGCTCTCTTGTCAAATCTCTGTGTCAAACTAACAGAAACCCAGCGTCGACAAAACCCCCACCAATAAATTAGATATAAGTGGTACTACATTTGGGACGCTACTCTTACTTACTACTAGGAATGGAATACTGCACACAACGAGTCAAATAGCACAGTCACAGAGTAAATTTGTCGGGGGCAAGACACAAGTCAAAGTCATAAGTTATGGCCGGGGTCAGAGAAAAAAAACTAAGCACCCTAGTCACTTCAAGCTATCACATTCTCAAGTGAGAAAGGGTCAGAGGAAAGAGAGCCAGGAGACAAGAGACGTGGTGGAAAGTGAGTCAGAGGGAGAAGTTGATAGAAGACGTTCACATGACGACACACTCGCTTGCATCCTCTTCCGTGTTGCTCATCACCGCCGTCCTGCAAAAAATCTCGATACACGTAAAACATACTTCAAATCATCTATAGAACTTTTGGGGGAAACACAATCACATCATTTTTAATCTCATAATACGTTTCATTCGCTCTATAAAACTCCCAAGTTCATTTCAAACCCAATATCAATATTTATGGAATTGGCCATCCCTTACGGCTCATAACACATTTCATTCGCTCAATATTCATTACAAACCCAATCTACACGGTCTTACGGTTCATCACACCAAGTTATGCCTTTTTTATGCCTAGTTATGCTTCCTTATGCCTCAAGTTATGCCTTTTCATTTATGAATCTAATAATATAATTCACTCGCTCTATAAACTTTCAAAATCATTGTAATATCAATATTCATATAGTGGGCTCGCAAATGAATTTCCCGCTTTTCACGAGAGACATTAGGGTGGTTAGAGAAAGATCAGAGCCCTTTCAACGAAGTTTTCAAATTGACAAAACTTTGCGTGACTGCCGAGAATCGAATCCGCGAACATATTCTTACCAAGCGAGAGCGTTACCACTATGTGATCACAGCTCTGTGAATAGGAGCTGTGAAAGTGAAATGAAATGTTTACTGTCTAACAGTTTAGGGTACTGTAAAACTATTGGACAACATGTTTTTGACGAGAAATGTTGAGCTGAGTGCAAACGGAATATAAATGTTGTGTTCATACATTCCCTTACCATTCACCGCACAACGTTAGGCCTGATGGAACCCTCGACCCACCTGTCGACACCCCTCCCCCTCCTCTCTCTGTACGTGCGCGTCGAACACTTGCAGAAGAGACACGTAGCCAAGGCTGCAAAAGACAAACATCCAGCATATTGCATATCTCCTCTACTTCCACAGATAACTCGAACAGACACACGAGAAAGAGAGAAAGAGAAAGAGAGAGAGAGAGAGAGAGAGGAGAGAGAGAGAGAGAGAGAAAGAGAAAGAGAGAGAGAGAGAGAGAGAGAGAGAGAGAAAGAGAGAGACAGACGAGAGAGAGAGAGAGAGAGACAGAGACAGAGAGAGATAGAGATAGAGATGCACCAGCCACCCACCAGTTCCCCTCTGCCCACCGCAGCAGCTCCACCCCTCCCCTCTTCAGCTGCCCCATCCGTTCTTCTCCCGCCGCCGACACTATAATTGCATGCAGCACATACGTTTCGCGAACATCATTAATAATTCACCAATGGTCCGATAGGAACACGTGTTGGAACTTTTCACTACAATTGATAATACGTTTCACGATTACTACAACTCTATTACAGTCAAAGCATCGCTAATTCGTAAGCTGTCAGTAGAACAATTACAACATCCCACCACAATTGCCAGTTACACGTAGAGACATGGAATTGCAAATCAGCGGCATAGTATTCGCTAATCCATCGACAACTGATGCCGAAGCGACTGACGTGCTCACCTGAACTGTGAGTGGAGTCGAGTGAGTGCGAGGGGGAAGTCGGCGACCGGGGGCAGCAGCGCCGGCAGATCCAGCGCTCAGAACAGACCTGCAACCGATTCGATTCGCTCCATTTTTCTTACGATTTCTCTTACGTTAATATTTTCCACTCAAAGTCTTTGAAATTAGCTTTTAAAAATACCTTTCATTCAAAAATAAACATGCTACAGGTCAATCCACTTCCAAAAAATTGGTCGACATTGTGTCTGACAAAACCGTTTTATCTGTCATTCCGGGAACTTTGAGTCTCATTCAAATCTACTTCATACTCACACCCCCCATTCATATCACCCACCCAAATCCCTCACACAGTACTTGCTCAAGAGATGCGCCGCGTGCTCGTGGAGGATAGACTGGAAGATGCTCTCTCTCTCTCACTCTCTCTCTCTCTCTCTGCAGGCCCGACGACGAGTTGAAGTCGCGCAGCATCTGCAACATGTTTCACCCATATATGATGTCTACGCTGTGCACATCACTTCTTATGTTCGAAGAGACTGACTCACCGCATCACATTGTTCTGTGGCGCGCAAAACTATCACAGTGTGTTCAGCCTCTTGGCTACAGTCCCCGAAAGAAGTTTCGAATAACCGCTACTCAATGTTTCACCGAAATAATAATCACACTGTGTACATGGTTCAGTAATTCCAGACCGCAAAATTGTGCCAAACCTGCTAAAATACAAATGCAACTCAAATGTATGTAGTGATACGTTTCAACAAGTTCGCCTATACAAAATACAAATATCACAAAATCCTCTAATCGCACCTCTCGTTAACAAAATAATAAATGCAATCAATTAACAAACGAGCATGCACAACTTACATGGGAAGTGCACACGTAATGAGCTTTTGCTACCAACCTAATATGGGAGGCAGCTATGTAATATGTTAGTGCAAAACACTCCCCCCCTCACCTGCCCGCTACTCACCCACTCGTCCATCTGCCCCCTCACCCGCTACTCATATGTTTCATCGATATATACACACTGTGTAATACAAATCGGTTGTCTAAGAAAAAAAAGGATTCAATCAATGGATAGAGTCAATACAAATCCTGTTAAAAACAACTCCAACCTCCAACACAATGACATTACGTTTCAGCAAGCCCATAGCAAAAATAGCAAACTAGCAAAAAATACTCCACCAATGAATTCTTCTCTGTGCAAAAAAAAGGCAAACAAACGTTACGTAATTTTCAAATAAAGGCAACCAAACGTTACGTAATTTTTCGTACCCTCTGATTTTCAAAGTTGAGTTAGAACCGGAATGTGAAAATATATCAAAAATGATGCACTTTTGTCAATCGGACCATATACCGGAAATGGCGGTATGTCTGGAGAAAACATCATCGACCGTGCACGTTTGTGCAATGTGCACGTTTCTGCACACTTTTCTCTTAAAAAAGTGTATTCGAGCGCAAATTACACCACCTTTAGGGAGGTTCTAACAAGAGAAAGATTGTAAGATGAAATTAGACCCAAGTTATGGGTCAAAGAAGGGTAAAGTTTCCATTTTTGCCCTAAGTTTCTCGCTGTTGGACTGGGGGTCACGTTTTGAAACTGAGCCCAAACTTTGGTCATACTTTACCCACGCCCAAAACTTTGCCCAAGAGAGCATGGGGCGCTGAAGAGAGTTAGACAGAAAAGTTGGGGGTGGGTAAAGTTTTGCACAAAAAGCATCTTAGAACCTCCCTTAAGGCGACTTGAGCATAACTTTTCTATGACTTTTCTATAACTTTTTTATGACATATTTTCACATCCTGATGCTAACTCAACTTCGAAAATCAGAGGGTACACTCCCTTTAATTAGCATGCCTTAGGTAAAATGACCCTCTCACCTGCACAAAGCTCTCGGCGCACCAGCCGCATATCACCACCTGGTCGTAGTACGTCTGCGACCTGCAAATCGTCACTATACAATGGGGTTTGCGCCCTGGAAATGGGGACTGGACATGATGAAACCGAGCATTACAAGCTAAACTGCGTGGATTTCTCGAATGCTACTGGAAACATACAAATTTCAGATCTCATTCGTGATTCGAAAAAAACAAGAACTCGTTTCACTCTATACGATTGATGCGAAACTACCCATGTGTCACATCGCCCTTCTTATTAAACAACACTCGGTGTCTCATCTGAACACTGCGTGTGTCACGCATATGCCCATCTAATCCCCTCCCCCTTCTCATTTAAACCTGCCCATCTAGAATCTACTTACTACCTAGCCACCCCTACCCAGTATCACCAAGTCTCCCTCCCCCTCTATCTCCCTTCCTCCCTTTCTTTCTGTCTCCCTCCCCCTCTCTCTCTTTCTCTCCCTTCCTCCCTCCCTTCTCTCTCCCCCCTCTCTCTCTTTTCCTTCCTCCCTCCCTCTCCTCCCCCCCCTCACCTGAACCTGCCCATTGCCTCCTGAATCTTCTGCCCCGTGAGCCTCCGCGGACAGAACACGTCCCCGCTATCCGCGTAGAACTGCACGTACATCTTGCGCTGCCACAGCTCCTTCGCCACCTGCAAGAGGGGATGTTGAAACTTTCACTTTATAGTGAGTTTTCTAAACAGAATTTTTATTTATGAGTTTTGAGGAGTGAGTTTTCTATGACTACGCTGTTTGTCAGTAAATTCAAAACAATTCTAGCAGCGCACTTGAAAAAACATATAATAAAGCACGAAAAGTATTTCGACATTTTTCATCCCCACCCAATACGTTTCACATCAAATGTAAAACCAATACAGTATACGTGACGGCAATGCCAACACTACAACGCACGACCAGTAAGTAGGCTCAGAATAATCATGAGATTGGTTGACATTTTACACCTTGCCCATCTTCTTCAACGCCTTCATAAATGACCTACTCTCTCTCTCTTCTCTCTCTCTCTCTACTCTAGGTAAAGGTATCCCCCCGATTCAAGAGATTAATCTGCGCAGAGGGTCGAAGGAAGACTATGGCACTACACCATAGCCCAGCGATTTTTCACTATTTTGTAAATACGGAGTACTTTGAAAAATTAATGTAGAGAGAGGGGAGAGAGAGGGGGGAGAGAAAAGCAGGTGGAGGACTTTCAGATTGCGACTTCATACTTTTACGTTTCATCAATTCCACTACATCCACAAAGACTCGTTTCATCAATAGACACAAATCGATTAAGAACATAAACTTGTACCCTACACTCTCTTCTCCCCCCCCCCCCCTCCCCTTCCCGCACCTGAATGAACATCCTCTGCTCGACCGTCATGCCCTCCTCCTCCAACAGTATGTGCTGCTCCTTCTCCTCCCCCGGCATTGTCACAAGGGACACCGTCGGAGGGGGCTCGTCGGGGGTGTGATTCTCGAACTGCAACAAGCATTCAACAGAACAATACACGTAGTTGATAAAGTCTTCGTACATATCCGTTTCGTACTTCTCAGCATTCCTGTGTGAGAAAACTTTGATTTTATCTTAACATTCATAAATTTAAATAGGTTTCAATAGCATTTTATAGTGTAAGAACAATTTAGTAGAGTCAATAGTCGCACAGTCAGAAACCAGACAGATCTTACCATACCGTCATCTGTAATCATCTATGTAATATCAACCCGATTCTGACTCGATAACAACCGGCCACCGTCATGCTGACTGACTATACATACACATATACATCATTATACATCACACACCAAGTGTATCAAATATGTTTCCGCCACACTTCTTCTCTAACACCACTAATGAGCAATTAATTCACACGGTTTGCTACAACCACCATACCGATGATCTTCTTCCCATACGATCATGCGCTAGACACCCACTACGACTATTCAAAATATACCATCGTTATCTTGCGGTTCTGTTACATCCGCCTTTACATCTGTTACATCCGCCTACTTGGCATCCGCCTTTTTTGACAACAAAAAAAACAAACACCCCAACTTTCACCACTGTGTCACCGACATGACATAACGACGCTTTCTTTCTGACATTACACATTACAGTACCGTTCCCCACATCTTCCCCACCTCATACATACGACACACCGACGATCTCATTCATTCATCCTGTACTAAAGTTCAATTCACCCACTGTAAGTTCACCCGGCATGGGGTTACAGTGCACACCATCACAGTGCTTACAGTGCAGGGTGGGTGTGTAAGTTCAACTCATCCCCCTGTAAGTTCACCCCCTCACCTTGACGGCTCCCTCCGCCGCAGCTGCCGCGCACCTTCCGCCCCCGCCTTTGCGAACCGCGGCATACTCGGGCGCTGGTAGTCCATCTCCCCGCTGCGGATCAGCTCCGCCACGAATCTGTGCAGGTAGATATGTAAGGAAAAGGAATACTAGTAATTGCAAGGAATCAATAAGTATACATTATTACAAGCATACGCAGAATTACTTGGAATACTAGTAATTGCAAGAATCAATAAGTATACATTATTACAAGCATACGCAGATTACTTGGTAGGAGCCATTCAGTAAATGGCTGATAATGAAACATACAATCCGCCAAATACAGTTTAACAACTTGTGACAATAGCAAGTCGTTTTGAATAAAGCATACACGTTAAAATGATTGTTCGACGTACATCACATGTCACTCAGCTTTGGAACCCCGGAACAAACCCACTCACTCAATGAACAAAACCATGTCAGTCAAATTATTGGTTACCCTGCCAACGTAGTATATGCCCCTCTTAAGAAACGTATAATTCACCAAAACTGATCAACATCATGACTACACATCAGCATGTGGGGGAGAGCGCTACTACGCTCACAGGATACCGCATACTCGGGCGCCGTGGCTCGGCGCTATATACTAAAGTGGAAAAAAATCCCAAATGATTGACTGAATTCTACACGAGTTATGATTCGCAGGCAGGTTGACTGTAGCGAAAGAGTTATGGCAAAACTCGTCAGCGGATCCAAACCCGCGATCCGTGATTGTCAGGCGAAACTTTACGAGTTGCGCCATAGAAGCAATGTGTGCTGGCTGCTAATTCTGAGCGACCTCACTGCGTTTATCGAAAAGAATGACGGCCATTCTTATCATTTCTGGTGAAACGTAAAGCTCGCGAAAACATGAAAACTCGTAGTTACCGTATCATCTATTTGAAATTTTCGTGCCCGGACCCACCATGGGGAAGCTAGAGGGTCTTTTCAATTTTTTGCCGTCTTTATACACGTACGCATTCGGGTACGCTCGCTATCCGTGTCTATGCACACGGCGTCTGAAGCACTGCTCATAGCTGATCACTGATCACTGACGGGTGTTGGTAAAAGCCGGACCGGACCGGACCCGGACCGGACCGGACCGCATGGTAAAAGCCGGACCGGACCGAAATCACCGGACCGGCATTAATTTCACATTTTCACTTCTGTCATTGTATTAAAACGTTATTATTGCATTGTTTCTACTCATTCTACTCCATACAACGTTCCTTTATCAAGTTTCATCCTTGCCTGGTGAATCCCATTGTTTCCGGACGAGCCGGACCAATTTGAATAGAACCGGACCGAGCCGGACAGAGCCGGATCGGCAGATTTTATCACTGATAGTTGATGAATGGTAGAAATCCAAGTCCCCTTGACTGAATCACAACATTGTAACAGCCAACACGCTTCATTAGGGGCGGCGCGCAGCGGCGCCCGTTTGTTTTGAGCTGTGACGCGCGCAACACGCCACTCCCAAGGCACACACGATTTCTCTATTCTAATACAATATACTTAATTAGTGTGCGTTATTTGTTAGAATATCACTTTGTAAGACCTATGAGTATGATTCGTGAAACCAATATCGGTTGCGGCATCCAAAAACCGCCCTCTCTTGCTCTCTCCCGCTTTGCCACTAAACGTGTTTACGACGGCGGCGGCGGCGGCGGCGGCGGCGGCGACGACGGTGTGCATCACGTAAGCTCCGCCCACTGCACTTTGCGCTCATTGGTCGCTCGGCTCTCTTGCGTGCGCACTCTGATTGGCTGAGCGCATGCCCCGCCCTTCGTTCACCCACTCTCGTGTCGGCTCGCCGTCCAGGCCACCGCCCCAGTTTTGGCGCGAAAACTGTGGGGGAGGGGAGTGTGCGGAGCGGAGTGAGTGGGTAAGAGAGAGAGACGCGAAATAGCGCGTGTCAATGAGAGACTGGCATTGGCAGGCGCACGAGCGATTCGACAAAGCAGTGCGTTTCCATATTCAGGATACGTTTTCTAAAGTTTCGAATATGTATACATAACATGTTCGGCACATCAACCTGAAAAACAATTTCTTCGAAATTTGAGAAAAGGACATCCATTCTCTTTCGAAAAGTACACGAGTAAAGAGGAGTGGTTTGTTTTGATCTAATTCAACAAAAGCACATGCATAAAATCTCTTCGCAGCTGACTAAAATTTCAAAACAAACCTGCTCTTTCTGATCGATGAAAAATATAGTATGCACTATAATCGTGTCATACATTTTGTTGCAAGTTACTTGTTGGGATTAACAGTATCCTGAATACCTGAACTCAACATGCTAACAAGAAAACAATTAGAGTTTTAAAACATCGTTCGAAAGAGCAGGTTTGTTTTGAAATTTTAGTCAGCTGCGAAGAGATTTTATGCATGTGCTTTTGTTGAATTAGATCAAAACAAACCACTCCTCTTTACTCGTGTACTTTTCGAAGAGAATACTTACTCTATATGCGACATATATCTCTCCGTCCGGTGATTTCATACTCACCGGACCGAGCCGGACCGACCTGGATAGAGCCGGATCGGCAGATTTTATCACTGATAGTTGATGAATGGTAGAAATCCAAGTCCCCTTGACTAGATTACAACATTGTAACAGCCCACACGCTTCATAATTACTCTATATGCGACACATATACATATCTCTCCGTCCGGTGATTTCATGTCTACCGGACCGAGGCGAACTGAGCCGGACCGAGCCGGACCGGCTGATCTTATCACTAATAGGTGATAAATGATGCGTTTTCGAGTTCCCTGAACTAGAATATAACATTTTAATAGTCGATACGTTTCAGATTGTATGCATAGATCATATGTTCCTCTCCGTCCGGTGATTTCATGTCTACCGGACCGAGGCGAACTGAGCCGGACCGAGCCGGACCGGCTGATCTTATCACTAATAGGTGATAAATGATGCGCTTTCGAGTTCCCTGAACTAGAATATAACATTTTAATAGTCGATACGTTTCAGATTGTATGCATAGATCATATGTTTCTCTCCGTCCGGTGATTTCATGTCTACCGGACCGAGGCGAACTGAGCCGGACCGAGCCGGACCGGCTGATCTTATCACTAATAGGTGATAAATGATGCGCTTTCGATTTCCCTGAACCAGAATATAACATTTCAATAGTCGATACGTTTCACTAATAGGTTATAAAGTTCACTAGACTACATTTTTTTTCGAGCAGGACCTATTATTATTATATCATTGATAAATTATTTATGGAAAATATCCTCAAGATTTGGATAGAACAATCGCCTTTTCTACTAAAACGTCCTATTGTCTCTGTCCGTCATTCCAGAGTCATAACTAGCTTCAAACTCAACCGATTCACATGAAACTTGGTAGAAAGTTGTATTCTTTTGCAAGGACGACGACAAAATTCAGGCACCTCTCAACTCCTCCTCTACGTCCATATTCGGTCAAAAAACCACCAAAAATGGTCACTTTTGCACTTTTTCTTGTGTGTCCGCGGGCATAACTCCGTTTCTACAGAACCGATTTGCGTCAAACTTTGCAGAAAGTTTACATATTACTCCAGGATGCAGTCCACTTCGTGATTACTCTCCAAATACACTCATTGCCTATATTTGGTAGAAAAACCTCAAAATTCGCCGATTTTGGTGATGTCCGCTGCAAAAGCTTCTCACCTAAGAAAAAGTTTCGCTTCTTGTTCTGTAATTACTTTCAACAAATAGTTTTGTCGCTAACCTGCAAGTTTCATCATCATTGGTTACGGTGTAAGGAAAATATAGCCAAATTAGCAAAAGCCGCGCGCGCTCTCTCGCCTCACTTTTGCGATTTTTAGTATTTCCGCGGTCATAACTCGATTCATACAGAACAAATTTGCATGAAACTCATAAGATAGTTGAGTTCACGTCTTCTGATGCAGTCCACTTTGTGACAGTTCTCAATTTTGCTTTCATTACCTCTATTTATGGTCGAAAACCACCAAAAATAGACACTTTTGCACCTTTTCTTGTGTGTCCGCGGGCATATCTCCTTTTTTACTTGACCGATTTGCGTGATGTTTTTCAGAAAGTTTACATATTACTTCAGGACGCATTCCACTTCGTGATTACTCTCCAATTACACTCATTGCCTATATTTCGAAGAAAAACCACGAAAGTAATCGATTTTGTTGCTGTTCGCAGCGAACGTGTCTCATCTAAGAAACATCTTCGCTTCATTTGCCGTAAATACGTTCAACAAATAGTTTCAACAAAAAGAGCGTACCTGCAAAATTCAGTGTTATTGGTTACGGTGTGAGGAACATATTGTCAAAAAAAAGCGCGCGCCAAGAACTTTACTTTTGCGATTTTGATTAGTTCCGCGTTCATGACTTGATTCATACTAATCCAATTTGTATGAAACTTTGAAGATAGTTGAGTTTACGTCCTCGGCTGTAGTCCACGTTGTGATAGTTCTCAATTTTGCTTTCATTATCCGGTTAAAACAACCCATCACAATCTCGCTGTCCAGCAGCGGAAGCTCCATGTCCAAGCAAATTTTTTTACTTCAATCTCTAAAAACGCATTGACAAAGAACAGAGAGAGAGAAAGAGAAAGAAAGAGAGAGAGAGAGAGAGAGAGAGAGAGAGAGAGGGAGAGAGAGAGAGAGGGAGAGAGGAAAAGTTAGAGAGAAGCATATAGATATATACAGAGAAAGGCAGTGTTAGAGCGCGTAAGAGTATTGTTATCGTTGCATTGACAATAGAAAAAATGCGAGAGGAGACTTGAGAGAAGGAAAAAGAGGGAGAAAGGGAAAAAGAGGAAGAGTTAGATGAAGAAGGAAAGGGAGATATAGAGAGAGACAGAAAGAGAGAAAGGAGAGAGAGAGAGAGAGAGAGAGAGAGAGAGAGAGAGAGAGAGAGAGCAGAGAGAGAGAGAGCAGAGGAAGAGAGAGAGGAAGCAGAGAGAGAGAGGGGGGAGAGAGGAGGGAGAGGGGGATAGAATGAGAGGAGATGAGAAAGAATTTTATTGTGAGCAAAGGAAAATATAGTTCAGAAAAAGAAATGTACAATATTATCATTGATCTATGTATTCAAAGACATTGATAGGCAGCGTGCGGAAGCTCTTTCTGTATAAGCGAGAACATTTAAATTCAGAAATATACACTTTAATAATCAGTTTCACACAAAATGTTATGAAATTGTAAATAAACAGTATTATTGATCATAACAAAAACTTGTATGAATTTCTATTCTTCTCATTTTCATGACCTAGCGCGGAGGCGCGCGACAGCGCGCCGGAGCGCTAGTAAAAACAATCTCATATATGTCACAATGACAAGTTGTAAGATATTAACGAACGATGTACATGTAAGAACAACAACATAAGAAGATTGTGCAGAAAGTTGAAATGAAAAGTAATCTTAAAAAAGTCAATGTAATGTACAGAACTATACAATTTCATAAAGGCACAGATGTGAAATATATTCTTTGAAAAGGCACGTGCGAGTAAGCCGGTACACTAAACAAGAAACGATGTGGCGGCATAATACAATGTGGTGATAGTTTCCGTTGGAAGCGCGTCTGTGTCCCCACGGGGGAGGACGCGATGTGGAACTCGCAGAAGTCCATTGTAGTGGAGAAATGAGCAGCCGGTAGGGATAACCATGGTGAAGTGTCCGCGTCCGCTGCTGCTGTGCACCGTCACTCCAATCAGGGTCACATCTGAGCCGCCATCACCCAGCTGAAGTAACACATTTGTTGTTGTATTTTCCCTTCACACCATCGGAATTGAAGCGTGTATGAAAACGTACCCGCATGCGCCTTGGAATAACATTCAAATATGGATTCTCGAAATCCTGCCGCGATTAGCCGGTCCAGCACCTGAAACGTATCGACTATTGAAATGTTATATTCTGGTTCAGGGAACTCGAAAGCGCATCATTTATCACCTATTAGTGATAAGATCAGCCGGTCCGGCTCGGTCCGGCTCAGTTCGCCTCGGTCCGGTAGACATGAAATCACCGGACGGAGAGGAACATATGATCTATGCATACAATCTGAAACGTATCGACTATTAAAATGTTATATTCTAGTTCAGGGAACTCGAAAGCGCATCATTTATCACATATTAGTAATAAGATCAGCCGGTCCGGCTCGGTCCGGCACAGTTCGCCTCGGTCCGGTAGACATGAAATCACCGGACGGAGAGATATGTGTCGCATATAGAGTAATTATGAAGCGTGTTGGCTGTTACAATGTTGTGATATAGTCAAGGGGACTTGGAATTCTACCATTCATCACCTATTAGTGATAAAATCTGCCGATCCGGCTCTGTCCGGCTCGGTCCGGCTCGATTCAAATCGGTCCGGCTCGTCCGGAAACAGTGAGATTCACCGGACAAGGATTAAACTTGATAAAGAACTGTTGTGTGGAGTAGAATGAGTGAAAAGAATGTAATAATAATGTTTAAGAACAATGTTTGAGGTGAAAAAGCGAAATTATTGCCGGTCCGGTGATTTCGGTCCGGTCCGGCTTTTACCATGCGGTCCGGTCCGGTCCGGGTCCGGTCCGGTCCGGCTTTTACCAACACCCATCACTGACAACTCACTGATCATGGCTGAACAGTCCGCGTCGGATGAGTTCGATGAACAGCAGCATGCACGCCGCCCACTCCTCGTGGTAGTGAACAGAACCGGGATGGGGACCTGGAATTCGAGAATATTAATGAGTCCATTCGGAATTCGACGAAAAGCATCACCAACAATACGAACGCATCCACGGGACCACCGAAAGAATTGTATTACTGCACTTTACCGTAACCTTACCGTGAATTACATTACCATGTGCTACTTGATTCGAGATAAATATTCTGTTTCCAGATTCCCTTCCTCTCGGAATGTCGAAACAGTAATTCGGAATAATAGTAATATTGAGATTATTCAAACCGCGGAGCCTACAATGAGAAAGGGAATGGTTTCAAATCAAATATTATTGCACGTACAAAACAAAATTACGAGTTACAAAAAATTGTTTACACGTTATCACGTTAGATTGTCTTGATTACAACATTGAATTCGACACTTTCCACCGCAAATAAGTTACACCTTCCTCATAACTGAGCTGCACAAAAAAACCGACACAGGTCGCACTACTTTTTGAATCATCAAAAAACCCGTTCAAATACGTTTCACACCGATATCACATGCCCTCTTCGTCTCAATCCACAATATCAACTGCTCACCTTCCGAAACATGTATTCCAGTATGATAGCCTGCAGACTCATCCCACCGAACTTTCCCTGCGACGCCGAACCACTCCAGCTGCCAGCCGGCTGGTGGTCCAGGTGGTGACGC
Organism: Rhabditoides inermis; assembly: GCA_963966185.1. Lineage (NCBI taxonomy): Eukaryota > Metazoa > Nematoda > Chromadorea > Rhabditida > Rhabditidae > Rhabditoides > Rhabditoides inermis. The sequence continues at coordinate 186,944 of CAWZYM010000333.1, read as the reverse complement.
AGCACCTGAAAACGGACCATTCCCCTCTCTCTCTCTTCCTCTATCTTTCTCTCTCTCTCTCTCTCTCTTACCTCCCTCCTCTAACTTCCATATTCCAATCACCCTCATTTCCCCATTTCATTACGACTACTGTTATTAGTCATTCCTGCGCCATAATTTCTAGTCTAATCGCAACTCGCTGATTTGCATGTCTGGATGGGCGAATAAAAGGCGGGCTCGGCGGGCTGCCGGCATCCATTCGCCATGGCTCAGTCCGTCCCTCCCGGAGATATCAACACCCAGCCGGGTACCAAGATCGTCTTCAATGCCCCCTACGATGACAAGCACACCTACCACATCAAGGTGTGTTGTCTTGGATATCGTCTGATATCGATAAATCCTCATCATCTCCCGTTCAGATCACCAACGCCGGAGGTCGTCGCATCGGATGGGCCATCAAGACCACCAACATGAAGCGCCTCGGCGTCGACCCGCCGTGCGGAGTGCTCGACCCCAAGGAGGCCGTGCTGATGGCCGTCTCTTGCGACGCGTTCCAGTACGGTCAGGAGGACACCAACAACGACCGCATCACCATTGAGTGGACCAACACCCCCGACGGCGCCGCCAAGACCTTCCGCCGCGAGTGGTTCCAGGGCGACGGAATGGTGCGCCGCAAGAACCTCCCCATCGAGTACAACCCTTGAACAATCCATGCTTGCTCAATAAATGCTCTTCAAACAAGATCATGATTGCGTTGCGCTCAATTCACAGTAACTTATCAGAATAGTGTTTTGTCTGAATCTGCACATGCTGCGTCCATCACTCCTTTTTCTCACTTTTCTCACATTTCTCACTTTTCCCGTTTTCCGCGTGGAGAAAAAAACTCGGAAAAAAAACTGGACAACCGTTTTCTGGACATCATTGGCAGCATCAATCTGAATGTGCGAGTTCGCCCTCATGGGGAAACGACGCCGACGGCTCACCCCGGTTGCTACCGGACCCAACGATCCTTCCGTTGCATCACGTGCGCTTCTTTGCCACCATTTTCGTTCTGTTCACTAGACTCCCTACGATGTCACCGAGCAGAGGCAACGTCCGAGGGCTCTCCCTCCCTCCCTCCCTCACCACACACTCACTCCCCCCTCTAGTGAGTCATCTCTCACCTTGCTGACAATGATTGCCCTGTGGCTGCCCTCTCGCTGCACTGTCACCGCCCACTGCAGCATCAGCTTCACGCGAATCACCACCTGCAAAAAAAACGTCATCGTCGATGATCTCCCAAATTCTAAATAAATAAGGCGAATCACCACTTGCCTACCATCAAAATTATCGTCACTGATGGTCACAATTTTCCACTTTTCATTAGCAAAAAAACCACTAAATAAGAAACCTGTTCATTACAAAGATAAGAAAAATGAAGAAGGCATGACAACTCCCAGCCGCCTCCACTCACCTGCGTGGCGTGGTCCCTGCTCTTGAACTGAACAGCGTCCTGGCGAGTTCAGCCACCGCCCCCGGTTGGAGGGGGCAGACAGAGTCGAGCGCGCCGATTGTGCAGCAGTCCACCACAGATGCTGGATGTACAGGTGAGTAAAGTGATTCGTGAAATCACTTTATAAATTCATGAACAAACAACTTTTTTCAGATTCAAATAACCAGATTCCCTTCCTCTCGGAATGTCGAAACAGTAAACATCAGAATAAGATACCATCAAAATTGTGCATATGTGAGAGTATAAGTGGAAGTAACTACGTTTCACTTTATCCACAATTACAGCAAGGTAGGAAATTGACAATGGCAACTTTGGAATCCTAAAAAAACTCACCAACAAATCACGCATATGTGTGCTTACTGCAACAAGCTAGTACAGAATAATAAACTAATAAAAATTTTATATTTATGTGTACAATACTATCTGCGTTTCACACTAGCTACAATTAAAGCAAGGCATACAAATGATAATGCATCAATTATTTGAAAACACAAAAAAACTCACCAAACTGCGACTGATCCTTCTGATTGAACGACCAGCGCTGCTCCACGGCCTCGCTGCGTCTGCAGAGGAATTCTCTCTCTCTCCTCTCTCTATCTCTATCTTCTGCTTCCCCTCTCTCTTCCCTCTCCTCTCTCTCTCTCTGTCTCCTGCTTCCCCTCTCTCTTCTCCCCCCCCCCCTCTCTCTTCTCTTCTCCCCCTGTCTCTCTTCTCCCTCTCCTCTCTCTCTCTATTCTCCCCTCCCTCTTCTCCCCCTCCATCTCTCTCTCCCTCCTGCTTCCCCTCTCTCTTCCCTCTCCTCTCTCTCTCTCTGTCTCCTGCTTCCCCTCTCTCTTCTCCCCCCCCCCCCTCTCTCTTCTCTTCTCTCCCTGTCTCTCTTCTCCCTCTCCTCTCTCTCTCTCTCTCTCTCTATTCTCCCCTCCCTCTTCTCCCCCTCCATCTCTCTCTCCCTCCTGCTTCCCCTCTCTCCCCCCCCTCCCTCCCTCCCCTGCACCTCTTGATCTCCTCCTCCCTCATCCTCAACAGCTCCATGAACTTTTCCGTGTCCGCGCACCGCGGAATGGGCAGCTCGAGGATCGAACACGGCAACTAAAGTAATGATGCCCGTTCGTTTTGATCCGTGGTTGTAAAACATTCTGAAGTGACGAAAAAAGCGAAGTTTGTATGTATGCATGTATATGTTCGCACACAAAAAAGAGTTATAAAACATCGTTTGAAAGAGCACGGTTTGTTTTGAAATTTTATTTAGTCAGAGATTTTATGCATGTGCTTGTTGAATCAGATCAAAACAAACCACTCCTCTTTACGCATGTACTTTTCGAAAGAGAATAATCATAAGCTCACATCTTATCCTTGGTTTGTCTTCCACCCACCCACCTCCTGACTGGTGGCCGCGTTCTCGAGCGACTGCAACACGATCAGGTAGCTGGCTGCTGTCTGCAGGTGGCCGTCGCGGAGAGAGAGACACCTGTAGTGGATAGAATGAATAGACAAATATCCAGTGAGTGTCAAAGCTCATAGACAGAAAACGAATGTGCAAATGGGAGAAAACAATTACGTTTCACAATCAGTCCATATAGTGGGCCCGCAAATGAGTTCCACTCTTTTCATGAGAGACATTAGTGCGGTTAGACAAGGATCAGAATCCATTGGATGATGTTTTCAATTTGACAAAATTTGCGGGGGGCAGCCAGGGTCGAACCCACGGACAGCTGCTTGCTAAGTGAGAGCGTTACCACTGCGCCACTCGCTCATGTGAGACGATCCGAGAAATAGAGATATGCCAAAAAAACAAAATGGAAAGACAAGCATAATAACTTACAAAACTGTTCCGTATTTCCTCAAAATCCCCGGATTCCACTTTCCTTCCTAAGTATCATAGAAAGTGACCATAAAAAACTTGGACAAATACGTTTCAAAATTAGTAGAAAACACCATTGCATGTATCAATGTCAATCGGGCATATCGAACTAAAGAACTCAGCTGAACATGAATACTACATCCAAATCAATCTCGCTCTCCACTCGACAGTATACTCTTGACGCACCTCGAATAGATCATTGGGACTGGCAGTGACAGCAAAGAGGGCGGGCCACAGGGCCAGCTCCGTCTTCCGCACACAGTGAACCACAGTCTGCAGAAACTCCGGGAACTCCTGCACGAAAGCCACCGCGCGCGGCAGAAGAGGGTCTGCAAGATTGAATCATACAAATCGAGAACACATAGTCTAAAATATGTCAAAATCGTTGGCCCTCTACATCCACCAAGTGCACCAACATCAAGCACCACCAACCATCACCAGATTCCCTATGGTTCCCCTCCCACCCACCAGGTATGGGTTCGCTGCTGGTCGCCTCTTCGTCCAGCACACTGTGCAGCAACAGCTCCAGAGCGTGCGAGAAGTGCGCAAGGTGTCTGAAAAAGAGAAGGTAAACTTTCATCAGGTCTACCCGGAAGACATTATTTCCTACATTCTTCACACACACTCGTTGTTTATAATAAGCACCGTAAACGCTATTGATCACATTGATTAAACTGACAAACTCATTTCGTTTTTTTTCTTCAAGAAACTGTTCTTCCGAGAGAAATGAGATTGTGAACACTATTCTTCCGAGAGAAATGAGATTGTGAACGGTACGATGCAAAATAAAGAACATTCATTTCTCTCTCTCTCTCCTTCCCCTTCTCTCTTCCCCCTCTCACAACAGAGAGATGACACATCTCTCAAAAAACCCTAAAATGCGTTCCACCCTCCGCATATCCACACTCATACAACGAAAGCGACAATTCTAGAAAGAGAACGAATAACGTAAGACAACACCCCTCCCGCTCTCACCTCACTGTTCCTGTTGAGTGAATGAAGCACCATCCCTCCTTCTCCTCCTCTTTTCCCGGCCCTCCACCCTCTCCATACACACACGGCACGCTCTCCACTCCCAGAGCCACACAGTCCGAGCTGCTGATCTCTGAACGAAAACACATACATATGTTTCTGGTATAGAATAGCAGCACTAACACTTCGAGCACATCGGTTTTCCGAAAGTAGAACAGAACATTGCAGAAATGAGCAGAAGTCAGAAGCAGAAGGCATTCATATATTGGCATACTATACTCACATATGGGGTGTATATCCAGTGTGAATGGGAGCATGACCCTCATGGATATGAACGTGCCCTGATTGACGGTGCTGCCGCGCCGGCCAGGGAACAGCCACACCACCTGCAGCCACACCTGAAAGAAACCATACTCTACCACTTGCGCAGCGATTATCAGATATGACACCATAATTTAAGTCACTAACTATATTTCTTCTGAAAACAAGTAACATCAATTTGAGACGAAAATTATATCAAAAAACGCATGAGCAAAATGCTTTTTACGAAAACACACGCGCGAAAAATGATAGTTGTGAAACCCATGGGTGGTGGTGCGATCGGCCATCATTTTTTGGACATCTACGTGCACAGTCAGTCGTCGGAATGGTACGTCCGTTTCAAATGTTTTACTTGATGCCGTATGTTTCGTTTGCTGTATGCATTTGTACGAAAAACTTGCGATCAAATTCATACCACACATCTCATAGCATCTCTGTCTGACAAGTGACCAGCTATCGAGGATACACTCAAACTACTAGTGACATCATAGAACGGGAAAAAACTATAGAAGTATAGTTATCGACTGATATCGTTTAAAATGATTAGTATAAGTAACGATGGTGCAATCGTTTAAAAAAACTGTAACTTTTGAAATGGATTGCTACAAACAAACCCATCGCTCTCCCCCCTAATGATTTTACATTGACTGTGGAGTAGGTCACGGATGTCGATGGTGACCAAACTGTCCATCCACCTCCACCTTGACGTGTTTCTCTCTGACGTGTACGGCCACCAAGTGTCATTTTCCGTCGTTGTAAAAGCAACAAAAAAATGAAAGAAACACGCGCAGACTTATCACACACCAGGTCAACCAATACAGTGACACGCGCGGTATCATTCGAGGGCGCGCTGTGAATGATACTACGGTAATAGCGTTGGTAGTGTCTTGCATGAAGGATCTGCAGTGTCTTTTCGATTTTTTGTCGTCTTTACGCGGCCGCATCCGACGGAAACGAACCCACGCCGCTGCCAAAGTCGACAGACAGCTTCACTGCGCCCGACTCGAGCGACAACGACATAAAGTCCTTCTGAAACCCTCAACGTCACTTGCCCTGTAAAAAGGCGCACACCTCCTTGCCGACGTAGAACATCATTCCATTGGGCGAGTAGGTGACAAAAAAGAGAGCAAGAACCGTCTTCTTTTGCGGGTTCCAGTAGCCGAGGTTGTAGATGAGGTATCCGTCGCCAGCCAGAAACATGCCTGAACACAAGTTGTGGAAACGAAAGAAAGAGAAAGAAAGAGAGAAGGAGAGAGATAAAGAGAGAGAGAGAGAGAGAGAGAGAGAGAGAGAGAGAGAGAAAGCGTGAGTGAGATATGAATGGTGACTGACCGGTGTCTTGAGTGTAGTCGAGGTTGATGGGCTGCTTGGTACCAGTGACATGGATCAGGCCTCTCTCTCTCCACTGGCTGACCCACTGGCTCTCCAGACCCACTGGCTCTTCGTGCAGCCACAAAGTCGCGGTTGCGCACCTCGGACGCGATCTGTAGCAGTCATGACGTCATAGATGCACCGCCACAACACTGCATACCTTGGCAGTCCTGGGCACTCCTCCGACAAATAACTTGAAAAGCGTTTGGTGAAGATTGAGAACAGACTTGTTTCCGGCAGCGGTTCCGGTCTGAAATAGATACGTCACGTCTCTTCTGTTATCCATTCTCCTCGCAACTCACCTTCTCCTACTAAATCTGCTGCTGTTGGGGTGGTAGAGTCGCACAGTTGCCGTCTTTCCGATCCTCTTCACCTCCAGCTTCCTCCACTCGTTATCGTTCACCTTGCTGTCCAGTCCCATCACCAGCGGTCCGGCTCCCAGGTTCACAGACACCTTGGGCTTTCCGTACTCCACTTCCACGGCAATGTAGTCGTCAGTGGGCACGGCGCGGGTGCCGGCCGATCCCTTCTCGTTTCCGAAAAAGAGCGGGATTTCGTGCTCCTTGTCGGTCTTCATGTGGAAGGCGAGATGAGTGTAGGCGGCCGAGCGGGAGACTGCTGCTGCCTCCCTCAAAGTGCGCGCCAGCGTGATCCTGTTGGCCGCGTCCCTAGCCACCGCCTACTTCTCCATGAGCTGTTCCAACCTGTCAGCCAGGAAGTCGACCGACGCCGTCTTTCCGGCCACAGCCTCATTTTACTTCTCGAATGCGCCCATCACCTGCGGGGCGACCTTGGCGAGGGCGTCCACATTCTGGCGGATCATCTTAGGTCCTTGGACAGCGTCCGTCGCCTTTTTGGCCACGTTGTCCGCATCATGCTCCAGCTTCTTCGCGTCCTGCTTCGCCTTCTCGAGGGCGGCGAAGCTGTCCTTGTTCTGCTTCTCGATAGCCTCCATCATCGAGTCGAGCTCCGAGAGCTGAGTCGAGTTGGTCTTGTCGGTAGTCTTGAGTCCTTCACGGGCAGACTGCATTGCAGCCACACTGTCACGATTGGCGTCGATCTGAAAAAAAAATGATGAAGGATAATAAAGAAAAAAAAGGAGAAAGGAGAAGTACACACCGAAATCTTTTCATCCTCGACTTGCTTCTCGAGCTCGCTGACTGGTGGAGGTCAGTCGTGGTGGAGGTCAGCCGCCTTGCGAACCAGCACTCGTTCACGCGTCGTTCACGCGGTCCCTCTGAAACAAACACGTCAATCACCACAATCCCTGTTTCGTCAACACTCAACATCACCCTCCAAACTGACCATCTCCTGCACGCTCTCCTCCTCCTCGGCGAGCAATACCTGAGTGGTTTGCGCCACTCGGCAGCATTCTTCGGAGTGTTGGACACATCGTCGTAGGCGTTGGCGGCTGCGACAGCGTTTCGCGAGTCGGCGCGTGCCGATCCAAACGTGCGGTTGAGAGAGGCGGCAGTCTGCTGCAGCTCGTCCGCCTTTAACACAACCTCCTTGGGCAGCAGCTGTAAATAATCGATGCTCCTTCCTCCTACTTCTCCCCACCCCCTCTCTCCTTCACTTACGTCGTCCAAGAATTCTTTACAATTTCGTTCAATTTTCAATTTCGTCAACATACCGAATCACGTTGAGAGCCTGTTTACACATGTCTTTATTTATTTCATTTATTACTGCCGGTATCAACAATGTGACAAATATATAATGGTTATACAAATGAAATCAATGTGTCGGTAAGTTTATCATCCAAGTGTCATAATCCATTCTCGTCGCTCGTATCCATTCCGCTTTCAACCTTGTACGGCCATCCTCGTCTCCTCTCCTTGTCTGGTGGGCCTCTCCACTCTATCAGCCTCGTTCCCCACTTGTCCGTCCGCGCCATCCTCCATACGTATTTCCATTTTCTCTTTGCAGCTTCTTCTACGACATCCTTCAGCTTCGTCCTCCGTCGTAGCTCATCGTTCCGAATGCGGTGATTGAGCGTTATTCCGCACATAATCCTCTACATCTTCCTCTGCGCAACTGACAGCTTGTCCTCGTCGGTCTTCAGTAGGTTCCAAGACTCTGATCCATACAGGAAAAGCGGCAACACATGTGTGTAATAGACCGCTCTTTTCATTCGCTTTGGCATGCTCCTGTTTCGCATCATTTGTGCTCGAAGGCGCCCCAAGCCGCTGATATTCTTTTGTCTATCTCCGGCGAAACAATCTCCTCGAAAGACAGACGTCCTCCTAGGTAATTGAAGTTGTCCACCCGCTGTAGTTCTTTCCCCTCGAACTTGATCTTTCTTCTTCCCATACTCATCCACACCGTCTTCTCCGTATTAATCAGCAGCGTGGTCTCCTCATAGCGCATTCGAGAGAGTGTACAAGGCGTGTATTGAGCCACGACTGCTGTATGCTGCAGAAGGATGGTTTTCTGCTAACGAGACGGACAGGGCAAAATTCGAACGAGTGAACATGCACGCAACTCGCTTGGGGCAAAACGATTTTGTGTCTTCGGACAGAACAGTTCTGGAGAATACAAAGTGGAGAATCAGTGACGCGATGAATAGAATATGAAACGCGTGATCGCTTCTTCTTCAAATATCAAATGTAAACCCGGCGCTTGATGTCGCAGGGAGTTTTCTGTTCATATCTGGTGATGATTTAATTACCAAAGTTAGAGGTAATTTCAAAAGTACCAACGTGCTAACCCGGGCGATTCGCATTCACATTCTATTGAACACGCGCTACTCCGATCCCGAATTCGATCGAATTCCATCCCGCATCCGACCCCGTACGATCGAAATGTTTTGCTGAAGAGCTGATGCAACAATATACTCGATTGCAAATGCGGCCTGAGAGTGTTGCAAATTACGGCGCGGGACGGATTTGCATATGTTCTTCTGATTGGTTCTCGTTCAAGCATTGTGAATGGGGCGCGGGGCCGTTTTGCAATGACGATTTATATAATTTTATAGATTTATACCCGATTTATAGACTGAGTGCTCGCTTCCAGAAAGCCATTAGATGGGAAAAAAGTGCACTCAGATTTTCGATGTTGAGTCAATTCCAATATGTAAAAATATGCCGAAAATCTTGTACAAAATATGATGAAAATCAGAAGAATATGATGAAAATCAAAAATGTAACATTTTAACTATACTCTGGTCCTGGCGTTAAAACAACCTCGACAACCAGAGTGTACACTTCCAATACCCGTTTAGCATTGTAAAAATCAGATCTCATGACGTTAGTCGACAGATCGCTTAACAAAATGCAAATGTTTTTTTTCAATTGAAAAAAAATTCGGGGGTTTAAAAAGGTTTTCATTTTACTTTGACAAAACCACAAAAGCACAGTTTTGTCCTGTTTTTAATTTGTTTTCAAAAAATTTTCCTGTTTTAAATTTGTTTTCAAAAAAATATTTGCGTCGAAGATGCGCTTACCGGCGCTCTTCTCCTGGTGGTGGATTTGTCGTTATGAGAAAATATCGGTAAATCACAGTTCGGATCGCGCTCTCTTCGCAGTTTCCTTGTATTTTATCTCACGTCACCGCTGAGATTGCTCATTTCGCTGAAACCAGTGAGTGGCGCCAACAGCGCTCCTCCTCCTGGTTATAATGGGCAGAGCCTAACAGTGCAAACCCGGCGCGTCTCACACGCTGAATCCGACCGCGGTATATAGATTGCGAGAGAGAAAAGTTGTCCTGGTAAATTTGCAATTTGGCAATTTGTCAATATCGCGGCTTCCCCAATAAAATGTGGAGGCATTGCCGTGTTTCGGTCTCGAGGGTGTATTGACACAGTATGGAAAAAAGTAAACAAAAATTACATACAAAACTCCAAGATACATTAAAGGTAGTGTTCACTCTGAATTTGAAAGTGGAGTTGACCATACCAGTTTATACTTCTTACAAATAAAATTGGCAAAATATTACATAATGAAACGATTATTTAACTATTTAAAACATGTTAAGAAAGATTCATTCCGTAGTGCCACCAAGAAAAAAAAGACTTTTACAAATAAAATTGGCAAAATATTACATAATGAAACGATTATTTAACTATTCAAAACATGTTAAGAAAGATTCATTTCGTAGTGCTCTCTCTCTCTCCCCCTCTCTCTCTCCCCCCCCCCTCTCTCCCCCCTCTCTCTCTCCCCCTCTCCCTCTCTCTCTCCCTCCCCCCCCCTCTCTCTCTCTCTCCCTCTCTCTCTCCCCCCCTCTCTCTCTATCCCCCTCTCCCCTCCCCCCCCCCCTCTCTCTCTCTCCCCTTCTCTCTCTCTCTCTCTCTCTCTCTCTCCCTCCCTCTCTTTCTCTCTCTCTCTCTCTCCCCCCCCCTCTCTCTCTCTCTGTCTCTAATACTGACACTATTTAATTGTTGTATTCTTTTAATTGATCTGTTAGTGTCAACAGTCCGATATGCGCAGGTTTGTGTTAGTATTTGTAAACGTTTTATGCATGCGCTTTTGTTGAATTGGGTCAAGACAAACTGACTCTCTTTACGCAAGTACTTTTTAACAGATAATATATGTGCTTTTGTTAAATTTCATAGAAATTTCTGCTGTTAGAGATCGCCAAGCTCTGTCGTTCATTATTATGCGCAGAACGATAGAGGACAGATTGTAACGGGGGTAGCAAGTCATTGAAATCGTGATTGTTGCGTATATGCAACTATATTTTGGGTACTGTATACAAACGCTTCGAAACGACACTTCTCTCTATCTTTTCGTTCGCCGCTGCGTAAGTGCATCTGTCATTCGTCTGCGCTCTCTGCTGAAAGCGTACTCTCTCGCGCTATCTCTCGCGCGCTGGCGGGACCACAGGAAGACATTGGCAGGAACACGGCAGGAACACGGTGTTCCTGCCAAAAAAGAGGCGGGGCCAACAGTTTTGATTGGTGGAGCTTATTTCTATGATGACCCTGACTCTCGCGCGAGAAATAAGCTCCACCAATCGTTGGCCTGTTGGCCCCGCCTCTTTTTTGGCAGGAATACCGTATTCCTGCCGTGTTCCTGCCACTTCTTGCTTAGACGCGCAGAGAACGAGAAAGAGAGAGAGAGAGAGAGAGAGAGAAAGAGAGTACGCTTTCGGCAGAGAACCAGAGTGACTGGAAACGACACCCACACACCCACACGCTGGCCTCTCGCCTCATGGGTGCGCGAGATCGCTCATAACTTCTTTCGGAGAAAACTTACGAAGATGCCCGCGATCAATGATCTGTCCTACGGCTAACACGACTTTTTGATATCGTTTCTTGAAAATTCTGGCGCGAGCCCTATCCTAAGCCAGAAGAAAGGGCGCTTCGCGCCCTCTCTTAAATACAACTCTTCTGCTGCATTATTCGTCGCACAATACACAACCATAAATCAATCAATAATCGATCAATACTCACTCATCACGGCGAATGCGGGGTCGACTGCGCGTACGACGCACGACGCCGTAGAAGCCGAGTTCTAAATCAAGATATCATATTCACTAATAAGATAGGAATAGTAATTTAAGGAAGTATGCTAATCGCTAGATTATATCCTAATTATTTTTATCCTTTTTATTCGCATTTCACTCACTCTACTAATCACCTTTTGCATGAGCATGAATGTACAACAAAATGCATATCGTAATGATTTTCTGTTCTCTGATACTACTTCTAATCGAACTTTCTTGGCCTAGCATTCCGAGTTGTAATCACTGATCAATAAATATATTTGACGATTAACGCACTTATGTGGCTTGCACGTTCTTCTGTGAACGGCAAACATTTATTTAAACACTCGCACTCGTGTTTATTTAGTTATGGTGACAGTGTCAGTTCAAAACAGTTCACTGTTTTCACGAAACGAAATCTTGACACCAAAATCGAACCCACAGACCGCTGAGTTAGCAAAATGGCAATATAAGAGTTAGCAAAATGGCAATATTAACGCAGTGCAGAGTACAGCTTAATGAAAGAAAATTTGCATTTCAATTCGTTCCGTATATTGTATTTTAATGTTCATGATAATGTTTTCACCGCCAAATCCTGAGCTAACTACGAGTCTACTATAAAATTAAATTGTGCTACCTCTCTACACCGCTCATGAATATATTGCAATGGTATCACATACTAACTAAGCTAGGGTGTCGAGGCCGGTTGCTACTTTTAAGCTGTTTTCGGAGGGATTAGTAAATATCAACCAAAAAATAGATCATAATGACATAATGTTTCTTATATTGTGCTTGAATTGTGCATTACAGCACGTCCTCGTCTCTATCGCTCTGTTCACTGTCGCATGTGCTCAGACGTTTGACCCTGGCCGGCCTGGCCCGTCTATACTCGACAACAGCACCTCGTCTTCAAGCCATTTGACATCTAGGAACCAAGAAACCTGGCCAGCGACATCACATAACACGCAGCTCACGTTCACTCTCGATAATGAAAATCTTACAGGTACGTCATGCCCACTGACTGGCTTTTTAACATAAATGTGTAGGACTGCGGCTCCAGTACCGCAACGTCTACGACATACGCTTGTTTCAATGTCTCGTTTCTCTCATCATGACGTGTTGTGGGCACCCCCACTTTTTCTTGCTCCTCGTCGCCAGTTTCGTGGGCGAGTTTTCTTCCACGCCCCCGCCGCAATTCGTAGTGCGAGTGCCGAGAAGCGCTGAGCCACAGGGCAACAGAAGAAGGCGGTATCGGCAAAACGGCGGATCTGGATCTCATCAAAATGACCCGAACGTAGACCTCATGGTAGCTAGCAAACAACATGCCATTATCAATAATATATATTTACAGATGCGTGGCACAGAGGTTAAGTCATTTTACATGATCATGAAAAACCAGCACGCACTCTTTTCGTGGTATGAAGCTCCAGCCGCAACGCAACCGAACTCAATGTTAAAAATAGTGGGAATCTCAATTTCACTACTATCACATTCGAACCGCGTGTTTAGGCCTTTTTGCGAGAGTCGGATGCACCAGCGAACGCCACCGGGCACTGGATAATGACTGTGTATGAATCTCGAAAAATTCCACAAACAAGTTGAATGAATTGCGTTGTAGGTTTGAAGGAGGAAAAAAAGGAAGAACTCTGACAATCTGGGACTCCGATCCTGTAAAAAGACAATCGGAATACGAGGCAAGACCCTCTTCAACAACAAATACTATAAACTTATGTCTCAGGAGGTGGTGCATTCCTTTGTACAAGCGTTCGCACATGTTCGTGGACGTGCTCCTCGATTTGCATTTGTCTCCAATTTCGAGACCCAAAACGTGAGCTGAGAATCTAGGTAGCGTTCAGTATGAAAATATCCTTTAGGACAATTGGGCTTGTGGGTGGCGTTGTGCGGCGGCAGCCGTGTTGTTATGTGCGGATAAAGATCCCGCCAAGTATGTAACGCCGCGATTGCGTCAAAATCACGTCCCCTTACAGCTACATCTACGACAGCATCTTAACTCGAACAATCGTCTTAGAGTTGCTTTCGGATAATGGGTTGCACAACATCCAGCACTGGGCGGAGGAGCTGATTACGAGGAGGTGCGTAATGTGTTCATTTCACGAACATACATAAATTATCGATGATGCAGAGCGGCGATGGAAAAACAGCCACCGCAAACAGCCGAGATCGAGCATCTGCCACGCCTCAGTCGGGACTACGCGGTAATTAGTGACGCGCTTCCGACTTAACTGTAGGCTAAATTCAGATGGCGCTCAATCTGCATCGCGCGTACGAGTCGGCACAGGAGAAGCGGCGACACGCCAATCCTGCACTACCACCCGCCCCTGCCGCCGGAGCCAACCGGTACAAAACCATTTGTTTTCAGAATGTTCTGACGACATACTTCCAAACAAAATGAATACAATTCTACAACCAACACTCCATCATATTTCTTGTAGCCAAGTGCCGCTTCACCTCCAGCACTCTCCCGACCCATACAGAATCGGACAGATATTATTCTTAGAAGTAATTCCTAATTGATACCACATCAAGCTATTTGTTCTGTCTAGACCCTGAGAAAAGTTTTTGGCAATCGCGCTGGTAGGAGATGCATCGAAGACTACTTAATGGGAACGGTGGGTGAACTCGACTCGACACATTCCGAACTGCCATGTTTGTTAGGGTGGGCAGAACAAACTGCGCCAAATAACACCGGCACCATCCAGAAAAATGCAATCATACTTCAAGGCTGGATATTTCTGGGGTCAAACGGCATGGCGGGTAAATGAATTTTCCTCTTCCCTCTCTCTCTAAATTCGATAACGCGTGTTTAGCACTTTGGCACTGTAATCATGGATAGAGGCTTGATCGGGGAGGTACGAGAAGGCATAATAGTGCAATGTCACACCACACCCGCCGGAGATGCAGCACTCGCCCAAGCCTGGAGCGATCGAGCAGTGAAACAGGTAGCGCTCTAATCAATCCTTCCCCTCTATTACTCTCTCTCTCTCTCTCTCTCTCTCTCTTTCTCTGCGCTCAAAACATCGATATATCGGCAGGCGGTAGAAGATCTTCTATTCCTGAACAGAGTTGAAGACAAACCAGGCGACATGTACTACGAGTGAGTACATGAGGTAGAGAAAGACGTCAGACGTTACCTTTATTAGGGTAGCGCAAAGGCGTGCGCAACTACCTATTTGGTCCAATCATTACAACTCGGCGCACTACTTCCTTAACGCCGTCGCTATCAATGCCAACACTACTCTACAGACAAGTGAGAACGAGTACAATATATGATAGAGTTGGGAATGGGGACGTTCCAGGAAAAACGTCGACACGCGCGTACGAAAGTATGCAGTTCGAAAGTCTGCTGGACGGAACGGTAAGGTTTGCCTGTGGCGAAATAAGCCACAAGGAAAAACTCGCAATAAAACGCAATAACCAAGGAATGCCCAACGTGGACAGAAACAGTACGTGGGAAAGGGAGAAATAGAGACGCAATCGAATATGATTACAGTGCTCGCGGACAACATGGTGCTCCAAATGCAGAATTTAGCGATTCTGTCTAACGAGATGTTCGCCAATATAAACTCGGTACAAATGGTGCGCTCTGATAATGATCTAACTCAGTGATCATGCAAAACATATCCAGGGAACGCAACCGGACGAAGACTATATCACAACCGTGACTCACATTGCTGGACTGATGAAGGAAGCGGAAGACGCGCAGACGCTTTACCGGAACCATCGTAAGTAGATCACGTTCTCTTCTCGTTCTCTTAATCCCTCTCTTAATCACCCTATAAACCACTGCCATTCTGCAATCGCTCGTTCAGACACTAGTGCCAAGTGCTTCTGGGAGCAGCTGCAAGCGAGTGTGGTCGAGAACGCAGATTCCAAGTACCACTCGCTACCCGATGTGAGTGAGCAGCGAATGAAAGCGAGAAGAGAAAAGTGGTAGAGTGAAATAACCCTCATCTTTTAGATCTACAAAAATAAGATTCGGGAGCTGCGAGCCTTGCCGATTCCCCCGCCCCCGGCACAACTCGGACGAGGTCAACGTCGCCACTAGATGCAACATGCGCACCCGAGCCACGCCGTCAAAAGTCCATTCCTTCTAATGTGCATTGATGTCACACCTGTACATCAAACGCTATTAGTAATCGTAATAATTATATATAATTGTATTTTTATGCATAGCTATCAAGATTGCTGAATTCAGATAAATATTTATAGCACTATGAAACAAAAGTCATTTCAAATTCAGTGCTTCCGCGCAATTGATCATTTATGGCGAGGCGAAAATTAAACCCCGCCCACTTGAACAAGCATGCCTTTTCTACAAAACGAGTGCGCGAGTGACGAGCCGAGCGAAAAATACAGACAACAAGCAACATATATGCAGTCACTTTTTCTCTCACCGCCTGCTTTCCTCCCTGACTTTGAACTTTGAGCAGCCTTTCCGCGCATAACTAACTTTGAGCAGCCTTTCCGCGCATCGTCTTCGACTTCGAATCAAGCCTTTTCAACAGAGCAATACGCAATCAACATCTAATACATACTCAACATAAACACAATGATAAATGAGACAGAGTATAAGTACACGCCACAATCAAACACCACGACTCACCACTCGTTCTTGTCTCGCATTTCGCCTCGGGAACTCCGTGGTGCTCGACGCGCTCGAATCCGTACTCGTTCAGCAGGTACATCTCAAAGTCCTCCGGCTTGAACTCAATCACCTTGAAATTCTTCTTCAGCGTATCCTAAAGACGAAGGTCACAACGGTAACATATGAACTCAACTACCGTAACCTAAGTAAACCGTACCGTCATGTTGGATCTCTTCTTGTAAGTGAAGAATGGTTGGGGTTCGATGATGAGTCGCCCGCCCGGATGCAGATGTGCAAACGCCCTGCAACAACACAGCCATACAGTTGTTTATACCAGTAGCTTTTCATACCATTCATCGCACCTCTTGAAGAACCTCCTCATTCCGTCGTCTGTTGAGATGAATCCATTTGGTGGTCGACAGAGCGAGAATCACGCAAACTCCTCAGTGACCTGAAAACGAACTATGAAAACTACGTTACACGTAGTTAAAAAACATATGAGTACAAGTTTGAGACATTATGTTCTACTTCGAGAAATACGTAACGAACCGCATCGACGTGCTGATCGCACTCGAGCACGTAGTCCTCCTTCCTGAACCAGACGTTGTCGGGGAACTTGGTCGAGTAGCTGCCGGGCAGCTGTGACGCCGGACCAAACTGCGACGAGAACGACGCGGGGAACTTGCCCGTCATCTGAACACACCAATTACAAAACAAAAATATTACCTTACTACTAAATACTAACGATAGAGGGGGGAGACGTCGCAGTAGTGTCGAATGTTCTTGCGCGCAACTCCAACAAGGTGCGTCAATGTCGACGCCTACAAAACAGATGTGACACGCGTCATTTACACAATATTCAATTCCAATATCAAAACAACCCAACCAACGTAGTTGAACAACATTATCAAACGATTTAAAACAGTACCGAGAATTCTCCTGGGTAGGTTGTGGCAATGGAGAGGGTGAGGAATTCGACGTTGCATTCAATGTCGAGATCCGTCCTCTTTCCGAACCACTCCTTCTTGAAGATCGACAGACGCTGGTCCGTCTCGCCCGGCTGAAAAAAAATAACTATGAAAACTAGATTACACGTATCAATGACACATCCACAAGTTCGAGACAGTATGTTCTACTGCTAGACAAGTGAGTATAGAATACTGTCAAACAACAAAATATGCATCACATAACGATTAACCAAACTTACAAGCGAAGCCAGGTTGAAACGAAATATTGAATACCAAAGGATTTGGGACATTTTTGGAAAATTCGTCCCGCCGCGAGGAAAAATAAATTAGGTTACGGTGAGGAAATTTCGCGATAAGAAGGCAAGAGGGCTTTTGCCCTTGAATTCACCACCTTTGCTGGAGCGCTTGTTGTAGCAGTCTCTGGATGGACCAGGACGTAAAAGACGCCGGGCGGTGGCACTTGGAGAGAGGGGTCGGATGAGATGAGAATATCAGCGTAGCGTACAAACGGATACAATCTCGCTACGCGAACATGGTTAATAGTTAGGCAATCGAGGTTAGTGGCAGATATAAAGAGAGAGAAAATGAGAAAAACTGACAGAGAGGGAATGCGAAATTAAATACAATATTGTGCTAGAAAATGGCAACAGACAGACGGATATATGAATAAATAGATAGATATATAGATAGATCGACAGAGACAGATTCGCTACACAGACGGAGAGGAGGTGAGCTTGAGCTGGTTGAGAATGAGCTCGATGTCTCCACGCTGCTGCGGCGACATGCTCCACAACTGTTTGATCAGAGGGACCAAGGCGGACGGCACCGCATCCAGCAAAAGCAAACGGCCTGCTCGCACCTGCTTCGCAACTTGTATGCCATCAAATCCATGGAACGGCTCCGTGGCGTCATTGTGAATTTCCCACAATAGAACTCCGAAAGCCCAGAGATCGGATTGTTGAGTGTAGAACGTCGCATCCCCCTTCATCAACTCGGGCGCCATATGCCTGAAAACAGGGTTTAAAACACACTAGTGAACAAGGAGGAAAAGAGAAGAGAGAAGAGAGAAGAGAGAAGAGAGAAGAGAGAAGAGAGAAGAGAGAAGAGAGAAGAGAGAAGAAGAGAGAAGAGAGAAGAGAGAAGAGAGAAGAGAGAAGAGAGAAGAGAGAAGAGAGAAGAGAAGAGAGAAGAGAGAAGAGAGAAGAGAGAAGAGAGAAGAGAGAAGAGAGAAGAGAGAAGAGAGAAGAGAGAAGAGAGAAGAGAGAAGAGAGAAGAGAGAAGAGAGAAGAGAGAGAGAGAGAAGAGAGAAGAGAGAAGAGAGAAGAGAGAGAAAGAGAAGAGGAGAGAAATAAAGAAAAAGAAGAGAGAGAGAGAGAGTGAGAGAGAGAGAGAGAAGCAACTCACGAGATGTGTAAAAGGCGACTGCCTTCGGCTGCGAAAGAGCCGCCGAACCCAAGGTCAAAATCAGCAATCTGAAAACACCATTTTTCACTATTCGTTATTTCTCCCCCCCCCCCATGTACCTTCGCCGTCCCATCTCCACTAAACACAACGTTATTTCTCCCCCCCCCCCCATGTACCTTCGCCGTCCCATCTCCACTAAACACAACATTGTGTGCGCCGATGTTGCAGTGCACTACACCCTTGTGGTGCAGATAGGCTATGCCGTACGCGCACTGACGAGCCCAACGAATGCGAGTAGTCGCATCGGCCTAAAATGTGAATGAAACACGAGTACATGTGAAATGACGGTACCGTAGCGTCGCTGCGCAATCTCTCCTTGAGGGAACCACCGGGTTGATAGTCGTTGATGATCATCAATGGGACCGGGCCAGGGCACACTCCGAGTAACTGGAATGTTTATCGTGGATTGGCGACGATCGGCGACTAGCAAAAATGACCTGAACGACGTTGTGATGTCGTAGGTACATGTACTTCCGCACACTGATCAGCTCGTGGGAATCGGGGAACGCGTTGGGGTAGAACTGAAATGAGTTCATTGAAAGAGAAGAACAAATATAAAGAGAGAGAAAGAGAGAAAGAGAGAAAGAGAGAGAGAGAGAGAGAGAGAGAGAGAGAGTAGTGTTTACCTTGATAGCAACATCGTTTTTCTTGTACTGTCCCAATGAGTACTTTCCGTCGAGCGATCGGATGCTCCGCACGGTCGCCCACTGAAACAGTCTATCATATTACTCATTTTGCAGTTAACCGACGCAAGCCTACACTCTACACTAATCCCTATCATCTAGTTGGACAACCAATAACTTACTAGCACATGCGGGTCTCCAGGTCGCTCCACTCCGCCTACTAGCATGGCAGAACAAGGAAGAGGGTGGGTCTTGTAGAAGTCGATGAAGGCTTCGATCGACGGAAACGAAGGGAACTTTGCAGATGCGGCCAGTGGAGACAGCTCCCATGGGCCCATCTCAACAGAAATCTCTCACACACGCTCTCTGTCTCCCTCTCCTCCCCCCCCCCCCCCCTCCCCTTCGCTCTCTCTCCCTCTCACCTTGACAGAGTACTTGCTGACGTCGTCGCCATTTCGGACCACGAGCACTAGTTTTCCACCAGAGTGGGCGAATGGGCGAAAGTAGAAGACGCCAGCGCTTGTCAGCAAGTAACTGTAATCCAAAAAAAATCAATACAAAAGGGTGATCAGTCTTGTCGTCACTTGCTTCACAAGTATCGTTGACAGAACGGGGTCTATGGAAGTTTGGAAATCGTTTTGAGGAACTTGTTTCCACGAGGCCGACTACGACTCAAGATGATAACCACTTACCGGTCCTCGTGGCGACTGGAGAACACGTGATAGTGCACGTGGTCAACATGAGGAGGCGGAAGACGGGCAATCAGATCGTTCTAAACGGTTAAATGAGAGGAAAGGGGAAGAGGGGAGAGAAAGAAAGAAAGAGAGAGAGAGAGAGAGAGAGAGAGAGAGAGAGAGAGAGGAGAGAGGAAACAGTACCGGAGCGAACGTAGCAAACACGGAGAGCGAGACGACGCCATGCTTTGACTTCATCTGATATAGACGGTCCTGCAAACGAGTGGAAACCCCTCTGTCACTTGTCACTCACTGTCACTGTCACTTGTCACTCACTTTGGGATCGGCCCTGAACACCTTTTCGTAGACAGCATACGTCACAAGAGATCTGAAAAAAAGTACAAGGAAGACAACGAAAGATTAGACAACCTGGTAGACGATCCGCACAGCACAAGAACGTCTGCGACAGTGGAACAGGCCGGAAGCTCGATGAGGTGCTAAGTAATCGGCAACCATTATTTCCAATCTGAGATGGATGAGAGATGAGAAAGTGAGATAAAAGTGAGAAGGCAGAGAAATAGAAAACGAGAGAGAGAGAGAGAGAGAGAGAGGGAATTACAAGCGCAATCCAAAATTCACCTTCTTGACCGAGTTGTTGAACTGGATTCCCAGTCGAACCAGCAGCGCTTGCTCTGCCCGAGCAGTTCTCGTGGGCCTAGGGATATAGAAAAACTTCGATGCGATCGTAACGGAACACACCTTTCACGATCACATGACCCGCCAATGGCGTTCTCCAGCTTGAACGTCTCCTCCTCCATCTGGAACTCTGCCGTCGCCTCTGCATCGTCATGAACCCATATTGTCTGAAATGCGAACTTATTGTCTGAAACGGAGTCCTAAGACTGTGTCTTGTGTCTCACCGGGAGCTGAGCTTCTTCTGCAGCATCGTCCTCCTGAAACAAATCATGAATACAACAAGGAAGGACGTGCTACACACCTCGTTGTCCGCCACGGTAGCCATCTGGCCACCGACTTCTCCGCGCATCGCCTACTTCGCTCGCTTGCACTGCGTGAGCAAAAATAAAAGAACAATTTGTCGCACTCACCTTGTCCCAGTCCCTTGTGGTGATGGTGACGGATGGGCGGTCGGTCTGTCGGGTGGTCCGTACGGAAAACGGCCGATCTGTAGGGAGAACAGAGAACAAATGAAAACACGAAAATGCTTTGAATAATGATGTGATTTGAAGGGCGCAAGCTTCAATCTATCAATGAAGATGCGCGTGAAACAGAACACATCGATTGAACAATTACAAAACAATACGAATAGGCAACAAACCAAACAAATTGAAAAAAAAGACAGAATGCTCGGTAAAGTCCGCGTTACTAAAATTTTAGCGTTTCGTTACTAAAAAAATAGCTACAATTTTAGTAAAGAAATTTCACACTTTTTACTGAAATTTTAGTTTTTCCTTACTAAAATTTTAGTGTTTCATTACTAAAATTTTAGCGTTTGCCGACTAAAATTTTAGTACTTTTCTAAATGAAAATGGGCTCCGTAACGGGTGCGATTGTCGATTAAACACTTATTTTTTGCAGATAGTGATACTAATGCCACGTGTTCAAATTCAAACACAAACACATTTGCTTGGTATAATATTTATTACTTGGCATAATGCAATAGAAGAACAGAAGTTGTTTATGTTCACAGTCTTTTAGCTTGTCTTGATTTTTGATGAAGGATTCTTGTGCTTCGCAGAGTGTGTTTCTTGTTGCCGACGTCGATTCGCTCTCTCGCCTCACATCATTGTCTTCTTCACTGTCATATTGCTCACAACGCGTAGACACACTGAAAACATTCAGTTACACAGTGAAACTGAATAATATGAACTACATGTAGTGAGAATGACAAAGACAAAACAGATTGTTTTTTCATACAAAAACATTTCATACAAACAATGAGAAGTATCCTACCTTTCATCTCGAATCCAGCTGGTTGCCGCACGTAGAATTCGACGACGCACAGCATTTCATCACAGTAGACATCGCCTGAATGTTTTTAAGTTTACGGACAATGTTTATTTACGAAATAAAACAACATAAAACATTAAAAAGATAAACAAAACAAACAGCTGACATTAGTTAACAGCATGTAAAAACATAAATCGTACGGTAAATTTGAATGTTTTCGTGCCGGGACCATGAATACCATCTGAATTTCGGTACTAAAATTTTACTAAAATTTCACTAAACTGGTGCGCTTCGATTTTAGTAAAGAAGATCACGACTTTTAAGCAGCTTGCAAGATGGTTGAAAAAAGTGAAAAAAAAACGAGAAAAAAAACGGAGAAAAAGGACAAAAAAAAATGAATTTTTTTTTGAAAAAAAGTGAAAAAAATTCATTTTTGACAAAAATCAAGTGGAGTTTTTGTCATTTTTTTGTCCTTTTTCTCCGTTTTTTTTCTCGTTTTTTTTCACTTTTTTCAACCATCTTGCAAGCTGCTTTAGTAAAATTTTAGAACTTCTGTAGTAAAAAATCACAAACTGCGCTTTTTACTAAAATTGTACTGAAATTACAACCAGCGCGGCAGCGCTGGTTGGTTTGTGTTAACCCTAGTCGCGCGCTAGAATCGGCAAAAGGCGACTGAACGAAAGGTCCCTTAGAATCTTTGCGAGAACAATGTGATGCTGATAGATGTTATCAGGATGTTAGAAAATGGTTACGTTTCGATTTTGATAACGCTAGCTGTTGTAGGAAGCGAGATACGCGCGCGCGCCCCCTGAGGGGCAGGCAATCCCCCGTGTACGGATCGTTTTCTAGGGGGGGGGGGGGTGGCGCGCACCGGCTGCCTCCAGCAGACAAGAGGTGCACAATCCGCACTGCCTGTGGATTGCACTGATATCGTTTAGATCGCGTGCTCTGCCGCGCGCATAGTAGTGTTGTGGTTAGCGATTGCGCTCGTTGAGACACATGGCTCGAGTTCGGTTCCGGCTGGTGGCAAACATTTTGTAATATATGATTTTACATAGAAATGACATTGGATTTGTAAATTTTCCCATCAGCAATACCTAAACTCATTTTTTGCAAATTGTATACAATTTTGGACTCAACAACGTGGTGAACTGTTGGATTTCTTTAAAAAAATGTTTTGTGGTTCATTTTAATGTAGATAGATTTTATATGAAATCTAATAAAAGTACATTCATTATCTTTTAAAAGGACTTCCGTAAGAGAAGAGTTTGTGTTACTCAACGTAATGCAACAAAAGCTCATGCATTTTATCAATCGAAATAGTACACAAACCTGCTCCAATAGTTCAACAAGTTATATATAATCGATCGGATACCGAAATCAATTTCCCGACATACAACATTTGCTCGCATTAGTTTTTATTGCAGAAAGAGCAGGTTTGTTTACTATTTCGATTGATAAAATGCATGAGCTTTTGTTGCATTACGTTGAGTAACACAAACTCTTCTCTTACGGAAGTCCTTTTAAAAGATAATTTTAGTACAATCAGATTTGCTAGGTGAAAACAGCTGTGGCCGCATGCTAATTTGCTCCAATGACGAATTGATTTCGAATAGTGTCGCTCCTTTGCGAAATATGAGCTTTTTAAAAAAATATATATATATCATTTCTTTCCATCACTTTTTGCCGTTTCTCGATGTTACACAAATGTTGCATTTCACGTAACTAGTTAATTGATTGCAGGAATGAATCATCTGTTCGGCTAGCTGCTCAAATTAAAGTCGTATTCCACATAAGAACAATAGCCACGTTTCGCCCTACCTGCGCGGTGTCGTTGTCGCTGCCGCTCTCACAATGTTTTATCCGGTAAGAGGGCTTTCTTATACATACGTTGTACGTTATGAATAGACTTCAAACGTAACGGAGAAACGTAGGTGGGGAAGGAGACGCCGCTGCGTCTGAGCGCCGACGTGGAGGAGGCGGTGGTGTCTGTGCGCGGCAACCGGGAGCGCACGCTCATCGCCGCCGCCACGCCCACCTCGCTCTTCGTCTACCTCGCCAACGTGAGTGTGGCAATGGTTTCGTTCGTGGTCCTTATCGTGTTCTTTTGCAACTGATCTGTACTCGTTTCCCTACGAGTTGTGGCAGTGCACTCAGCGTATGTCATTATGAGTTGTTCTTCTATAGCCGCACCTGCTGCTTTGTGTGTTCCGCCGCTCGCCGTCCGAGGTGTTGGAGAAGGGCGCGTTCGTCGACCTCTACTGGCGCTACGACACCACCACACTCGCCGTTACTGTGAGTGTTTCATTGTAATGATTGTTATCATACTTCATTAGTAGTATCGATGTGAAACTTATTTGTAGTATAATATCAACGTTGCGCTTTTTCTTGTAGTATTTGATTTTGATCGCATGCTGTCACCGTCTCGATTTGCTGACGTCGTCGCCGCGCTGTTTGCATGATATTTCTCGTTGCAGACGCAGCGCAACCACGTGTTCCTGTTCTCGGTGGAGGGCGGCGGCGAGGCGTGCTGGCAACTCGTCGACTCCAGCGAGCACGCCTACCAGCGGTCAGTCCACTCGTTGACGTGATCGTAGTAGTGCTTTCAATATTCGCCGTATCATTCGGCAATGTTTTTGAAATCTTGGCTTCTCAAGCCGACAACACTTGTTCGAACAGTCCAATCACTCGGCGATTGCAATTCCTTCTGTTCTTATTAGTTCAAAATCAGCGCTCTGGGGTTTCTTTATGAACGTGCTTGACTGTTTACATGAAATAGAAATAGGTTTCTCGGTATGTCCTTGCTGGAATTGCTAGTGATCATTGGATCTATTTTTGACGTTCCAATTGCACTGTGTTATTGTAACGTTTCTTTCGCGGTTTGAGTATATTCATGCGCGAAACATATTGCGAGTCGGACGTTTCTTGATGTTCGATTTTTCTACTTTAATTCACACTATTCTCCTAGCAGGCTGTTGAACGAGTCGTTTGACTGTGCAGTGGCAGAAGCAGAACATGGTGTCACCATACAATATGTACACAATACAAACAGTGTCACAATCCTTATCACAATATACACAACGCAATACTGTTTTCAGTTCGTCGAACGAGTCGTTCATCCGCGACCAGCGCCCGTCGTGCGGCCTCTCGCTCGCCGTCGTCGTGTCGCTAGCCGCCCAGCCCGCGTGGTGGGTGCCCATGATTACTGCTCACTTCAAATCGAAATCAAAAGGTTTATACAGAATCTCGTGAATGTCTCGCTATGGAGCTGTGTTTTAACCTGCATATGACCATCGAATCAAATCTTTACGTACTTGTTGCTTATTGGTTATAATATTGTCGATGATTACTGGTTACTGGCTACTCTGTTACTAGCAGCTTGCTGCCCAGCCCGCGTGATCCGTGTGGTATTTGTTATGTCTGTTTGCATGTTGATGTTGGCAGGTAACATCATTCTGGAATAGTATAAGAATCAAGGAAGTTACGAACTGTATTGCTATTATTACAAACTATTACTGCTACTGATAACACCTATTCACTTGTACTGGATTTGATATGAACAATTTTGGGAATCTCAAAGTGGTGCTTCTCTCTTACCTCCGCTTATACATACAATAGTACGATATTACTCTATTACTTATTTTATTTACAATATTACTCTATGCTTGCCGCTTGCAGCGTGGTACCGCTGCGCGACGAAATGCTGGTGTGTCTGCGGAACGGGTTCGCGCATCGCATCTCCTGGACAGGCCAGCTCGACGCCGACTACTCGTTCCAGATCAGCAAGGTCGGCGAGGAGGGTGTTATGTCTATGCCAACTGATGAGGGAGAAAGAGAACAGCAAGGTCGGCGAGGGGGCATGGAATGTACCTGGCAACTGTGGCTGAGTGAGAGAGAGAGAGAGAAAGACAGCAGCAAGGTACCCAGGGAGAGTGTTATGCAATGACGCTATGTCGCTGAGTGTGAGAGAGAGAGAGAGAAAGAGAGCTGTAAGGTACGAAGTGAGGGTGTTATGCTTGTTGCTATAATGATTCTGGTTCCGGAATGAGATGGGTTACTTTCAAACTACTTCCGCAAGAAACGGTGTGTTTTGAAGAGCAAAGAGAAGAGAGTGCTCCTTGCGTATAGTGAGAACATGAGCAGGAACGGTATTGAAGGGTGGTAGGCATTTCCCCCCACTTTTCCATGTGTCCCGTGAAAAGTTGGAAAAGTAAATGCGCGTTTTGTAAAAGTTTGAAAGAAAAAATGGCTTTCTGCTCCTTCCTGCGATCGGAAGAAAGAGAGAGGAGGAGATGAACGATGAGATTTGATTCTTCTAATGTGTATCCTTTTTTCAGGTGCCCTTCGCACACGACCAACTGCAGAGCAAGCGTGAGTGTCTGTTGTATTGTGTGTCTTTTTACAATATTCGAAATATGAAGGTATTATAGTTGGATAATTGTGAGCAGTACTTTCTTGCAGAAGAGTTCCTCTCGTCTGGCTGCATCGCGGACGCGGCCTATGCGCCCCTCATCGGCGGCTTCTGCTGCGTGCTGAGCGACGGCCGCGCCGCCCTCCTCACCAGCACCGACCCGCGCTTCCATCCCAACGTGAGTATGTGATGGGGATGGGATATGAGGATGTCGAGGATCACTATTGCTGCGCTTTCGCTCTGCGTATGTTTTGTGGTTTATAAAATAATCGACCCGCGCTTCCATCCCAATGTGAGTGTCGCTGTGATTAAGAGATTGAGGGAATTATATTGGTTGCTGCGCATTGATGCTTGTTTGAGTTGTATCTGTATATGCTTTGAGTAGGTTCCATCCTAATGTGAGTGTCTGTGATGGGGATGGGAGATGAGGATGTCGACACTGCATCGTTAACGCTATTGGCGCCCGCTCGAAGTTGTGTTTGTGTTTGGTGCGCGGCGTCCGGCGTATAATTTGTGTTTTGAGATTTTTCGGAGAATTTGGCGTAATCATCTATTCATTAAATTTTCAGTTTCAGTGTGTATTAGCGTATTTTCTAAAAAGCTATATTGTAAAGGAGGTGATGCGTATTTTGTGTGAGCTGATTTCTGTGCAGTAATGAACATTCGTTTTTATCATCCTTGACCTGTGCCTTGTGAGCTCGAAGCAATACAACTAACTAAAACGAAGTAATAGTCAATACTATCAACTTCTAGTTTTCAGATATATCGATTCCGGATAAATGATGGAGTGATTGATTGATTGACTGATCTAATTAGTGTTGCTTTCAGTCTCTGCTCGGTGTGTGGGCGCAGCAGATGCGGGACGCGGTGTGCACCGACGTCAACCACAAGTTCAGGATGATGATGTTCGCGTGCGGAAAGTGAGTCGATTTTTGGCTTAAATCTTTTTCCCCATTTTTTTCCGCGGTGTTCGGAAACATCCTATTCGCCTGCGGCTAGTGAAGTGAATGTGGGAAATTGTTAGAATCAAGTGTATATATGTGCTACTTGATTGCTTGATTCGAGGCATTCTAATATTACGATGAACATTCTTCTTCTGATTATGTGTGGATGGCGATGGACATGGAATGTTGACTGCCAAAAAGTGAGAGATCATAGATATTTGCATTCTATTTTTTTTTAGATACTTCAAATTTATTTTGTGAACATTATGTTTCACGAGTTGGTTATATTCATTGAGTTGTGTAGACAATTCAATACGAACGTAAGTAAATAGTTCACATTGACAATTAATTATCCATCACAATCTTCCGTGATATTGTTGGGGCGGATTCAGCAATGTTCTACACTTTCTTTTGTTTATTGATAACTCCACGAGCATGATCCTCCTTCTACGTGGCAGTGGCGTCTGCCGTGTTTATTATAATAGAAGGCGCACAGTGTACCTTTACCCATTTCTCAGATTTTCAAATTATCATTATATTTTCTGTGTTCAGCGGCGACGTGTGCGGCTATCACGTGGACGACTCGAACGGGGCGGTGGCGCAGACATTCCGAGTGCCACTCACTGTCAGGGACGGACCCGGTGGGGGAGAGGGGAGAGAGAGAGAGAGAGAGAGAGAGAGAGAGAGTGGAGTAGGTGGGTTAGACGCTAGACCATGTCTGGGATGGACCCGGTGGATGGGCAAGAGAAGGAGATGTTGGAGTAAAGTAAATGTAGGAGTAAACGTCGACAGTGAATATCTCTTTTTGTTAGATAGATTGGGTAGGTGAGAAGGAGAGGAGCAATGCATTTATGTGTTGGTTGTTCTGGTCTTGTATTTGGTGTACTGACATTATTACAATGTATGTGTGAGTAATGTTTGTTTTATGTTGTGGCAAGAAAGCACAATTGTATTATCGTACATTTCGGTCGATAGTGAATAGCTGGTGTGGGAAACGTAGATATTGTGTGATGTGATTTTTTATGGTGTTTTACGAATTGTCAGTTGTCACTTGTCACTTTTAACACTTGTCACTTGTCAGACAGTGTGACATGCACATACTAATGTTTATCTGCCGTAACATAATAGAGGTTCAGAGGTTTATCCGGTATCGTTAAAACTGTACATGACATTGCAATCACAGGGGTGGGGAGGGGGGGGGTAACATAACGTACACGTATATATGAACATTGCAGAGTTGCTGAACCGCCTCGGGCCCGCGTGCCGTCTGCAGGTGCTGCCCACGGGCGCGGCGTTCGCGTGCGTGTGGAAGGGACAGGGAGCAGCGGGAGGAGGAGGGGAGACGAATGGAGTGATAGGGGCTGAGGTGGGTAGAGTTCTATGAGATTTACTGGCAAACCATGTGCATGTAGTATTAGGATGTAGTGTGCATTTTTCATGAAGTTGTGTCGGGAACGATTAATGGTCTGAGAGAGTGAAGATGTACATCACTTCTCGCTCTCTCATCCGTCGCGTTGTTCCATCTCCCCTATATTATATGCATTGTAGCCATTTCCCGTCGTTGCCATCTTTGCCCATCACCATCTTTTGCCGCCCCTCTCTTCCGGATGTGTCTCACCGTCCCCTCATACAAAACACAGCACTTTCATCCACGCTCGATCCCTTTACTATTCATGACCCATATCCCCCCTATTTATTCATTTATTTATTACTGCCGGGGATCAAAAATGTGACAAATATACAATGCATGTACAGATGAAATCGATGTGCCGGTAAATTCATCATCCAGGGATATCCCTCGTATCACTGCTATCCTTGCAGTCCTCTCCCACCCCGCCCCGCCCCCTGCCGCCCGCCCTGGCAGTGTTCAGTCCGTTCGGCGCGTGCACCTGGTGCTCACTCGAGGGCGTCGACGAGTGAGTAGTGGGGGTTTAATATTACAAGTGACGTCATTATGACCGTCGAAACAATGTCGTCATTCTCGCAATTTTATTTTCTGGGAGAATGGATACACTTAAACTGGTTTTATCGTAATTTGTCAACGCAGTGAGTCTGGTAAATTAATAATATTTATCACCGTGTATACTATATAGAAGAGAATTAACGCCATAAATAGAGCGATTACGGCAAATGTGATTAGAATCGGTAATCGGAAAACAAATAAACACAAAAATATGATAAAATAGATAACACGGATTAATATCACAATTGACGTCATTATGAGCGTCGAAACTATGTCGTCATTCACGCAATTTTATGGAATTGGGAGAATGGATGAACTAAACTGGTTTTTTGTAAGTTGTCTACGCAGACAGTGAGTCTGGTAATGAATTTATGGAATGTCGAAGAATGAATGATGTGTAGAAAAAAATTGGTGTTGGTCATCAGATGTTCGACGTCACATTGATGTGCATTCACGTGCGCGCTATTAGAAGAAGTGTGATGCGTATTTTCGGCGGGTGTGTATGAGAAGTTGGATCGTTGATTGAAGCAGTTGGTCAATTGGTAAGTGCGCTTGTTTTGTATTCGAATGTGACAATGATGCGTAATATATTAGTGATTCAGTTTCCTTTTAGCCCTCTAATAATGCGTTTTGAGTATATGAGAAAGCACTGTATGCCACTCCACTGCAACCCCAATATGTTTTTTAAACTGTTCCTAACCAAGTTATATTGTCCAAATAAGAACGTACCACGAGTCATAGACGATTGAAAATTTTTTTCGGGTGGGATTTGTAATGCAGTTCAGGTCGCTCCGTCCTTATGGATTGCATTTGAATGGGTCAACTATCGCACTGGGGGTCAAAATAATGCGCCACTGTTCCTGTAATACGGGTCGCTCTTATCTAGGTCGCTCGGCCCGTGCACCTCGTTCTACTCGTGCGTGGAGTGGGGCGCGGAGGGCTTGGAGCTGTGGATGGGCGGCAGCGGGGGCCTGTCCTGTCTACCCATTGCAAGGAGCGCCAGTGTGAACAACCCCGTCATGGTAAGTGGGGGGGGGGACACGGAATCATTATGCAAGGAAGTTATACACTTATCATGACTGCATGCGAGTGTGAATAACCCCGTCATGGTGGGTGCGATTCTGAGAATGTTGATCGAAGAAGTGATACATTGAGACGTGAAAGTGTGAATAACCCCGTGGTGGGTGGGAAACGCGGAATGTTTGACAACAAGGAAGTAATACATTGCGAGATGGGCCTGGGAGAATAACCCCGTCTTGGGTGGGAAACGCTGAATATTTGATACTGCATGTAAGTTAAAGTATTAATATTCTAATCGCATGGTGAGAGTCACTTGTGGTATGTAAGACGTTAGTGTGAAAGGTAACTTTGTGATGCACTCAGATTGGTCTCAACATGATTGTGTCGCAAATCATGGATGATTGAAACTTTTTTCTCACGGGACATCGTTTTTGTGTTGGATGAAGAAAAGTGATACGAACTGACGCGATTCATTATGTGTAACATTAGCAGATGTTTTGTTTCTAGTCTTTCAGTGCTAGGAAATCAGTGCTGTTCAACTGATTGTATCGCTTGGAGAGGAGAGGAAGAATATGCTGTTTGCAGGAGCACTGTAGCCGGCAGGTGCTGGTGTGCGGCAGTCGGGTGTACGTGGCGCCACCGAGGAGTCGGGAGGTGGGCAGGGAGGGAGAGGGGGAGGGGGGAGAGGGAGAGGGAGAGAGAGAGAGAGAGGTTAGAGGGAGGAAGGGGAAGAGGGAAGGAGAGAGATTCGGTGTGGTGGTAGCTCCTTTAAAGCGTCGAATTGATTTCGTTATTGTTATAGCGATGACGCGAATAAACAGCCAATTGAGCCAATTGAATTATTGCGTTAACGGAGCAGTAATAATAGTTTTGAAACGTAACTGTAAATGATTGGAAGATGTGCAGATCATCTTCTATTTTTCAGCCGGCGGCCGCCGCCCCGCACTCTGTGTGGGCGAGCCACGCGGTCATCGGAGAGTACCTCGCACAGAACTGGCCAATCAAGGTGGGTGGGCGGGATGATGATGAATCAATCAATCAATCATTTATCCAGTATCGCTATATCCTGACCATACAACAAATGCATACGGTACACCGTAAGGGCTAAGCGCTGGCAAAAACACTGTTTAGCTCGATAATTAGTCGATAGTCGATGGTTGCTCCTTTATATATTTTTTCTTCATTTTTTTCGATTATTATGACACTCTTTTTGTATCTCTAAAACTGCAGAGATGATTGTGGTTGAATTGTTTTGTTTGTAGCTATTTCTGCGTGCTTATCAGTTGACTTTTAGCAGGTTACAATTAGTTTTGATCCAGGCAAACACAGAATTAGTTTTCACGGTCATTAGAAGACGTTATGTACATTGAGAGATACATACATTTCACATTTTCCGTGTTTAATGATTTTCACTGATTCTCACTTTTCCTTTCTCTTCGCTCCCTGTGTACCAATTGCCTGGGAGTTGTTGTGACTCTCATTTCCTTTCCACAGAACAGTGGCAGGGCAGCCGCAGGAACAAGAAAAGGGGAGGGGCCATCAGTTTGATTGGTGGAGCTCATTTCTAATGATGATCTGACTCTCGCGCGATGAACACACTCTCGCACTGAATAACATGCGCGAGTGACGTCATTTTCTTATTCCTGCCGCAGTCTGGCCACGTTTTGCTTAGTTGAGTTTTTGTCTCGCCGTGTATAGGCGTGGTCAGTCTCTTCGAAAACCGTTTCCGAAGTAGTTCGAAGTAGTTGGAGGGCATTCGCAAGTAGTTTGCAATGGTTGGGGGCATTCCGGGGGTAGTTGGGAGTAGTTGCAAGGCAAGTTGGAAGGCGTTTTTGCAAGGCATTTCGGAGGTATTTGGGAGGCATTTTGGCAGTAGTTTGAAGAGACTGACCTCTACTTATGTGATTGTGCCCTTCTTCAGTTTGTCTCGCTGTGCCGAGAGGACGAGAAGACTCTGGTGGTGGCGGGCGCGCGCGGACTCGCCCACTGCAACACGGCGGTCGGCCGATGGAAGATATTCGGCAATGAGAGACAGGTGAGGGGAGGGGTGAGTTGAATGGTTTATACTCTATGAAAACGTGTTGCTATATGAGAGAAAAGTGAGGATGACGTGTTCGAGAATGTAAAACGATACGTTTCACTCCATGTTTATAGTGAGTGGGCGTCTGATTTCGGTAATGACTATCTGCATACAAACTCTGTTAACAAAACAATCTGACCTTCTTATGGTCATTGTTTGAGGAACAGTTATAAGTTATCTCATTGTTTTTGTTCAAACTCTTAACGCTGTCTTGTAAGTTGTAAGGAGCGCGATGGTGACTGTTTTAGAAGTATTTAATATGTATATCTTCTTTTTAAATGTCTTTCCCCGTCAGGAGCGCGACT
The DNA here is from genome assembly GCA_963966185.1 of Rhabditoides inermis. NCBI lineage: Eukaryota > Metazoa > Nematoda > Chromadorea > Rhabditida > Rhabditidae > Rhabditoides > Rhabditoides inermis. Next base: position 154,501 of record CAWZYM010000333.1, on the reverse strand, counting down.
GGATGGTGACGGGAGGCGTGTGGGTGTGGAATGGGACGGTCGGCGCTGCCGGATGCGACCTCAGCACCGGAAAGGAGCAGATACGGTGGGGTCAGGGGGATATCAAATCAAATCAAATGTTGATTTGGAATCGCAAACAGGATTATGACACGTACACAACGAAGTCACTCATAAGAACCTAAGATGGTCGTAGGTTTTTTTTTGCGGTCAGTTGCGTCCTCTCGATTTCTGGACAGGGACAGAGATGGTTACAGGGGGTTGGACTTCTTTGTCCCTGTGGGTTGGAGGAAGTAACGCTGAGCGAATTATGTGTGAAACTACATGTGGAACTTTTGAGGTGTACGAAACGTAGTTGTAACAGTTTATGATACGCATGTTTGTGCAGGTTCTACCCACTGACGACTCGGCTGGACGACCGCTTCTGTAGCTCTCACGACGCGGAGGCCAGGGTGCTGATGAGCAGCATGAGGTGGGAGGGGATGAAGGAGGGGGGGGGGAGAAGAAGAAGTTTATTACCGCGTTAAAAAAAACATAACATGACATACGAGGAGATGCGGAGATGTTAGCACTGCAGTATTCAACGTACCATACGTGTGAATGCAAGGAAATAATGGGGGGGGGGGTGAATGGAGATGTATAAGGTTGTGGCAGAGTTGGTTGTGCTGGGTTTTTGGTTAGTCGGATAGAGGGATATTTCAAAGAGGGATTATGAAGATAATGTATGCGACGAAGTTAGTATTGGAGGTTTCAAGAACACGGTTCTTGTTTCCGTTCGAACTCGGGTTATTGCGGATTATTTTCAACACTGCGTATTAGCTATTTGTGAAACGTGATTAAATAAGTTTTTGTGAGAAAAAAGCTTGACTCGCTGAAAATTGTGATGTGTTCCGGCATTGAAGCGTATTTGTAGTTTCCAACGGTGGGGGAAGCACAACCCTAAGCGAGTGGTGATTGCTGACATTCCAGGAACGACGCGCTGGTGACGTTCGACATTGACTCGCGCATTCTGCTGTACAAGCTGCGGAGGGCGGACGCGGGCGGCAAGGAAGACCCGCCGCAGGTAAGAGGGGAAGGGGTCCACAAGGCATCCACACTGCGCCACTCACAATCGAATTGTCGACTTTCCCCTGTATCTATGTAAAGATCACTCACCCTCCCATCCACCATCCTCCTCCTCCCATACGGAGTTCAACAAGTGACTCCGAAACCAATGTGCTACATGCATGCAGATCAAAATGATACTGCAATGCAGAGCGGAGCGCAGTCTGCAATGCGCATGAAAACAGACTGCACTCTTCTCTGCATCGGGCCTGCACGCAGCCTGCAAGCATGCTGCATTTCTCCCCTTTTCAGCTGCGCGATCCCCTCAATCGATTATCCCATTCATAACCATATACATTCTACATCGACTCCATGACACAGTTATACTACTTTATTGATATGCACATTACACAAACTCATTCGACACTTGGGAGTACGTGGATTTGCTCTTGAAAGTGAAGCGAGGGCTTGAATGTACGCGGTGGGGTGACACGACCGCGTACATTGCACGGTCAGCTCCTTTTGCTTCTGCTTCTTCTTCGTCCTCATCCTCATCGGTCGCCTTCTTCCTCGTCTGGACAGTTAGCACCACGTCCCTGCCCAGCGCCTCCACCTCACTTCCCATTCGTCTTCGCCTGTAAGGACTCGGTTTCATTCCCACATCTCCCTGCACACATACTCACCTCCCGCAATCTCCTCCTCCTTGTAGCGGATCACGTTCGACTTGAGATGCCACTTCGCCTTCTCGCCTTCTCGGGCAACACCACGTTCACCTTCTGCGACATCAGTCCGAGATGGTGAGCGTGATCTTCCGGTCCCTCGTCCGGCCCGCCTCGTCCACTCCGCCACCTACACACGATGTACATCATCAATACTCATAAAACATCAATCTCCCACCTGTTGTCGTAGTTTTGTTGCAGTTTGCAGAGGAGCGGAGGTACATGATCGCTTCCTCGCAGTTCACCAACGCTGGCTGACCGCTGCCCGTTCGTGGCCCTCAGTTTCCGAAGACGACGCAGCGCGCGAGCGCCAGTCCGGCATGGCGGCACAAACTCTGAACTCGATCACAATACACAAGCGATAACTTGGTCAATCAGAAAACCATATTTCATCACCACCCTAGCGCGACAATGAAAAATGTAGTTTCAGACCGCTGTGTGGGTCAAGACCATGGCGACCCACAAGCAAACAATGAAGTACAAATCGAACTCAATTCAGAATGGATACGATCATAAACTACATATGCGAACAACATTTCGAAACTGACTAACTCGATTTTAGCCGGCAAAGAAGCAAAAGCTCCACACAACTTTTGTTGGTATGAAAGAGAATAATAGTATACGCGTAATGTAACATAACAATAAATAACAACAAACGAACATAAACAATAACAACAAACAAACAAAATAGGAGTAAATCGGCGCGGCGCGGCATCGGCCATGCAGGTCAGCTGCAGGTCCAATGCAGAGACGTTTCCTCATATTTGTCAATTGGAATCGCACTTTTTAAAGATTCATCTGTATGCAGAGTACATGCATGCTGCAAGCGTACTTGATGCACCCTGCATCTGACCTGCACTGTCAAAACTCGCGCGATTGCCATGACCTCTATGCGTGCAGCCTGCATTTTTGGCGACTTTTCTGCATGCAGTCTGCATTTTGAGCCGACCTTTCTGCACGTATGTAGCACATTGGTTTCGGAGGAAGACGATTACTATTATCAACACAGTACAGGCCAGGACATGTTAGTTCCGCCACCACTTCGCGCGTACACCACCGCATTTGAAAATTCCGCGCGCACGCGAAACTTTGAATTTGAATCTAATCGCGTGCTCTCGATGTCTATCGATTTCTAGCCGCCCCGCACTCTCTTCACTCTTGCGCTCTCTAATGGCGGCAACTGATTTGCCCACCCACTAAGGGAATGGGGTGGCACGTTGAATACTGCAGATTGTGTGTTTCCACCACGGGAGTAGTGTTCTGTTGTGTTGATAACGGCAATCGTCTCTTTTCTTTGAATGCAAATGAGTTGTAAATGGCGCAGTGTGGATGGTGTTTCCACATTTTTATGATCGGTATTCAATTATATACATATCTATAATTCAGGAATTTTGTGAATATGAGATGGATGTTATGTATGATATGAGACTGTCCGATCAATGTAGTCAGCAATGACAGGCGCCAGCACTTTGCTATCACAGCTTTCATTTGCTTCATAATTGTTATTCGATAATAGTAATAATAATTGATTACAGTTCACACTGTGTCACACACAAAATATGATGAAAATGAAAAAAAATTCAAAATGAAAAAAAAAGTTATACTCGATTCGCCTTGCAGGTGGTGCTGGAGCGTGCGGCCGAGATCCGCGTGCTCGACCTCATCCCCCATCCAGCCTGCCTCGTCTCCATCCAGCTCACACAGTTGAATCACGATGCCGGTCAGTTGATCTCTCCTTTCTTTTCTTCCTATTTCCTATCCCGCATTTCTGTAAAGCTTTCTCTTCCTCTATCCCTTTGTGTCGTTCGCTATACATTCTCAAACCTACACTGTTACCTCAATTACTTATGCTGTTGTATGGTGATGGTTCCGTATTTCCAGCCGCCTCCCAGTTTATCCCCGGAGTGGACACTGTTCTGGTGAACGTGGCGGGCCGGTTGATCACGCTTAATCCGAGAGGGGCTGGGGGAGGAGGAGGAGGAGGAGGGGGCGGGTACGAGGACGATGAACGATTTCAGGTGAGGGATTGTGGATTGAGCAATTGTATTTCTCAGCTTGATACTTTAAGTGGATAATTCGGTTTTCTAGTAACGTGTTATGACAGTGTCGCTGATATGGCACAGTTATCACTGTTGGTGTGTGTTTCAACGGAGCCATAAGTTCTTCCTGCAATCTTGCGATTCAATCTTGCTTTCGCCTAGACTTTCGATTTCATTTGCATTTGCATTTCTCCATACTCCATTCCAGCTGAACCAGCCGGTAGTGGTGGCGTCGTTCGTGGAGTGTGTGTGGCACGATATGGCGACGCCGGTCGGCCACGCCCACCTAGGCCCCGCCCACCTGCGACCGCCCGCGCCGCAACTCGCCAACGCATTGTGGATCAACTGCGGCAGCAAGGGAATGCGGGTGGGTGGATGGGTTTTTGTGGTAACAAGCATAGATTGTCATTATGACATTTTTGGTGGTTTGGAACCTGGGTGAAACGTATTTTGCGCTATTGATAGAATATGGTAATTCATGTAGGTGTGGTTGCCGCTGTTTCCGGGCCGGCGTGGCAGCACAGTCAACCAGGGCACGTTCATTTCCAAGAGGATCATGCTCCCGTTCACGCTGGATATCCATCCCATATGTGAGTCTTGAAGTGTGATATGGATGTACGGGCATTCTTGCAATGCGAAAAGCTTCCAATGCTTTGTTACTGCAATGTTCTGTTATGACGGTTTCGAAAAAATGATGTGCTCGCGATGAATTAGTGCTACAAATCCGCGTTGTACATGTCACGTAGACCAGAAGCGTATAGTGTATGTGTTTTGTTTCAGCGATCAGCAGCTCGGACTGTGTGGCGCTGGGAGTGGAGAGCGTGCCGTGTGTGTATGGAGAGGGAGGAGGAGGGGCTGGGGGAGGAATGGTACTGCACTCGCTCAACCGGAACAGTGAGGTGAGTGGGGGGGGGGGGAAGACGGGGTGGGATGTGTTTAGATCGCTACTGTGTCTGATTGGAACTGAAACCAGAATGGATGTGGTGAATTGTAGGGTTCTTGTAATTGTAGGGTGGAAAAAAATGGAATTGGAATGGAAGTCAGATTACTGAATTTGAAATTGTGTGTGAGTGATGTGGTGAATGAAACTTATTTGGTGCGATTTGAAAATATATTTGGAAGAGTATAGTATCGTGAGTCGTGAGAGTTCATAGCAGCTTCTAGTCTACTCGGGGATCTGGTCTACTCTTTCTCATACCAACTCCTCATCCCCTAGATTAGGCCGTACCATCCCCTCACAGTATGATTGCTCGTGTTGTGAGGGTTCATAGTAGTAGAGGCTAGTAGAGGCGTAGTAGAGGCAGAGATAGTAGAGGTAGTAGAGGCGGGGATCTAGTCTATTCATTCCAAAGGTCAAAAAATCTAGTCTTGGAACTGCGGTTAGGAGTGAGGACACGCGACGAGCATCAACCGAGAGCTCGAGCAGCATCTGAAAAACATAGATATAACAGTAGTAGTGGTTAATGTATCTACAGTACCTTGATATGTGTCCGGGGAAGCGCATGGGTGTGGTCGGCGCGCGGGAACTGTGGCTCCTCCGGAGATTGTGACACGACGGCGTCCGAGAGAGCAGCAGGCTTCTTGGGCATGTCTTGCCGGTCTGCTCCGCGTCTCCGGATCCGACATGGACTCCTGGTAGCACATCTTCCAGTCGGGGTCGATTCCTTCGGAGACGTAGACGGCTCCCTCCTCGGACACTGTTTCCTCGGCAGATCCCGGGGCGTCCTCGTCCACAGTCCGCAGGGAGGAGGAATGGCTTCTGGAATGGAGAGGGACAGGGGAGGGGCTTTTGATGAGAGAGCGAGAGAGCGAATGACTCCCATCCCGTCGACCGCCGCCTTTTTGTGCTACCGGCAAGACATTCTAATCGCGAGTCTAATCACCGGTAATTTATTCCCAAGTTAATGTAGGGAAATTACTCTTGCTGACCGGAGAACGACCATTTTAGTTGGTTGAAAAGATCCTAGATCAGAATTGACGCGATATTTTTCGTCTGTAGTATTTGGAGATTTGAAACGTAATCAAAAAAGTGATTGGAATTTAGTATTTCGACTGCAGAAGCAATGGTGATAATGAATCGTATTTTCAATGTGTTTTGTTTTATGTATAATAAATACATTTCAATTATTTGTTGCAGGTATTCGTGCACCACCTGCTCCGGCAGCTGCTCAAGAGGAATCTGGGAGTGTTCGCACTCGAGCTGGCGGCGGCGTGTAGGTGAGAAGGGAGAGAGAGAGAGAGAGAGAGAGAGAGAGAAGAGAGGGAGGGAGGGGAAGAGAAAGGGGGAAGGAGAGAGAGAAGAGAGAAGGAGGGAAAGAGAGAGAAGAGAGGGAGGGGAAAGGAGAGAGAGAAGAGAGGGGGAGGGAGAGATAGGGAGAGAGGGAAGAGAGAGAGAGAGTGTGTGTGTGAGACAGAAGTCTCTAACAATAGGTGTTCTAGTCTCTGTCTCTGTGTCTTTGTCACAATAGTCTGTGAGTTCTTTATTACTACAACATACCGGATGCCCATTGACTCAAATAATTTATGGTGCATGTTTCCCCCTTTCATACTAATATTTACTATGGTGTCTGTCTGTCTGTCTGTCTGTCCTTCCGGAGAGATATCTCTTTTCAAAGTCTACTCTAACTACTCATTTTTTCTAGAAAGTTTCTTCAATACTTGAGAACGCAAAATTCCAAATATCTCGTCAATAGCCATCTTCTGATCATAGTTATCACCTAATCTCTTAACTATGGAAAAAAATTTCAAATTACTTTAATTAGAACCAAATTTGGAGAGTAGGTGAATCACACTAGAAAAAGTCGATAGCCGCGATACCAGCTGCCTGTGACCTCATCTTCATGCCCAAATAGGCGAATGTACCCAAAAAGCACCCAAAATTCATGATCTTCGATTTCTATAAAATTCGAATAGAAGAAAGATCACGTTTGATAGATTATAGAAACTGGTTTCCTTTTTCGAAAAGTCACCAAATATCGCGAATATGATCGACTTTTCGTACAGACGAGATAGAGGGTCCAATTTGTAAACTTAAGCTTTTATGGGCAAAAAAGCCCGTCTGTCAAAGTTTCAGATCGATCGTACTTTGTCTTCATACAGTATTAGACATTTTCTGAGCGCGCGTTACTTGCTGGGGTCGCGCCCACCGGATTGCTCGCTGCCAGCCGCCAGGTCAACCGATCGATATCGAATAGTTGGCATTCGCAATCACTTACCCATATCCACTCAGTTGTGTCTTTTTGATAGGAATATGTCTGAATAAAACAATAATGGATTGAGTCAATTGAAAAATACAAAATTTCTATCTTCAACGAATAACTTTTACAAAACGAAAAGTTGAAGGTTAAAAGTTAAATAAAATGTTTCGAGACGTCGATAGATAGTGCTTTCTTACGATCAAATCATCATCAAATTGTTTCCAACTATTTTACACGTGCGCACAGCGTGTTAGGGCGCGCCAGCCGGCATCTTTTCTCGAAGTCATTGTGGACGTAATATAGAACTATGTACTGCTTCTCTTTTCAGTTGAAACTAAGTTTTGAGTTTATTACTTGTACTCTTGTACATATTCAGCCTGAAATTCCGCTTTTCGATGTATCACAGTGTCGAGTGGAAGTGAGGTGAGGTGAGAATCGAGTTCACCTTACATGTCATTTGGGAAGCACAGGCGGTCAAATTATATTTTTAGAACGTGAGAAAGTAGAACGTAGGTAGAGAAGACAGTAGAGAAGAGAGTAGTATTTCTGTTTAGAAAAGTTTTTACATAACTGTATCTCGAAAGTCGCAGTGATTACTGCAGATGTGAGAATAGAAGAGTAGACAGAAGGTACCATAGTACTGTCTCTAGAAAGTTGTTGTCACCGCATCGGGGACGTGAAAGTAAACAAGAGAGAGAATAGGAGAGAGAGACAGAAAATAGAAGAGAGAGTAGACATAACTGTCTCTCGAAAGTCGCAGTGATAGTGATTACTGCAGATGTGAGAGTGAGAGTGGAAGAGGTGATGATGAAAGTAGACAGAAAAAATATATAGAAATGTCTCTAGAAAGTTGTTGTCACAGTAGAAGAAAAAGATGCAGTAGACAAACAAGAGCATAGTATTAGTATTGTCTCTAGAAATTTGACAGTAGACAATAGAGAATATAATACTGTTTCTAGATAATATAATACTGAGAGAGAGAAAAGAAAGAGAGAAAGAGATAGCGAGACAGTGGGAGAAGGAGAAGAGAGAGAAGACAGATAGGGGAGAGTAGAACTGCGTCGAGGAAAGAGAAAGAGAGAGAGAGAGAGAGAGAGAGAGAGAGAAAGAGAGAGAGAGAGAGAAAGAGAGAGAAAGAGAGAGAGAGAGAGAGAGAGGGGCGGGGGGAGGAGGAGGGAGATAGGATGGAAAGTAGACAGAACAGTGTAGAGGAGAAAGAGATGCGGCGGTGTACATTTTTGAAACATAAAATAAAAGAAAAAGAAGTAGGACAGATAGTTAGAAAAGACAAAAATTAAGCTACATTTACAAAATACATAGAACTTGAACACTTCAACTACAACCCTTGCGTGTATGTATAGTCGGTTTTGTTCCTATATGCCATCCGTGACATTTCACATGTTGTGCAGTTTCGTGCAGCACAACATGTATGTCAACAAATATCCAAAACGCGTCCATGAGTAGGAATTGAACCCATGAGCAGCACGCAGCGATTGCGCACTGGCGGCGCGCTCTACCACTGCGCCATAGAGGCAGTGGTTACGAGAATGAAAAGAGAGCACATGTAGCTCCACTGGCCACTTGAGTGTACTATGATTAGAGTTAACGATCAAACATCTTGGCGAGAATCCTGACCTCTTAGTGTGAGCCAGTGGTAGATCGCGCCGCCAGAACGCGATCGTTGCGAGCTGCCCATGGGTTCGATTCCCTCTCACAAAGCGTTTTGGATCTTTGAAGATATACATGTTGTGTTGCACGAAACTGCACAACATGTGAAATGTCACAGATGGCATATAGAATCCAATCCGACTATATCTTCGCAGGAGTCATTAGAGAGCAATCAACTATCAAACATGCAAGACGAAACTATTCTTCTATTTTTCTATTTTTGTATACCTAGTGCGGAGGCGCGCGACAGCGCGCCGGAGCGCTAGTCCGATTGGTGATGCATATTCTCTGTGGTTTAAGTTGTAGAACTGATAAAGTCCACCGTTCACGTTTCTTTCACTGAATAGTTCTGTGACTCTGGCATGTAGAAATAAAATGATTATATGATTTAAAAAAAATATGACTGATGTGTGTAGGAGTGTGGAGAATGTCTGGAACAAGTCTCTCCCCCTTGCAGACATCTTGCCCACTTCTCGCACGCTCTGGAGCTGTTGCTACACAGTGTGCTGGACGAGGAGGCCACCAGCAGCGAGCCCATACCTGGTGGGTGGTGGGAACCAATCTGGTGATGGTGCATGGTGTCGTTGGTGGGTGGAGGGAACCATTGGGAATCTGGTGGGGGTAGTGCTTGGTGCCCTTGGTGAATGAAGGGGACGAACGAGTTGGACATACCTCTTGGTTGGTATGATTTGATTGTATTTGATTCATTGCAGACCCTCTTCTGCCGCGCGCGGTGGCTTTCGTGCAGGAGTTCCCGGAGTTTCTGCAGACGGTGGTTCACTGTGCGCGCAAGACGGAGCTGGCCCTGTGGCCCGCCCTCTTTGCTGTCACTGCCAGTCCCAATGATCTATTCGAGGTTGGAGAGTTTTGTTGTGTTTCCATTCTTTTCAAAAAGTTGTCTCGTATCTTCGAGGCAAACTTCTATTTGTTTATCACATTTTTTGAGCGTTGTTTTCGATAATAGCTGAAACATAGTTTTAGTTTTAATTTATAGTGTATTCTTATTGAATGCTTCTTCTTGTAATAATAAGTTTATCGCATGTATGTTTCATAGAGTATGCAAGAAATTGCGGATGGACACTGGCGAAATAGGTGATAATACGATTGTGTGACAAAGTTAAAAATGGTAAAACTAAAACAAAATGAGGTACTACTGCGCCTTGATCAAGGGTACTGGCAGAGTGATGGTCACATATAATACACGTTGAAATTAAAAGAGACACAAGAAGTGCAGGTGGGACGACGTGTGAGAGACGCCCTGACTCTCCAGTCATGATGCACGAATCCGAGACGACGGGAAACCGCTAGAACTAGCCCTGACGAGCTCTCTAAACCGCCCCGCATCCCTCACTCCCACGACTTCAGATGAAAGGCTATTCCAGAAACTATGTGCTCTATGAATGCTCGTGAGTAGTCTGTTCGCTGGATCAAAACAAGGGACAATGCGCAAACTATGTGAATGTCTGGAGGATGTTGGAATTACATTGAATACACCATCAGATTCAAAAGGCAGAACTCGGTGAGTGACTTTGTATATGAACGTGACGTCATTGATGAAACGACGGGACTCGAGAGTTTCAAGTCCCAGCAGGCGGAGACGCTCAGAGTATCCAAGAGATAGGTGACCAGCTCGTTGGCAAATGCGACGGGTAAAATACCTTTGCACGCCTTCAAGCAGATTCACCAAACGCACGCTAGTTGGGTTCCACAACTCAGTACAATATTCCAACTTGCATCGGAAATATGTAACATATGCTCTCACTAAGACAGTGAGATTTCGTGTGTGGTATGCCCTCAGAAAGTTATTGATCGACCACAGGGCGTTGTTTGCTATACGAGAGATATGAGTGTCAAAGCCAAGACTGTCAGAGATCCATACACCTAAGTCTTTCACGCAGACAGTGGCTTCGAGAAGTGTGCCGCCAGCACAATACACAAAACGCGGATTTCTTTTACCCAAGTGAAGAATGTATGTTTTAGAGGTTGAAATGGTGAGTCCCCACTTGCGCGACCAATTGTTAACCGCGTCTACTGCTGCCTGGAAGGCGGAGTGCGCCGACACATCAGACGGGTCAAACGAGAAATAGACCTTGAGGTCATCCGCATACAACACGCAGCGCATACCAGTTGGAAGTGATCTCACTATGTCGTTTATATAAATGTTAAACAAGAGAGGGCCAAGACAGCTGCCCTGAGGCACACCACAGTTCACTTGCCTGGGGGCAGACAGTGAATCTCCAATAAGAACGTAGGTCGTCCGGTCACACAAAAAGCTCTTGATCCAAGAGAGAGCATTGCCACGGATACCAATAGAGTGAAGTTTGTCAAAAAGCATAGAGTGATTTATGGTATCGAATGCCTTCTTGTAATCAACATAGAGACAATCAACTACTTTTCCATCAGTGAGGTCGCGCGCCCAGTGAGAGTGACACTGCACGAGTTGTGCTGCGGTGGACCGACCTTTACGGAATCCGTACTGGTGACGCGATAGGAGGCAATTGTGTTCTAAGAATTCAGTGATCTGAGATACAACAATTCGTTCCAAAACCTTACTGATGGTAGAGGTGAGAGTGATGGGTCTATAGTTAGACACGTCATGGGTAGGACCGCTCTTATAAATCGGCTTGATGTAACCCAGACGCCATATATCTGGAACTGCACAAACGGACACGGATTGTTGGAACAGAAGAGATAGTGGAAATGCAATCGTGTCAATCGTATGCTTGATGGAAGTATGAGTGATTCCATCCGGGGATGTATTCACCTTACTTGCCATACCACGTATCACCTTGCAGACAATACTCGGTGAGACGTCAATGTGAGAGAGACACGCGGCAGAGAGGGAGAGAGAGTCACCCGGGGGTGAGGATGAGTGAGACGCGTAGATTGAATCGAAAAAGGACGCGAATGCCTCCGCCTTTTGAGCGGGCTCGTGTAAAAAATGTCCACTCGAATCAACCACCACGCCTATCCCATCTGCAGGACTGAGCCTATTCCTCACATGCCTGTAAAAGGGCTTCTTGTAACGTGGTTATCTACTAGTTGTGAAACATATTTGATCGAGTTTCACTTAGTGAGTGAACTTCACTAGTTTATTTGCATGGAACTTGATGTTTGTATATGCTAATGCTTAGTGGTGCCCCGCGCAGAGTACTCACAAGTCTCTCGAATCGGGGGCTACCTTTCACTGATAGAGTAAATCCTAAATCCTAACTACCTTCACCTTACTACAGGTGTGTCTCCGCGATGGCCGGAAATTGGGAATTATAATTATGTATGTATATTATTCTATATTTATCCACTTGCACTCTAGGTATGTCTCCGCGATGGTCATCTCCAGACGGCGGCCAGCTACCTGATCGTGCTGCAGTCACTCGAGAACGCGGCGACCAGCCAGGAGGTGGGAGTGGGACCTGCTGAGTGGCATAGGAGTAACTTTTACCCTGTCAATGAGTGTAATGGATGAGTAGTGTTTAGGATAGATTCGATAAGGAGTGGTGATCGTAGTCGATGATATATTATCCAGCAAGCCGCTCGTCTTCTCCGCGAGGCGCTGGCCGCCGGCGCGTGGTCGATCGCCCGCGATATGGTGCGGTTCGCGAGCTGCATCGATGCGGAGGAGATGGAGCAGTGCAGGTGAGGGGGGAGTAGTGAAGGCCGGTAGCAAAGAAGGAGCAGAGAAGGCCGGTAGCAAAGAAGGAGCAGAGAGAGAGAGAGACAGAGAGAGATGAAGCAGTGCAGGTGAGGAGAGGGAGGAGGAGGGAGAGTAGTGAAAGCCGGTAGCGAAGAGAGAGCGGAGAGAGAGAATAGTGGAATAGTGCAGGTGAGGAGAAGGTGAAGTGAAAAGTGTCCCAAATCAAGCCAAAAAGGTGATATAAAGCGTAAATTAGATCTGTTTTTATGATGCGAGATGATGATTGTTTGGTGAAGCGTAGAGTTGGTGAGACGGAAGAGTGGCAAGTGGTTATGTGATATCGTTACTATGACTATGACGGTTGAATTACCTTTTGGCTTCAGTTATTTGGTATTTGATGGTTGGTGAAACGTAATAATGGCTGTGTTGTGGTTAAAAGTGGTTGATTCATGATTTCAGAGCCTCTCCGCCGCCGGCGAAACAGAAGGAGCGACGGAGAATGAACGGTACGGGGTATGGATGAGATATGGTTCAGTATTCAGTGTTATGGAATGCTGTTTGATGTGTTTCAATGAATTGAAATTATAGCGCGGGAAGAACTAGCATTGATAGGGCTTTGGTGAATAGTGTAATAGAGTCGTGTGAAACGTATTGTCTGTATGTGTTTTTTTTTCGATGTTCGGTTAAGTCGGACTCGCGGGGCCACAACAAAAGTATTTCCTCTATCAAAACCTGTAAACTTCAAAGATCTTGTAAAATAATTGTTGATGCAATTTGCAATTAGAATAATTATTATTGTTGCAGGCTCGACGGGAGAGGAGCTGGTGTTCAGCCGCTTCCAGGCCAGTGCAGCGACGGGCGGTGGTGGGTGGAGAGGGAGAGAGAGAGAGAGAGGGAGGAGAGAGAGAGAGGAGAGAGAGAGAGGGAGAGGGGAGATAGAGAGAGGGGGGAGAGAGAACCTGAGAGAGGAGAGGTTATGATCCATTTAGCATTGTCAGCCTGAATCCCTGAATTCTGAATGAGACGAGAGAGTGAAAAGTGTGCTAGCGTAACGTTGATATGTATATGCCACTTTGATATCCGGTATTTGATAATTTTATTGACATTAATTGAGCATTTCCTGATTTCAAGCACCTATTGTTTTGACGATGCTCAATGTTTAGTGGGTGATTGGTTGAAACAGAGTTTTTACATTCTTTTCAAAGTAGGGTTTCAGGCAAGGTGACCCGCATGCGTCACTCTCACTCTATCAGCGAGAAGGGAGGAGGGGAGGGTAACGAGAAGGCGGGCCGGAAGGACTCGGCCGGCAGTGGAGGCAGGAGGGCAGGGAGGGTGAGTGGGGGGAGGGGTGAGGGAGGGAAGAAGGGGAGATGGAGTGAGAGAAAGAGAGAGAAAGAGAGAAAGAAAGAGAGAGAGAGAGAGAGAGAGAGAGAGAGAGAGAGAGAGAGAGAGAGAGAGAGGGGCAGGAGGGCTGGAAGGGTGAGTGGGGGAGGGGAGGGGGTGAGAGAATTAGTTGCAAGCACCGATTGTCGGTGTACGTGTGTGCTGTGATGTAGTGACTGTGTGAAACTTATTTAGGGGCATAGGGTTGATGGGTTGATTCTGTAGCTTGCGTTTACGGTTTCAAATCAAATCACCCTGGCGGGCTCAGTATTCTTACAATTACGATTATTCTTTCATGTTAGGTATTGTGACTTGATGGAGGTGTGAAACGTATTCAGCGATCGTATTGATTTAATATACTTCACTTGTCAAATCAAAGGACTATTCCGGACAAAAACTACCCCCCTAATTTTATTGCATTTTCGGATAGCCCAAGTATATGTGATAATGAAATAGTGTTTCATAAAGTTAGAAAATACGTTTCCAAGAAGTTATGAGCCGAAAACGTATCTGAAACCTCAATTTCCTTTTTTATAGCGGGCTTCCTAGACGAGATATCAACATTCTGTAAACGCAGTTTTGTAGAGCTCAAAAAGTTGTAACTATCATTAATTGATCACATTTTCATATATTCACCCACAACGCCGCTACAGCAATAGTTTGAAGTCCAGATTAGGCTCAATCTTGCCAGATTGGCTCGAATCTATCGCTTGTGCCTCTGTTATGACAATATCTAGGAAGGTTGGACTAAAACATTGATGTACCAACTTTTTTAACGATCAGTTGTCGTCTCAAATGATTTGATTTGATTCGATTTGATTTGATACTCTAGCTTGCTTCGTAGTGGTTGTGTGCTCAGATTGCGGTTTTGTATTATTGATTGATTTTTTTAAAATGTTTTTGCAGGCTCTCTCATCGGACGGGTCTCCGCCCGGCTCGCCTCCGCCACCGGCTGGAAATCCCATGCATGACAAGCTGCAGGTGAGGGGGGAGAGACAGAGAGACAAAGAGGGAGGGATGAAGAGGGAGAGAGAGAGAGAGAGAGGAGAAGGAGAGAGAGAGCGTCTCCTTTCCAGTCTATCCTGCACGAGCACGCGGCGCACCTCCTCAGCGAGTACTGTGTCAGGGATCTGGGTGAGTGATGGGTGTTACCAAGCATTGTTTCCCGGAATGCTATTCGACCTTTGTGTCAACTGAAGCGTAGAACTTACATTTGTTGTGTTGTGAAATATCTTGGTTTCGAAATTCAGAACTTGCAGTTCTAATCACTAACACGCAATAGAGATGTATTACAAAGAAAAATGCGGATTTCGATCAACTTCTTCTACTTTCGACTTCTAGCATCTTACCATGATAGAATTGGGGTGAAGTGGAATCAATAGCGAGATTGTTTCCCAAAAAAAACTTTCGGAGTTTGTGTTTGAGTAGAAACGTAGAACTTACATCTTTTATTGTGATGTTGATTGTTGACATAGTTTCGTATTGGTATTGATGAAAAAAGTATGAACTGCATTGTTAGGCACAATGTCGTGCATGTTTTATGAGTGTATATAGGGTATTCCCCATTTTCACGGTCTGGCGATAATCAGTGGTCGGTCAGACAAACGAGAAATGACGAAGAAATTATGAGAAAACAGCCTCATTATAAGGTTTCCTCAATTATAACGGTACATAAAGCCAAATTCAAAAAATCGAACTCCAAGCGTTTGTCGGGTACCCCTTTTACATATCATATCCAAGTTTGAGCTCTCTAGCTCAACTTTAAAAAAAAAGTTTTTTTCCAATTTACTATTTTACCTATTGAACACTTGCAAATGACCCTCATTTCCATAAAATCAGACCGCCAAGCGCGCGAATCGCGCGGTCGAATGGTCTTGCGCAGGCCGATAACGCGACTAGATGCGATGAAATGATGTCCAGAAAATATGCAGCAAGATGGCTGCCGTACCGTGAACCGGGGGACACCCTATAGAAACATACAACGTACATCGCTTTTGATGTTGAAATATTTTGGTTTTGATACAAACACGTGAACAGAGTTAACATTGTTGGGCACATCGCCGTCCATGTTTTGTGAGTTGATTGAAACGTACATGTAGTCGGAGAGTATTTTTTGTTTTTTTACACACGAAGTTTGAAAATTGATGAAGATTGTGGGTGAAAACTGGAACATATTATATCGAAGCGAACATGACTGTTGGCAGGTCTGTTCTGGGCGCACCTGGACGTGGATCTGCCGGCGCTGCTCCCGCCCGCCGCCACAGTCGAAGACTTCCCCCTCGCCCTGACACGACTCCACTCGCAGTTCAGGTGAGTAGATTATTGAGTTGCTTTACTGAGAGTTTGCGTATGTTTATAACATACAGTGGTTTTCAGGTGAGTAGGGAGTTGTTTTGCTGACCGCAGGCTGGTGTTGGTGTAATTCGGTAGTGGTGTGGATATTAGCGGGTGCGCCCCGGTATCATCGCAACGAGTCATGTACGTATGTGTGAATGCTGTTTGTGAAATTAAACTCAAGAAAAAAAATTTTTTTAAATTTTCTCAAGTAAAGATAATTTGTTTTTTTACCTTTGTAATTATACAAAATAACATGAATGATTAGAAGCATATGCAAACACACATCATTGTGATTAGTGATGCATTGCCATCAACGATAAATAGTGGCCATGGAACGTGTTTAGAAGAATTTTCTATTAAAACGTGAATACATCTTGTCATTACAGTGGATTGTTAGTGATTAGTAATGCTTGTGAAACATATTATGTATGTTCCATATGTTATTGTCAATTGCCAGGTAATTATTTATCATTAAATCATATTCAACCAAATGTTTTTCCAGAATCGCTTATTCACGTACATATGCACGCATGAGAGATGGTTTGGTTACCGCTGGTAAAGGCTGTCCCCTCTCACCTTACATCTTGAACAGCGTTCTCGCGAAGGTGTACAGATTGGATCACCAAAGGCTTGTGTTGACAGATGGCCGTACCCTCTGGCGGGGCGTCGTATGGTGGACCAGCTGGCGAAGCGGTTCGGAACGATGCCAACGAGTGCGAGCAGTGCCGAGCTGGCGGGTGGGTGGAAAGTGGAGAGGAGAGAGTGGAGAGGGGAGGGGGTAGATAGAGAGGGGAAGCGTAAGAAGCAATAAGGAAAATAGGTATAGGAAGAATGAAAGTTGTTTCATGATTACTCTTGCTCACTCGCTATATTTTGATGGAATCTTGTAGGCATGCCCCATATCAATGTAAGGTTCCCACTGTTTCCTTGCAGTCTCGTCGTCTCCCTTCCCGCAACCCCGCGCCCTTCCCCTCCGACTGGGTGAGACTGCGGTGGTGGAGAGGGAGGAGGACGAGGAGACGATAGGGGACAGGAGCGAGGAGGGAGTGCGGCTGGAGGCGAGGAGGAGAGTGGATGAGGAAGGAGAGGGAACAGAGGGAGGAGGAGCGGGAGGAGGAGGAGAAGGAAGAGGGAAGGGTGAGTTACGGGAAGGAAGGGTGGGTTGTATTGGTGTAGTAGTGTTGATGGTATGTTTCACGGTGTGTTTATAGCGTGATTCTAATTTTGGTGGCAATGTGTGGAAAGGTTGGCAGTTCTCAAAAATCTACCTGAAATAAAACATATCTACCTGTCATTTTAAATTACGTGTTTTTGTAATTGCCAAACATGTTCAACATCTGCATCAATGAAGAAACATTTTTTTTCATCGTAGACTGTTTATGTAGACTACGGTACCATGTGTTTCCAGCCGTGTCATCATATTTTTTTTATGAAACAGAGTTCAACTATTCAACTATTACGGTTTATTATGTAACTCTTCCTTTTTCCAGCCGTGTCATCATTTTTTTTATGAAACTGACTTCTACTATTACTTTTTTTTTAAACAAATCCAGTCTAGAATAGGAGTCGAAACTGGGTTTGTTCGACTTGTTATCTCCAACTTATCCACACTTGTTGTCTGTCTAATGTAAGCCTTTCTTTTTCCAGCCGTGTCATCATATTTTTATGAAACATAATTCCACTATTTAATTGTTGTGTATCTCTTTCTTTTTCCAGCCGTGTCATCGTCGGCAGAGGACGTGGGAGCGGGAGGAGGAGCACAGTCGGCGAGCAGTCCGGTCGAGGAGACGAGGAGTGTGGCCGGGAGTGACTGGGAGGGTGGGTGGAGAATGGAGAGGGAGGGAGGGGAGATAGGGGGGATTGATATGTTGTGTAGAGGACAAGAGAGCGGAGGGGGTGGGCGAGAGTAGGATGAGAGAACGGGAATGAGAAAGTGGTTTGAGCAGAGATTGCTGTGTGAGTTTATTTTGAAACCGTGATTATGACACGTACAAAACAACAAAACGAATTCGCTCATAGCGGGAGAAGAGGGGGAATGAGGAATGACCAGAAAGAAGTGTGATCATGCGAATTTTTGTGATGTGAGAATTGTATCGGATGGGTTTCACGAGATCGTTGCATGTTCACATAGCAATTGTGGGCAATGAGTTGCTTTCTTTCACCCCGTATTCGGAAACGCATAGATTCTAGCACCCAAAAGTGTTGTATTCTTACCGAGGCTGAGACTGTGTGATATGCACTCTCTCGGATTGCAACCATAGAGGTGTTGGCGTTTGCGGCGATACAGACGCTAACGACATAGTGAATTGTAATATAGTTACATTATTCGTTTAATAGATCTTCGCTGATCACTTGCTTGTTCAGAAAGATGGCTAGCTTCACAGTAATCTATAAAATAGTTATATAAAATAATTGAATCCTGCGTCCATATGTACTCTCTCCTATTCCAGCAGTGGAGGTGCTGTGTGGAGAGGGCGCTGCTCGCGGCTCCCCTGCCAGCGACGCGCAGCTCATGCACATGATGGCAGTATTTGAAAGGACGGGAAGCGTGCACTGGACATACCTGGTGGGTGGATGATGCGAGGAGGTTGACAGTGACATTCGTAGAAAATGTAATGTACGTAGGAATTGGTGGCTGAGGACAAGGGAAAAGAGGTATTGTCGGAACGAGACAAGCCATTTCATTATCTCGTAATATATTTTGACGAGTTTTCAAAAGACGATGAAACGTATATTAGAGGGTTGGCAAAAAAAATCTATTTTTTTTCATTGCACACTTATAATAATCCATTAGCTTTCGATGGTATGTAGCTAGCAGGGAATATCCAGTGGTTGAGATGCACATCGTGACACTCTACGTGATTCGAGATAGATAATCTGATTATGATTCTGATTAGCGACATGAGAAGACTATTGTTTTGACGTGTTGCCACATGTTATGAAATAGGGTTGAAACTTATATTTTTCACTTTTCATGTTCACCATTTCGCGTCAGTCGCGCGTTATACTTATACATTCGCCTTTTTAGTTGTGCGTGCTTCGCCGCGACCTGGCCTCCCTTCGCAGGGCGGTGAGTGTGTCGGCGACGCGCGCGGCCGGAGAGGAGCAGATGGGGCAGCTCAAGAGGGGAGGGGTGGAGCTGCTGCGGTGGGCGGAAGGCAACTGGTGGGTGTGCGTTCCTGTATCTCTCTCTCTCTCTCTTTCTATCGATTGTCTAATCGAGTTTTCAAGTGGATGAACTGTTTTGAAGTGACTGCTGGTGAATGACACTATCACAATGGCGTCGTTAGTTGTTGCCAAGGCGATTTCGACAAGATAACGAGCTCTGTTCACTCTTCAGCCTGGGCTACGTGTCTCTTCTGCAAGTGTTCGACGCGCACGTGCAGGCAGTGTGCGATGCGGCCGGCCTGAAGATCGAGCAGCTGCCGGTGGAGGGAGGAGGAGGAGGAGGAGTGGAGAGGAGGAAAGAGAGTGAGTTGGGGTAGTATTACAAGGATACGCTGTTGTGATGTTCCATCACCATTCGGATTGTGTAGCATTGCGCAGCATATCACTTGCCTGTGGGTGGAATCGTATTTTGAGTGTGAGAAAGATCATGACCATTGTGTACATGTTGCAATGTAATTTGTACGACTTAACATTTTCTTAGAGCGATTAATTGTATGGGAAAGTTTACTGTTTTATCGCTGTAGGTCGAATCGTATTTACAGTGGTTGATATGTCACCACTGCTCGCCACTGTGTGCTTCATATCATCATGATCGTGCTGTCTTATTCAGATATAACTGAGTTGATTTACTGTCGATATCAAGAGTACAACAAAAAATCAGATGTAAGGATTCCGGGTAAACGATAGATTGCATTTCAGCCGCGTCGTTCCGCGAGCCTCGCTCGTCTCAGCAGCAACACCCGCGGACGTCGGCCCTCCGGGACTCGTTCGGAGTGGAGGGAAGGGAGAGGAGGGGACGGGGCAGCGGCAGGAGTGTCGACAGGTGGGGCGAGGGGTTACAAGGGACACTCATCTGTGTCTTCTGTGGAAGGGGAGTGTGGATAGGTGGGGAGAGGCTTACAAGTTACAAGGGAAACTCATTGGTGTCCCCGGTGTGGATAGGTGGGGAGAGGGATTGGTACGGTTATCGGGTACTTATTGACGACAGTACGTTCGTCTGATTTTCTATGTGTTGATGAAACGTATGGTTTCTGAGTAAACGGGTAATGAATGTCATCAAATCAACAGCGTTGCCGAATTTGATTATAGGAATTCATAGAATACGGTATGACGTTCCGTACATACCGTATTCTATGAATTCCTATAATCAAATTCATCATCACAAGAAATGTTTTGTCGCCCCCTTTCCCAATGTGCGCAGGATGCCCCCCTTCTCCCCACAACATTAATCATAACTGGGCTATATAAGGTCACACAGTGCGAATAAAGATATGTCACCAGTAATATACATTGGCTTATTGTTGAATTGAAATATATGGCGACCATGGCTACCTGATCGTACACTACATTCTTCTGCTACACTTATCCCCTTCGCCAAGATGTCAGGACCAATCCGTACGCAGCTCGGTATATTACGAAAATCTATAACGAAATCCATAGAGGAGTCTACTCATATATGCAAACAAACTGACCTCGCAAGACTATCAACCCTGGAACTAGAAACCCTTGCAAACAAGACGACAGAATCGAAATCCGTGTTATCATCAAGACTATGCAACGTTCAAACACTCATCACAGAATGGGACTCTCTTATATCGAAAGACAGTTCAGAAACTGCCGTGCAAACCGAATACTTCAAAAAGTATGGTGAAGTAACACCATTACTGACAGCCGCAACAAGCCTCGAACAAACTCTCGATCACCTTCTCGAATCAATCAAAAAAGAACGTCAAGTCCGAATACAATCAGACTCATACATCTCCGTGAACGAATCCCCAACAGTCCCTCTACCAACTTCCGCCATGACTACTGTTCGTCCTCTCCAGCATCAACTACCGTACTTTCAATCTCCACCGATTGCTATCAAACCATTCACCGGAGATTCCAAAGAATATACTTCATTCAAGAACTCCTTCAAGGCCGTATATGACAACTTCTTACAAGACTCCGTTCAAAAACTCATTATGCTCCTATCACTTCTTCGCGGACAACCATACCAGATCATCAACTCACTAACCATCTGCGCCGCTAACTACGAAACCGCCTTCAAGCTGCTTGATGAACTCTACGGCGTTGGAGGAACCAATCCGCAAACACTTCTCAACGAACTACTACACATGGAATGCCTTCATCCGCAAAATCGATCCACAGAGACAATACGCAATACTTACATAACGATTCACCGGATCTGCGAACAACTCAAACAACATAATATCAATGACAACCTCACGATTGTCTTAACGATCAAGAAAATCTTCCCTCGTTGGCTGACAAGTAAACTACCATCCAATCCAAGTACTACTATTAACGATACTCTCACAGCAATTCGCAAACAGATTGAAGAAATAGCAGCCCTCGATACGATATACTCCTCCAACAACTCAGCAACTACACTCGCAACCACATCATCACCTCGTCATATCAATTCGAATCAACGACAACAGATCAACAATTATCCAAATAACAACCGCTGCTCATTTCGTTGTACTGAGCCTCACAACACATTCAATTGCCCACTACCGACCATCAAGAAACGAGCAATTGCTAAAGAACTCAAGCTTTGCTACAATTGTTTATCACCTAAACATACCCTCGCTACATGTCCATCATCAAAAACCTGCAAAACATGCTCAAAACGTCATCATTCAGTTCTTCACGACGACAACTACAAACGAACCACGAATACCAATCATCAACAAAGACAAAATCGGCAATATCAACCCCAACACCATCAACCCCAACACCATCCAAACCCTGTGCATCAACGTCATCAAACAAACTACACCACTACTTTCACTCCACCAACATCTCACAGTTCACTTTTCCATCAACCACCACCAACTCATCTTCCACCTCAACAAATACTGGAACCTGATGTTCAACTACAACAACCTCCTCCTCAAACATCTACATATCACTCCAACTCTCCATCAAACAAGCAAACCCTACTGTGTCTTCGAGTCAAAATAGTCAATCCCAAAACGAAAACCTCGACTACATCGATAGCATTCATTGACTGTGGAAGCACAACGAGTTATATAAGCACCCGCGCCGCAACTGAACTGCAACTGATCCCCGAGAGATCAGTGACACTCGCTCTGGCTACTTTTGGAAACCCAATTCCGGAAAAACTGGAAACAACTATGCATTCCGTTATTCTGGAAAACGCCCACGCGAAGACCGGATTCCAACTTTCTGGATGCCTCACTGAGATCAAACACATCACCAACAAAATAACTACTATTCTGCTACCCATTTCGAATACCCCTCAGATGGATTCCATCGTATGGAGAATTCCTGATGCTGAAGAAGTACAACCCGATATACTCATTGGATCAGATCTTCTATTCAAATTTCTGGACTTCTCTCACCCGTCCTTCTCTGCTTCAAGGTATGGGAACTACAGTATCCTCCGAACCTTACTTGGACCGATAGTTGTGAAAACGAACTCCACCAACTCTATTACTCAAAACTGCAAACCCGTATCGACCTTCTCCATACAGTCCACTGAAATCACAACCAGCAAACCTTCGGCTACAGACATTTCTCACCTCTGGGACCTATCACTACTTGGAATTGAACCAGATTCGACAACTCGAATTGAAGACAAAGTACAACAGTTCTTCGAGTCAACCGTCATCTACAGCGAAGACGAAAAAAGATACTACGTCCGTTACCCAACGACTATCAACCTTTCACTTCCACCGAGTTCCATCATGCGCCCATACATTTTCCGGAAACAGATGGCCATGCTCCAACCGATACACTCAGACGACGATTTGAAATCGAAGTACTACAACTACTTCCAAGAACTCCTGTCGGAGAATATGATTGAACGATGTCCTCCTCCATCAATCGATGAGCTTGTCTCCTATATAACGCATTTTCCAGTACTAAACAGTGACTCTCGCACAACAAAAGTTCGCCCAGTACTGAATCCGACTGAAAAACTCAGAGGATATCTCAGTCTGAATGAACAACTTCTCAACGGAACGAACCTCCTACCGAAGATTGCCCCTCTTCTTCTTCGACTACGAACATTCAAGAACATTGTTTCTGGAGACATCCGCAAGGCCTTCTTGACTGTTGGCATTCAGGAAGAAGACCGCAACCTCTTCCGGATTCTTCTTCCAGAAAATCCAAAAGAACCACTATCATCAAGAAACACTCTCTGTGACTACCGCTTCCGACGCGTTCCTTTCGGACCCCGCACATCACCATATCTGTTACTAGCAGTAATCCATCACCATCTACACAAACACTCTTCACCCCTCTGCAACGAAATCCTTCTTAACATCTACATGGACAACATCTTCGTGGACGCCGAAAGTAACGAAGACGCCATCAAGAAATACCATCAAATAGTGGAACTATTCCGTCTTGCCGGTATGGATGTACGTGAATGGGCATCCAACATTGCTGAATTCAACCACTTCATCAAAACAACAACTTCTGAAGACATGCCCGATACGATGAAACTACTTGGACTTTTCTGGACTCGATCAGACGACACTTTCGCTGTCAAACTTGCCAAGCTACCGCCTACGGATACCGTTTGGACTCTATCGAAACTAATCAGCTTCGCCGCAAGTACCTTCGACCCACTCGGAATCGTTGCGCCCATCACCATAAAGATCAAAACAATTCTCCAACGGGCACAAGAGAAGAAACCAACGATGCACGAACCTCTCGATGACGACAACATAGCAGATTTGAAGATCTGTTTGAGTGAATGGACCGACTCGTATCCCTTTCCTCGCAGCCTGCCGAAAATCACCCAAGAAACAACGTTTCACATCTTCTCTGATGCAAGTGGAACCGCATTTGGAGCGTGCATTTACATCCAAAACCCGAAAGAACGAGCCCAACTGGTCTCCGCAGTCTCTAGACTACAACCGTCTAAGAAGTTGTCAACTCCTAAAGCCGAACTAGTTGGAATTTTGACGGGATGCCTTCAATTGGAGACGTGCCTGAAAACTCTCAACATCACCAACTGCAACGTCCACCTTTGGAGTGACTCCTCTTCAGCTCTCCACTGGATCACCAACCCGCCACCGACCATCTTCATAAGAAATCGCGTACTCAAGATCAGAAACATCATTGATCAGTTTTCCATCACAATTCACCACGTAGCAGGACACCACAATCCAGCTGATCTTCTCTCACGAGGAACAACTCCCAAACAACTACTCGACGCCGACGTGCATACTCTCTGGATGAACGGACCACACTTCATCTCCCTCCCATCAACAGAATGGCCATCGACACTCACAGAGGAAAACGCGATCACCCAACGTCAAGAATCCCAAGTACTTGCAAGAACCGACGACATATCTAACCTCACATTACTCTCCGTCACATCAACATCTACAACAGAATGGGCCGCGAATCTATTTTCCAAAACAAATTCACTCACCAAAATTCTATCTTCGTTGACCCTGATTCTACAATTCATCGCCCTATTGGCTTACCGAACGAAAAGATCACTACTGTTCATACCCCATTTCGAAACAGACAAGAAGAACTACTGCACCTCCCAATTGATCAAGGATACTCAACAAGCACATCCACCAACCAAGGACCAAATAAGGAAACATCGTCTATATCAAACCACCCGCTATGGAGTAAACGGAATCTACGTCTCCCACAAACGGACCGCAACAATTAGACCCGATCCAGTATATCTACCATCAACTTCGAGACTCGCAGAACTAGTCATTCTAGACTTGCACACACGCAATCTTCACTGCGGCACAACTTCCCTACTCGCTCTACTACGTTCAGACTACTTCATCCCCTTCGACCGACAACTGACAAAAACTGTCATTCGTAATTGCCCACAATGCCGGCTGACTATTGGGGAACCCTTCGAACTACCACCCTACCCAGATCTACCAATGGATCGTTTGAATTGCCAATATCCTTTTGAGGCATCTGGAATAGACTACACTGGAGCACTTTACACCGCCTCAGGAACAAAATTCTACATCATCTTAGTCACCTGCCTCACCACTAGAGCAGTGTTCCTGGACATCGTCGAAGACCTTTCCACAAGAACATTCCTGAATAGTCTGAGAAGACTTATTGCAGTATATGGATCACCTCGCAAGATTCTATGTGATAATCAAACCAGCTTCACTCTTGCAAGCAAGATTCTTCAACCGTCAAAAAGCAACAACATATTGAAACGACTTTCCTCCCAAGGAATCGAATTCCATTTCATCTCCCCACTATCTCCTTGGAAAGGATCAACGTATGAAAGAATGATTGGATTAATGAAAAATCTTCTAACTCGCAGCACCAACCGGAAATTACTGTCTCTGGACGAAATGAGAACATTGATTCTCGAAATCGCCAACATTCTGAATAATCGTCCACTCGTTGCAATCACTGCAGAACCGTCTGCACAACCTCGTCCACTAGCACCAATCGATTTCATCATGCCAAATCGAGGAGGAGACTTAGTCTTGCCCGACTACGACGACGACTGCATCGATCCCACCACAAGAAAAGAGCAACTAATCGACTACCTCTCACGAATGGATGATCTTTTACAGCGCGCATGGAAGCAATTCATGAACGACTACACCCAAGAATTGGCAAGAAGAAACACACACAATCACGGAAAACAGAAAGGAGCAATTCACCGCTTACCACAAGTCGGCGAAGCAGTACTAGTCATCGATAAAGGATCAAAGTGAAACGACTGGAAGTGTGCAAGAGTAGTGGAACTCTCGGATTCAGAAAGAACAGCAACTGTAAAAAGCTCATCCAGAACATTCGACCGTCCACTGAATCTTCTTATTCCTATCGAACTCAATCCGGCAACTCAGAACACGAAAACGAACATCTCTCAACAAATACCCAATCATCAAAGTTCTCACCCAATGATAACTCGCTCCAAGGTCACAACATTGTTAACAATAGCCGCCCTCGCAACTCTCCTCACTCCAGCAACAGCAATTTTATCTTGCCCATACAAGAACACAGTACTCTACTACACACCATGTACCAAGTCAAGTCTGATCATCACCACAGACGGACAGAACTTCTGCCATGAAATCTATACATGTAAAGGAGGATACATCAAACCGCATCAAGAAAAACTACCACTCCTCTGCAGTCACGTCAACTGTGATTGTCCCACTTGGGCACATCAATGCACTTCGTACAGTGATTCTATTTCGGAAACCGAACTGCAGACTTACCAGCGGATACTTCGTCTCAACAATCCTCACATATTGTGTTCCACTCACGAATCGCCTACATGCTCTCCGACAAAGCAAACAGCATCTTTTGCAATGGTACAACTACCAACAAAGGAGATTTTTCCAGTAAAAGAACTACGAATCAACACCCCACAAAGACGATCTATCAACGACTATTTGTGTGTTGATCATACTGGAAAGAAGACGAAAGTGTTGACAGACTCTCGCGTTGGAACACGAATATTCTGCGAAGAACACAATTGTTCAGAAAAATCTACACCCACTTCCTTCTGCTTTTACCCCGACTCATCACCAGAATCGATCTTCGACCAAGGAACAGTACCCATAATCGCTTGGGGAATTCAAGAATTCGAATACTACCCACATCTGAACAAGGAAAATGAACATGAACATGGAGCAAAAGTGAACATTACTTGCAAAGAAAGCAATATAATTCTACAATCTGAAAACGAAATCGAAAAAGCATCTATCTGCCTGAATGACTACTGCAAACTCACAAATCTGGAATCATCTACTAACAATCACATAATACCAGCAAACATATTCACTGACCGAGAAAGAACTTTTGAAGTATCCCTTTGGAAAAGTGGAGCGATTCTATTCAAAACTACAACTATCTGCTACAAGAATCAAGAAGGAATCTCACATTACTTATCTATACTGCAAATCAAGCTATCAACCTACACCTTATATTCACTATTACCTCTTCCGGCAATCATACTCTTCATACTAATACTTATGTGGTTTCTGAAACCACTTATCTCCTTGATATCTTCTCTACGAATCATCATTATGTTCATCGTTTATTTACCACTAAGAATACTCCTATATCCACTACAATACTTTATAAGAAGACGAACGAGGACAACAAGAACCAATATTTGGAATCCAAGAACGCAACTGATAACGATTTCATTACTCTTTCTTCCTATGAATGTTTCCGCGTGCATGACAATTACAACAATGACTGGCCTCTCGGAAATATGTACAAAGGAAAAAGATTCATATTTGTGCACCGTGGAAGGAGCAACTCGACTGACACTCCAGCCTATTGGTTCTGAAGCTTGCTTTTTATTGTATAACGACGGATCACCAATTGGCAGAATTTCTGTTACTCTAAGAAATGTAAAGATGAGCTGCAAAAAGGACGTCATTTATTATACACGAGATCATGCCTTTCAACTGTTCACATCTCACCGTTGCAGTGGTGCAGGATCTTGTGAAGGACAGAAATGCGCGAAAGTGGATTCTACAACCATTGTCGACGAGTTTCCACTGTCCATTCGCAGCTACCCAGGAATCACGTACTGTCACAATAGCTGTGGATGCGTGACATGCAATGGATGTTTCCTATGTGACGCATCGTGCTTGTTTAGCAGACTATACATCACACCCACAACAAAGACTGTATACGAAATATTCCGTTGTCCAACATGGGACATTTCCATATCAGCTGACATACGTATAGAAGACGAACAACAATCGATTGAATATTCCCTCAACCTCAATCCGGGAGAACCAACTCAGCTGACAAAATTCATGGAAATCACTATTACTTCACATTCACTTCCCCCGTTACCACTTCTCAATTAT
This sequence comes from Rhabditoides inermis, assembly GCA_963966185.1. Classification (NCBI taxonomy): domain Eukaryota; kingdom Metazoa; phylum Nematoda; class Chromadorea; order Rhabditida; family Rhabditidae; genus Rhabditoides; species Rhabditoides inermis. Next base: position 126,493 of record CAWZYM010000333.1, on the reverse strand, counting down.
GAAGTATTGAGAGATACTGAGAAGAACGCAATGTCATTGGTAAGAGCCAACAATCAACACTCACTACACTCCGGACTGGGACAAGTTCAATGCACAACACGAAAAGAAGCAGAATTATTCAAGTGCAAATTCGGCCCAGAAATTTGTTCCTGTGCAAACTCAGATTTCAATCAGAAGTGTTCTTGTCCAAGTGGAAGTATCAAACAGTATTTGAATAACAACCCTCTTCCATTAAGAACAAGCGGTATTTTATTACTTCCATCTGACGGCAATATTGAAGCGAAAGCGAATATTGGAGTGATTGAAGCAGTTATACATTATCACAACTACAGTTTGAAAGTTATCAGAGAAAACCACAGCTGCGATATAACTATTTTTTCTCTCATCGGCCATCACTCATCTTTGGAGGGAGCAACGCTCAACTACCGTTGTGATTCAACAACGACATTTGTCACTCGCCTCAAGTGTGAGACTGAAACAATATATCTGCAATGTGGAAATTCAAACTCCCGATTACTACAACTCAACATGAATCAAGAACACATATCAATGAATTGCAGATCAGATTGCTCTAATGAAATAATCAAAATTCAAGGAGACTTATTACCACCAGCAAGTATCACTATGGAGGATTCAATCAATATCAATGAAGAAAGAGAACTTAAAGAATCCAATTGGTGGCCAAATCTACTGCATTTATTCTATATTTATTATTTCTTCGTGATTATATGTTGCATCATATTCATCATCGTCTTCGGAGTGACGTTCCGTACATACCGTATTCTATGAATTCCTATAATCAAATTCATCATCACAAGAAATGTTTTGTCGCCCCCTTTCCCAATGTGCGCAGGATGCCCTCCTTCTCCCCACAACATTAATCATAACTGGGCTATATAAGGTCACACAGTGCGAATAAAGATATGTCACCAGTAATATACATTGGCTTATTGTTGAATTGAAATATACGTAGGTTCATTGTTGTGGCTTTGATCTTTGGAGATTTATAGAGCTAGTGAAACGTAATGATGAGATTCATGGAAGATCATTTATTGGTGAAACATTTTTATAACGTTCTGTAGATTATTTGAAGCGTATGAAAGTTATGTGTAAGTGTTTTTTTCAGGACTGCGGTAGTGAGCAACACGGAAGCGGAGGCGAGCGAGTGTGTCGTCATGTGAACGTCTTCTATCACCTTCTCTCTCTCTCGGCAATACCTTTCATGTCTCTATCCTAGTTCCCTTTTCCATCCCTTTGACGCGTCTACTTGAGAGTTGTGATAGATTGACTATTGAAGCGACCAGCTTGGGTGCTTTAGCCTTTAAGTAGCGATCATTGTCTTCGCAAGTCTGTTCGATACTGAAACACCTTCGCGTGTTCGAAAGTCGTTTTAAGGGACTGACCACACATTTGTTTCTCTGTTCCCGGCTCCTCGCGCATAACTTATGACTTTGACTTGTGCCTTGCCCCGACGATTTTACTTTGTGCTATTTCACTAGTTGTGTACAGTATTCTATTTCTGGTAGTAAGTAAGAGTAGCGTGCCAAATGTAGTAACACACATATCTAACTTATTGGGGACCTGTGCCGACGCTGGGTGTTTTTTTTGTGTTTTTTTTTGACACTGAGATTTCGTAAGAGAGCATGATAAAGATTTACGTACGTGGTTTGGTGTGGCAGGGAAATGAGGCGATTGGACTGTGTGCGACATTAGCCTGCGCGAGTGGGTGGAATAAAAGCGGTCGGTCGCGGGCCGGCAGGAAACCTACTCGACTTCTCTCCTCCTCCTCGCCTGACCAGATGAGCTCCCGCTCCCCCTCTCCCGCCTCCAGCGGCAGCAGCCGCTCTGCCAAGCTGCGCGCCAGGGACGCGCTCCGCGGACGCAAGGCCACCCCCTACAAGCCCCGCTCCTCCTCCAACTGTGGGTCACTGCACAGTACCCCGGTGAACCTGTGAATTCAGCGTCTCGCTCGTCGCGCTCTGCCGTGTCGCGTCACTCGCGCATCCAGACGCGTTCGCCCACGCCGGTTGGATGTGAGTGCGGGATTACTGTAGAGATTACGGTAGTGACAGTAACCTTGCAGCCCGCCGCAGCGTGCAGTTCTCGGCGGCGTCGCCGGTGCGTCGCAGTAGCTCGACGGTGCGCATGCCGACTCGCTCCACTCCCGGTGAGTACGGTAGGATTACGGTAGATTGCAAAATGCCAAGTACAGTAGTTCAGAAGATGCTCGAGTCAGTAGGGTACCAGGACTACGGTAGATTATACAGTATCTCATTCCAGCCGTCACTCGTTCGATGAGCCGCAAGAGCGTGGCTCGGTCGCAGAGCCGCTCGCGGTCCAGCAAGACTGGCAAGGTGGCCAAGACTCGCGCCACTCGCTCCGCCTCTCGCCCCGCCTCTCGCCCCGCCACCGTGCGCTCCACCAAGGCCAAGGTACGGTAGACTGGGATACTGTAGTATACGGTGCTTGTGGTGAACGGTAATTGGTTGGTACAGTAGATTGGGTTACTGTAGTGTAGTTCGGTACTTTTGGGTTACGGTATGTGTAATGTGTTTCAGAAGCTGATGCGCACCCGGTCGGGTACTATGGTGACGAGGGATGCGGCGGGTCGCTACCACGATGCGACCACTGGACACTACATCAAGAAGAGGAACGAGCGCAGCGTCAAGTCGGTCAAGTAAGTACTGTAGGGTACTGTAGGTAACTGTAGTATACAAGGGTACTGTAGGTTCTTATATGACGCTGTATGCTGGAAGGATATGGGATATTGTAGGGTTAAGGGGTACTGTATTACTGTATCTACTATTCCAGGTTGACGAAGCGTGCCGGCTCGTCTTCGCGCGCTCTGCACAAGTACTACGCTCAGGCCTAAGGAAGGAGAAGAGAGGAGACACTGACAAGAAACTCAAGTAGCTTGTACTAACTGTAGATTTACTAGACAGTGACTGATGCGACTAACTGCATTGCCGATAAATACTTGTATTCCTATGTTGTGGTTCTTTTGTGATATACATGAAATGGAAGAGGAGAAGTCAATAGAATATGTTTATTATTTGTACACGTACGCTCCTAGTACCCCTCGCATCCTCCCTCCTCTCCGTTTCGACTGTCGCACATCGCGGTTACCTGAAAGGATTAGTACCTATACGTTCCGTATACTTTACCTTATACTGTACCTGTACATGTATACTGTACCATATCTGTGATAGTCCCACCTGTGCTCTGTGGTCTCTCATGACCGCATTGACTGCCGAGTAGTGTCCGGGGGAGAGCGGCCGCAGCTCCTGACCCCGCGTCATCAGATCCTTGATGTGCCACTGAACAGTGGCGATTCTTCCAACTCTCCGAAATGCTTCGCCTTCCATTTTGTCCTTCAACTACCTCCGAGAGACTCACATAGAGATGGTCCGGTTAAACTTTTCACGGTTTTTCGGTTCGGTTTAACCGAAACTTCGAATAACCGGTGTCGGTTAACCGGTTAACCGATTTTAAAACGGTTTTCGTTAAGTTAACCGATTAACCGAACCGTTACTTTAAAAAACCGGTTCCAGTTAACCGGTTATAACCGGTTTTCGGTTATCGAAACCGCCATTAAAGGTGTGAGATCATCAGATAGCGCGAAATTCAATCTTGTTGGTCAGTTACCGCCATTGTTACATCAGAAAACGCGAGAAATTTGACAATACGAGCGTCGAACTTGGCCTAGACAGTCAGCAACCGGGAATTTTGTTAACCGAACGATTCGATTAACCGGTTAACCGAAAACCGGAAAAATAACCGAAATGACGGTTAACTGGACCATCTCTAGACTCACAGCTTCATTGGAACAATGTGTCTCCCTTGCTACAGGATTTCTTTTTGATTTCCATTTCGTGCTATACTAATACTTTTTTTCGTCGTTTCCATTTCATAATAAGTTGTCGTCCCACCTCCGGCCATTCTTTCTCGTACTCCACGACGTTCGATTCCTGGATGTGCAGCAGGCGGGGAGTGTCGATCGATTCCTGGGTAGATCGAATCATCAATCTAATCTAGATATGCAAATGAGCTAAACATAGGTGATAGGAAAACAGGAAGGTCTTATTTATCCACATAAATTCCAATTCCAATAATAATACGATGCATATAGATAACAGATAGATGTACCTTAATCGTCTTATTCATCCACATGGCATGCAGTGCGGCGTAGGCAACGGAAGTGGCGGCGGCCCCGGATGCTCCCAGTGAGAGACACCGGCTGTCGCCGTCCACCACAACCACAGGAGACATCCACGTGAAGTAGGGACGCGCGCCGGCGCTGCAAGGAAGAAATAGTACGTCACCCAAATATTTCACGTTCAAGTTCAACTTATCATTCAACATCACAATCACTCCTGAAAATCTCTTACAATCAGATTCAGATACAGATTTGGCAGAGAGTCTCACTCAGTCAATCTCATATTCACTACGCTTACGTAGGGACCACAATGAGAATTCCAGATGTTTGGATATTGTATAGCAATTGATTTATAAAAGTAGTTCGTTTTAAGCTGATTTCAAAAATATATAATGTTCATAGGGTTCATCGTTCACATTGCGCTCTAATTCCGCGCGGCGCGCGCGAGTACTGAGCGCGCGCTCACACAGGGAAAGTGCGACAGAGGGCGGCGAGATCAAAGAACTGATGACGTCATTCATAGGTAAATTATGATTATATCCGTTTCTAATAGTACCACTATGCTTTGTTTGATTGTAATCAATCAGTACTTGATGAAATACGTCTCTTTTGTCTTATGACATCATTTTTCATTACTAATTTTGGGCAATGGCGGCTAGATCAAAGAAATATGACGTCATCATATACCTCTTTTTTTGTTTTCACAACTTTACGGGGCACGTTTTTCCATATATCGAATACCGTTGGAATCGGCGCGGAAGGCCGAATCGTTCTACGCTAATTACAACGAGTAACGCGTCCAGTCAGAAAATGTTACATGATTTCGACACAAACTCTGCACCTCACGTTGCGGTCCCTACGCTTACGTCGCAGCCTGCGTCATAGCCTGCGTCACTGGCGCGCACTCACCGCGGTCGGTTCATGGCGGTCATCTCGTCCTCTTCATCTTTCTCGTCTTCTGTTGGATAGCTGAACTCGTCCATCACATTGTTCCACACTATTCCAGTGGTTTCGGAAGAGACCGCCGAGCCGAAACTGGAAATGGACACGCATACAATACATATAGCCTGTACGCGAACGATAGTTTTCGATCTACCTCGCTTGCAGTTCGAAATACGATGCCATAACTATCTGCCTCTCTTGTTTTGTGCGCAAGTATCGAGAAATGACTTTCCTCCGTCTCACTCTGATCTACCCAGCGCGCGTAGCTTATTGCGAGCAAAGAATTATACAACTTAGTATGGCGTGGATTGTTTTAAATTATTCCGGAACCCGGAACTTATATAGTCTTTGCCTGGAGGATAGTTTCTGTTATTGCCAGCTGGGGTCAGTTGGCGAAACTCAGTTGCGAGCGAGAGAGGTCAGACAGCGCGAGCAAATGGTCGCGTGTTGCGCGGCCTCTTTGATTCGCATGCCGGCTTCTTTGATCGATATTATCGTTTGAAAGCGCGCGCTTGGGTCTCCTCACGACTAAAAGGTAGATCGAATGCGACTAGAGGGTAGATCGATTTTCTACCGTAATCTGGCAAACTATCTCCCAGAATAATATTATATAACTTATATTACTTGAACATACTATGATTGTGAAAGATGGGTGTAGCGCGTTAAAGCATCTCTGTGAAGCGTATCGGAAGCTATGAAACGGCCATAATATAATCCATAACACCAGTAACCATACTACCATACTATGTAACTGTAACTATAATACCAACTGCAAGAACCATAATACCATAATATGGTAAGTAACCAATACTTATGATAATGATATCAATTGGAAGCGCGGCGTATTGCTGTCTGCATGAACACTATTCTAAACGTACATGACTTAAAAGGTATTACGTAGGCCCTGCTATTTTCAAAAAAATGTACGTAAACCAGTCAACTGTGAACCTGTCAGATAAGTAAAACAGAAGATGCTACCAAACGCTTATGGTACGCTGTGAAACATACGAATTCCCATTAACTGTACACTTATGACAACTGTTTGCCAGGTTGTGAGCAAATGAAACGTAACGCCTACGAGATACATAGTGACACAGTCGTTATCATTTATAAATTAAAATACAAGTTCGGGTCATACTTGAAAAAAACGCAATATACTAACAATATGAAATGCACTCACATGCTGCCCAGAGTGGCGGTGAGAGCGACCGCGTTGCCATATTCGTCTATCACAGACAGATGCGAGCCGGTGTGGTAGGGCTAAAAGAAAAGGAAGTGGGACTAGATCACGCTGTTACGTTTCGGTTCTGAATTATTGGCCGAGGGTGGTTTGGTGGAACTCTGTTACGATGAATGTGCAAATCAGCAACGGAGCTCACTCAGACATGTTGCGGGTTTTGCGCCATGGACGAGAGCTCGAGAAACCAACGCACTTGACTAATGTGGGAAAATTTTTGATGCAAAATTTCAAAAAATGGTGGAGTGACGGCGAAACTTTGAATTTCTCGGACCGTATGTGCTGTGCTGGATTCACCACATAGCTGATACGCTTCATCACTGAAAAATAACAATCAGTTGATTCGTAAAGCAATGATTCAGTCGCTTTCACTCCGACAACTTAGGTTATGCGAATAGATTTGAATAGCTAGATGTTTGATACAGATAGCCTAGGGTCAGCTCAATATTTGCCACACTGTACATGTTGTCTTACTGTGTCTCTACTTTGTAGATGAAGACTATTCTAAATCGACGCACCACCGCCGGCCGGTCCCTGTTGTATTTGTAGTAGGTCTTCTCGTCTGCTGTGTCGCTGATTGCGGCACGAGTGGCGGACGCCCAGGAGACAAGGTCCGTGTTGTTCGTCGCCTGCCAATCCCATTCAATCGTTTTTTTTTCAAATCACAAATACGTTGCACCAATTATTACAGCCACATAATTTGTCCCCACATGTTACCTGAATGCAATAATAAACAGTTGAAATGAATTGATTTGAATCAAAATTAGTGAGTTTATCTCGTCTCAGATTTGAAGATATATGGCAGCGAGAATGTTTACGAATGCACGCAACTACCGCAAAGAAGCGAAGGGTGCGTTTTTTTTTTGAAAATCACATTATGAATTATACGTTTCTCTAAAGACATATGTAATAGATAGATTTATTACCGATAACATGAGAAAATCGACATAGCAACAAAAAGTGAAAACATGGAAAACGGCAGATATGGATGGGGTTGAATATAAATAAGGAATAATAACATAATAATATACGAAACAAGAAAATATGGTCTCTATAGGTTGCGCAATTTGCTAGGTGGCATGATATCTAATGTAGAGAGTTGTGATTTGAAGACGGAACGGAAGGGTCGTTGACGGAAACTAAGTCATGAGGAAGGGAGTTCCAAATTACGAAGGTTCTGCTTAAAAAAAGTGCTAGTACGGCCTGTGTGATCGAATGAGGGAACAATCCTAAATTCATGAGAGCCGCGAGTACGAGTTGGAATAATTGCGAAAAGCCCATGATAGTCTAAAGTCGTTTTTGAGTGAATAACTTTGTGTATGTAAGTGACGTCATTTAAGAATCGCCTATTTTCAAGAGATTGAAGATTAAAAAATTGAAGGCGTTCGGGGTATGATAAGTTGCGTCCGATACGCTGACACACACGTCGAGTATAATAGCGTTGTATGCTTTCGATTAGGTTTACAGAAGCAACGTCAGTAGGGTTCCAGAGCTCGGTACAATATTCTAGTTTACAGCGAAAGTAGGTAGTGTACGCAGTAATCAGAAGAGTGGGGCTTCGTGTTTTGTATGTGCGAAGGAAATCATTTATAGAATAGAGAGTTTGCTGAACAATTTGTTTTAGATGATCACGGAACAACAAGTTATTATTCACTAGAATACCAAGATCTTTGGCAGCATCTATTGGTTTGAGAACGCAGCCGTGAGCTGTATAAGTGTGCCTTGGATTCCGCTTGCCTATATGCAATATTTGTGTTTTCTCAGTGGATATCTGAAGACCCCAAGTGGCTGACCAAGCTGCGACTGTGTCGATAGCTTTTTGAAAGGTAGTTGCAGCAGTAGTGCTGGTATAATTGAAATGATAGGAAATTTTCAGATCATCAGCGTAAAGCGCATGATAAACATCTTTTGGAAGGTTATCTGGAATGTTATCAATGAAAATGTTGAACAACAGGGGACCAAGACATGAGCCTTGTGGAACGCCACAATTAACGACACGCGGTGAAGAACGCCTTGAGCCGATCATGATAGACTGCTTGCGATTTTTGAGAAATTCGATTATCCAGCCAAGCGCGTTTCCGCGAATACCGATAGCGTCAAGTTTCTTAAAAAGAAGATCGTGATTTATAGTGTCAAATGCTTTCTTAAAATCAAAGTAAATACAATCGATAACAAAATCGGATGAAGTATGCTTGCACCAGTTCATATGACATTCAATCAGTTGCGCATTAGTAGATCGATTTTTGCGGAAACCAAATTGTTTTTCCGAGAGTAAGCTATGCTGTTCTAAATGTTTTGTGATCTGCTGAACACAGATTCTTTCCATTACTTTGGAAATGCTACAAGTGAGAGAAATCGGCCTGTAGTTTGAAACAGATTCACGTGCGCCTTTTTTGAATAATGGTTTTACCCAAGCTTCTTTCCAAATAGATGGGATTTTTCTGACAGACATGGACATTGCAAAAAGAATCGTCAATGGAACGGAAATGGAATTAACTGTTTGTTTTAGAAACACATTATTTATGCCGTCTGGAGAAGTGTTATATTTAGAATCAAGTTTGGAAATAGTTTTATGAACTCCAAGGAAAGTAATATCGATCATGTCAAGTGAATGCGAGAGTTTAGGCAAGTCAGTACCAGGTGGTGCATCGATATTGCGATATACCGAATCAAAATAGTCAGCAAAGATTTCGCATTTATCGAGCGTGTTGTGAATGAATTCGCCATCTTGGCAAACTGCGCCGATGCCACCGTCGGGATGCATTTTATTTCGAACATCGCGATAGAAAGCTGATTTATTACCATTCAAGATTAGTTTAGACTCTCGCTTGCAATTCCAAGAAGTTATTGCTTTACGTAGGCGACGCTGTGATCTATCAGATTCAATGGAGTGAGGTCTTGTTTTAGAAAGTTTAATTGCCTGTCGCTTCAGCTTTTGTAGATAACGAGGTAATAAGCGGGGGCGATTGATAGCCGGAGCGACAAGCGGAATATTTGAATCAATAATGCCATTTATGATTTCGTAAAACTTAGATGCAGCTTGCTCTACCGTCTTTCCAATAAAAACTTGTGTCCATCGAATAGAATCTATAGCATTGTTAATAACATCCCAATTTGCTTTTTTGAAATTTCTCATGAAATGAGGTTTTTGGTGTTCGGGAGTGTCTTCGATGCGCAATACAAATTCAACGGGTAGGTGATCGCATGTGCTGAAACGATCATAGACGCGCGTACTAGTTACAAGAGAGGAATTGTCGACCAGGATTATATCAAGAGTGTTTGATTTTATGCCAGTTCGTTTGACCATAGTTGGCTTATTAACTGTTTGACACATCGAATGCAAGCAAGCGAAATCCAAGAGCGATTTGTCAAATGAGTCAAATGCACGGCTGCATTTCCAATCAATTGAGGGCGCATTGAAATCGCCTAACACAACATGTGATCTATTTTCTGAATCAACAAGTGAATCTAGTTCAGAGATGAGCTGGAACCCTGTTCTTTTTATTTCGGGAGTGGAACCGGGAGTACGGTAGCAAGCAATGAAACGTATTGGTCTGTCTATGAGCAAATGATTGGAAGGGAAAATGTCGAATGAGAGAATTTCGGAGAGATTATTGATAGATATTGATCTAATGAGCTTGATAGAAATGTTTGATTGATACAACGCCATTACACCACCTGCATGAGTTAGCCTATCGGAACGCAGTATAGTATAGCGACCACCCAATGAGAGTGACGCAATTGATTCGTGTGGGCTGAGCCACGTTTCAGTCAATATAACAATCATGGGCTTTTCGGTGTTTAAAAGAGATTCAAGTTCATACAGCTTGTTTCTAACCGAGCGCACGTTAATAAGCAGAACCTTCGAAGTCGGAATTTTAACATAGTTACTAGAATCAACGAGGTTACATCCTACAGTATCACAATCTACATTATCTGCAAAAGAGTGAGGGGAAGCCACCTGCACATAGAGAGGGGGAAGAACTGGTGCCTGACGAGCTCCCTAGGAGACAGCGGACTCCATCGGCACGACAGCGGGCTCGGAAGAGGATCCGGCGACGTTGAGCTGCGAGTCCTCGGCGACACGCTTCGGCTCCTGGAAAGTGCCTCCGGCAGACTGGTCAGCAACCCTCTTAGACCCGCGAGTAGAAGAGACAGAGCGCGCGGTAGAAGCGGAAGCAGCGCGAGAACGGGAAGCACGAGACTGCGAGCGCGCGGAAGCGGCGGCGGCGGTGGTGGAACGGCTGCTCCTGGAGGCGGGGGCGATGGGCTGCACGAACTCGCTGACGAGAGGCGGAGGGGGCGCGGCTGCAGTCGCGGGCGCGTGATCCTTGAAGTCGCGGGGAACCCGAAGCTTGACGAGACGGCAGTCACGTACAACGAAGGCGACCTTGCCGGCAGCTTCGTTGAGGGTCTTGGCCTCCGTCCGGAGAGCGCGATCCTCGGCGAGCTCCTCCTCCGTGTAGTCACGACGAGCATAGCGGAATTGAACCGTCTCCTGCTCCGACCACCTGTGCGAGTAAATGCCCGAAAGCAGGCGGTCCCTGAGCAGGTTCGTCTCCAGCTGGACCTTGATGATGCGGTTTCCCTTGGGCGGTCGGACAGCGGGGTGGCGGTGGCAAGAGATCTTCTTCTGGCCGTACAGTTGGATCAGCTCCTCGTCACCGGTGGCGCGAACGAGCTCCCCGATGAAGAGGAAATCGTCCTTGGTGGTCTCCTCTTCAGTCCTCTTCTCTTCCCTGCCGACGATAACGGCACGGGTCGCCTTGTCGAGGAACACGGCGCGAGCCGACTCCGAGTGCATCGCGCGTGCCACACTCGAGTAGGTGAGCGTGGGAAAGTGGGGCGAGCGGGCGGCAGGGGGCGAGTCGATTGCAGCCACCAGACGAGACAGTGCCGCGGTGTTTTGCGACACCGTCTCTTGAATAGCCTCCAACTGCTTGCCCTGGTTGGCGATGAGCTTGCCGTGCTGCTCGATCAGGAGATTCTGCTGCTCGAGCATGCGAGAGAAGAAAGCGAATTGGGAAGAATCCATGGCAGTACCTGGTTTGGGTGGCTTTTACTCCATACAAAAAACCACCCAAAAGAGCGAGAGAGTGAGAAAGAGGGAAAGTGAGAAAGAGGGAAGTGAGAAAGAGGGAAAAAGTGAGAAAGAGGGAAAGTGAGAAAGAGGGAATGCTGTGAAGTTGTTCAAATAATTCAACGCAGATCAGCGCTGGAACACAATCCACCCTCAAGACACGTACTTGCATTTACGAATGAATTTAAGTTACATTATGTGTTATGTTTCATCGAATATATTTGTTCAAAAGATGTTTTCGTGGTAAGTTTTTAGTTGTTTGTCCGTGAATACGTCAGCCAATTGTTGAGCAACCTGTCAAGATATTTAGGTAATAGGTAATAGGTTGAAGAATGCACACTGTCTATCGTTGACATGTTGTAAGCGTTGATATCAAATGCACCTTGATGAATTCTTTTGTAAAGAATTTTTTAGTCTTGAGTCACGTGATGTGTCGTTGTACCTATTATCACCATGTTCACCTCAAATGTAAATGTAATTGTAATTAAAAGTGTTGAGCAACCTGTCAAAAGATTTTCACCTCAAAGGCGATCCGACCCGAGCTCTGCTTGCTGGCCTCGATATAGCGATGGTAGAACTGGGACTCGTCTCGAATAGACGAAAAAGAGACGGGGTAGCTAAATTGTTTTTGCTTCAATCGAGTACTACTGTAACTAAACTGTAGTGTACTCACCCGTCCATCAATGCGAGTATATTGAGCGCCTTCCGCATTCCTGGAAATCTGTCTTTTGAACCACTGTTCTTATTGTAAATATATACTAACTTACCGTACCTGGAATAGCAGGCCCGCAGATGTGCCGCGCTCCGAGTACAGTAGATGACTCATCTGGGGAGAATACCGTGGACTTGTACCCGTGAAAATCGTCTTTTTCCAGGCGTGAACCTAGGTTACTGTATATGAAAATGTGATCACTGTATAATAAGTATATATTGTATAAAAATGTTACTGTATAACAAGGTCAACTGTGTTGTAGCATGGTTGTCTTCTTTCTTACCGTATCTCTCAAAGTCCTCAATGTACATGTTGAGGAGTATTCCGTGGTAGAAGTCCTCGATCGGGTCGTCACTATTGGCGAGGAGGCGCAGACTCTCGAGCAGGGTGCCTCTGGAAAGAGAACCTTCATCGGAAACGGACCCGGAAATGAAAGTAGATGGTGAGACACCCGATGATTCGTCACTTTACTACTCCACCCGATTAACGAACAAACGAGAAACACGAGCAAGAAGCGACAGTGCTACAGACACGGAAGTCTGATCATGAAAGAGAGAATACATACGGTACGTTCAAAAATAAGCCCTCGTTGCATCTAACATTGAGATATGTCGTCAGCCTACCTACCCACCTGGTCGTTACCCTCTCGCCCTACGCCCTCCCCGTGGCGGGGCTCAGAGATTTATTTCTCATAGAAATGATTTGCCTTCCCTCCCACGGTATCACTTATGGGAGAGGTTGGCTCCGGTAAAGAAAGTAAAGAGGGTAAAGAAAGAATGATAGCACTAAGAATGAATTCTCAGAGGTGTACATGCAACCCTATGCCAATGACAATCATCATGCATTCTTATTATCACTCTCCTACACATAGATAGAAAACGGCGTGTGTCCGTCCGTCCGTCCGTCTGTATGTCTGACTCCGACTGGTATTGTTTCTCGTTATATTTTATTCTCGTTATACATATAAGTCGGTATCATTTGTGTTTTTCGAGCGTTTCGAGCACTTCGTTTTATTGAGGAAATTTGGTGAGTACGCGATGAAAATTAAGTTCCATGAAAAAGTTGTAAGGCACATTTTTGTCAAATCATTGCATTCTAACAAATTTTTATTGGTAACAAAATTTTATTGGTAACATTCACGGTTCGTGATCGAGAGACGACGGTTCAATCCCTTTCACCGGCCGAACTTTTGTGATAGCGAATTTGATCCGTCGCTGTTCAGCGAATTTGGCCATCGCTAAATTCGCGGAAAACACACAAAGATCAGCGAATTCTGCCGTCGCTAAATTCGCCGAAACCATATCAATGAAGTTCCTCGAATTCTGTCATCGCAATTTTTGCAAATTTGATGAAGAACTTTTTTTCTTTACCCGATATAATTTTGACAACACAAATTCCCCATCTGAATTTTGCCGATCACATCGTTTGTTAGGTGTTTTTTTTTAATTTTGCTACAATGATGAAGAGGGCGATGAAAGGTCCCGGATATGGTTGAAAGTAGCACTGTAGCGATACTCTCGAAAATCACAATTGATACTGACTTATATGTACCCAACCCACCTCGTGGTCACCCTCTCCCCCCACGCGTACGCCCTCCCAGTGGCGGGGCTGATGAAGTCCCTCATGGTGGGCTGCGAGACGAGGGCGGACTGGAGGGAGAGCGACTCGGAGGAGGACAGCGAGGAGGTGACCAGGCCTGTCGGGAACTCTCTGTATCTCTCTCTCTCTCTCTCTCTCTTTCTTTCTTTCTTTCTCTCTTTGAATTCTCACACAATTAGAGAGAGAGGGAGGGAGGGAGAGAGAGAGAAAGAGAGAGAGAGAGGGAGAGAGAGAGCTAACCTTTTTCGGCCAGCTCCACACTGGGCATGATCAGCTCCTTCCAGGTCACGCTGCCCGACCCGTACAGTCGATAGGCCGAGTAGAGCCCGTGCAGCTCGCCCGGAGTGCCCACAGAGTGCCAGCCTGCAGGGATAGCTAACTTTACAGAAAGGTTTTCTTTTTGGACGAACCTCAATGGAAGGAATTCAGTTTAAAAAAGTCAGATTCTCGGAGATCGGAGTTTTCTATTCTCCCCCCACCCCTCACCTGCCGCAGCGCGAATTCGACATTACTCATGAGGCCTGCGCACTCTCTTAACCAGTACTCTCTCCGCGTCTCTGATACCATGGTAAAGAGAGGTAAAACGAGAGGCAGCAAACTTTCTGGTTGCTACATACGTTTCATCATCTACCCTAATACCAGCCGCCTAGTGAGTTTGGCAATTCACGGTTGAGTTGAGCACGGAATAGTGTAATAAATGAAACATTGCATCAAGCAATACCTTGTACAACTTACCTTGTACAACGAATCTGTTGATCGACAAACGTTTCAAACCCACCAGCGGTTGTATAGTCAGAAGGAAGCGATTGCGGTTAATGATTTCGGATATTGATTGATTGAATGATTGATTGATTGATTGATAAATGTATAACCCACCCCTGCTGCCGTTCCTCCTGCTGTCATCGGTGTATGCGAGGGGCGCGCGCGGGCGCGCGTCGATCACCGAACACGAGTGGGACGAGCTGAAATCCGCTTTTAGAAAGTAGTAGAAGATAAGAAACGAATTTGTGAATCGATCACCAAACACGAGGAACATGCCCACGCTTCGAAGTCGGTGACTTACATCATGATTCAAAGTGCGGAAAGTGGTACAGTGGGTGGGCAAATCAGTCAGCCGCCAGTAGAGAGCGCAGAGAGCGCAGAGTGCGAGGCGGCAAAAATCGATAGACATGCGAGAGCACGCGAATAAATTAACATTCAAACTTTCGCGCGCGCGCAATTTTCAAATGCACGACGGCCGAGCGGAGTGGTGGCGGAACTAAATATTTCCTGGACTGTAGTGAATGAGTGAAACGTACGCATTGTAGAACGTCAATATGTGGCCGCCTCCGAGACCGGCCGCGTGCGGGAGGAACAGACCGATGCACACCTGAATAGAGGGAGGGAGGGAGGGAAGGAGGGAAGAATCTCTCTCTCTCTCTCTCTCTCTCTCTCTCTCTCTCTTTCTCTCTTTGTTTCCTGACAGTTTCTCTTTTTTAATATTTCCACTACCGATAGATTTGAAAGAGGGTAAGAGTAAGGGAAGGAGGAAAAGAGGGAAAGAGGAAGCGGGAGGGAGAGAAAGAGAAAGAGAGAGAGAAGACGAATGAGAGGGAATTATGTAACACATGTATGTTTCAAGAGCGTCATATATAAAGACAACTTCAAGGAACACTAATAACGTGAAACCTTCTTGGCCACACATGAACATATACGTTTCGAAAACGTGTATTAAACATGAACTTTTTAAATGTAGTAATACCGCTATGATATGATGTTCCAGACTATCACAATTACCTCCGCCGCGATGGCCGCGTCAATAGCGTTGCCGCCGGATAGAAGAATGCCCCTGGAAAGGAGCGAGAGTGTGGTTATACTCTTTGGATGAACATATTGAAGAACAGAACAGAACTCTAGTCGGTGAATAACAGAATGAAAATCTGTGAATGCGGCCTTGTTTCCATAACAATCGTTCGCGCTGTTGATTATGATAGTTGTGCAGCGCGCCTCACAGAGAGAGAGAGAGAGAGAGAGAGAGAGAGAGAGAGAGAGAGAGAGAGAGAGAGAGCGGAGATCACTCCACAATCACAAGGGAATGCGTGTGTAGCGATTTCTGTCGAGAAATAATCGCGCGCCAGCGCTAGCTGGCGATTCGTAAAAGGGCGCGCGTCGCGTGTCTCGCGGAGCGGTCGACTGTGCGAGCGCACGCTGCACCCACCGCGCTATCTCCGAGCAGTACTGGCTGTCGCTCGCCACGGCCGCTCGACTGAAGTGGCGGAGCGGAGCCGCCGAGGGTAGGGTAAAAAGGGGAGTGTAGATCTGAAAGAGACTGGATGTCAAGGTGTCTGGAGGTGTCTTGTTGTCTCTCCAATGTTGTCATTGACCTTCTGTTTTTAAAAGAAGGACATTGTTATAGTTTTCGATTACAAATGTATGATTCAAAACTACAAATCAATGCACTGGTCAAATAGTGAACAGAACAAAAGTGATCAAATGCAGGAGTGCATAAGCGTACCTCATTGAAGGCGAGAAAGTGATATAGAAGGTATATGCCAATGAGTGAGAGAATGCTAATCACAGCGCAAATGGTAGTGGACAGCTCGAGACACTTGTCCCTGAACAATATTTGTGAACATTACATCAGTACACAATTGTGGTATAGATCTGGGTTCACGTTGGCCACTCAGACATCAAATCAACAGATCATTTGAGTGCATTGAATACTCACCATTTGGCTCGCCTCTTTCTGTTCGGCTCCAGTGTGTCCGGCCGCTGAGGACGCTCGTTGCTTCGACTAAACTCGAAGACTTCCATATAAGAATATGACACTGAAAAGTAGAGAATATCAATACAGATTATGAACTTCAGGCAATATGTATCAACGATGTTCGCAGAATTCTGTCGGCTGAACTTGCCACGGGACGAGAGATGCTTATCGTAGATCGGAGAAGGAGACACAAAACAGCGAGAGAGAGAGAGAGAGAGAGAGAGAGAGAGAGAGAGAGACAGGGACAGGTTGACATTGCTGCTACAGATCAGACACATTTCACTCTCTTACACACCTTTCAAAGCAGCGCCGGGACTTTTTTGAACGTCGCTCTTACAACGAACGGGAAAGAGAGTGAGAGTGAGAGAGATTCACAGACCATAGCGAAAGACGTTATGTGAGCGCAGCCAATTTGGTAGTCTCGACATGAAATGAGAGAGTGGACGTGAAAGTTTCATCCAGCGGAATCAAGAACATTCAAAATCCTTCATAACACGCCAATACGGTTTATTTCAACTCAAAATACCAAATAGAGGGTGATCTTTCTTCATTTTGAAGTCGAAGCAATCTTCATTTGAACAGCACAGCGAATCGAAACAACGAAATGCACAAGGACACAATGCAAATTAAGTACACAGTGAAACAACGTACGTGGAAATTCAATAACAAAATTGTTCATACGTGTGGAAAGAGGACCTGCTTCTTCTCTCTCTACCAGTCGCTCTTCACACCACGAAAGATGGCCGCGGAAAGAAAGAATATGGATAAACATTCTATATATATACGCTCTTTTCAAAGCAGTTTTCTTTCACTTACGTACAATTAAAATCTATACTACGATTCATATCAATGATCATCTCATGTCACCTGTCTTCTTCCGTTCCTTCTTCTCCCCGAATCGCACTCGCCTCTCCTTCTCCAGTAAAGCCTTTTCCTGAATCGTAACTTTTTTTCTCTCCCTCTCTCTCTCCCCCCTCTCTCTCCCTCTCTCTTTTCTTTCCCTCTCATCTCACAATCAGTCCATGTGGTTGGAATGCACTTTCAATCTGTTCTCTATTCAACAGAAGATTTTTGAGTACTGATCAAAAACTGGAAAGTATTGATAAGAAGAAGATGATATAGATTCAAAGATTTAATTCATCGTCATCCATCTGAAAGAAATGCGTAGTGAGTGAGTGACAAGCGCGGGAATTTCGCAAACGTTGCGGGAGCCTGAGACTGGAGTAATCGATATCTGAATCGCTCGCGAGACTGTTGGTTCGTTTCTGAAATGTTATTGATTCGTTGTTTTGTTTTGTTTTTCACTATTTTGTAGCTAGAAAAGTACCGTGTTTTCAGTACCGTGTGCCATTGCTTCCAGATGGCTGACGACCCTGTGAATCTGTTGATTCGAGGTCCGCAGTCTGCCCAGCGAGCTCTCAAAGAGGTCAGTCTATTCCCCAATCCACTTCTCATTACTTGTTTCCAGTTTCTGATCAGTACTGGTAAGTACTCTGTGCGAAAGTTGAGTGGAGAGGAGGCAGACAGGGCCTTCCAACCAGGTGGACTGGGGTGAGAGAGAACGAGTATCGATCGATAGAGGGTGCATGATTCAGGTGCCTCGAGTGTTCCCGTCGGGAGAAGGAGAAGAGAGGGAGGGAGAAGTCGAATGGTCGAGAGAACGGAAACGGAGACAGGGATGAGGTGAGTACTCTTCATTTATGATATTTACACGTTACATGTGTGTTTGTATACGTTTCAGGTGTCTCTGAAGGGAGGCGAGACGGGTGAGCCACCGAGGAAACGGAAGAGGGAGGATGAGAAAGAGAAAGAGGTGAGTGCATTTGTAGTTTCATATACAATATTTCACATTTAGGATGTGTCTGTGGATGAGAAGAAAGAGAAGAGGCGAAGGAAGAAGGAGCGACGACAGCGAGAGAGCGAGGAAAGGAGGAGACAGGAGGAAGAGGTGAGAGAAGAGAGAGAGATGTGTTTGTTGTTAGCATTGTTCGCATAATGAGTGATATGGTAATATCATCAATTGAATCATTAATTGAGGAGAGGAATTGGAAAATCTTGTTCTCACCGTAAACAGTGCGATGCATGTTCTGATTTCTCTTGGTAGCCGGTAGCTATTGCGAGAACATCGTGAACTGACCATTTGTCAGATGTGATAATACGTTTCTGAGACAGATGATACGTTTCAGGAAAAGGCTCGACTGGAGATGGAGAAGCGAGAGCGGAAGAGGGAGAAGAAGGAGAGGAAGAGGAGGGAGAAGGAGGAGCAGAGGAGAATGGAGGAGGAGCAGGCGGAGAAGGAGAGAGAGGAGCAGGTGGGTTGGACTGACAGAGTGTACCTTCGTGTTCAGGAGAGGGAGAAGACCGAGCGGAAGAAGAGGAAGGAGAAAAGGAAAGAGAGGAAGAGACGCGAGAGGGAGCAGAGACAAATGAAGGAGGAGAAGGAAGAGCGTGCGAATGAGGTACGGTATATGGTGTGAATTCGAAACTGATGTCCTCAGGAGTCGAAGAATGGAGATGAGGCGGTGGAGAAGGAGGAGGAGGAGGAGAAGGAGCAGAATGTGGAGGAGGAGGAGGAGGTGGAGTCAAGGGAGGACCGAGAGGCAGTAGGACAAAATGGGAGTGATGTCTTGATGACATGCTGGTTAATGATTCAGAACAACAATGTGCAGTCCCATCTTGCGGAGAAGAAAGAGAGCGAGGAGGAACAGAGGAAAGAGGAGGAACTGGAAGGGAAGAAGGTTAGTTGCGAGGGGAAGAAAGAGAGAGAGAGAGAGAGAGAGAGAGAGAGAGAGAGAGAGAGCATGTGCATATGTTCTAGAAGCTGTCGTCTTCTGAAGCTTCTGCGGCGGTGACTCGTCTTGTCAAGAGACTCCAATACAAAAAGTGCAAGTGCAAGGTTTCTAGAATAATCTTTCGAGAGATCTTGTTGCATGTTTAGCGATGCGGTTCGATAATCAATGTTACCATGCGCATCCACTTGCTACAACATGCCTCCACCCACTTTTTCGGTCCTGCTCTCTTCACCTGTCGACTCTGTCCATCCAATTCAAATTGTGAGTAATAGTTTGTCAATTCAGAAAGTTTGATTTCAGTCCGTCATCATATTCTGAGACACATTCGAACTCGACATCCGTCAGCTGATGTCTCCACTTCCTACAACGACACACCTTTTCGCAACAACACGGTTTGTGTTCGTAAGATGCGCTTGTAATAAAAATCTTTTTTTTTCACAGCGCACTTTGAATCGGTTGATTTTGGATTGTTTCGGAGGTGCTATCGAAACTGAGCGGGCGAATACCGTCAATCACACATGCAAGGTTTGTTGGGGTTTAAAATACAAACGAACGTTCGATAGTATGGTAATTACATTACCTAGTTGTGCGGAATCAAGACACTCGATCGGAGTCGCCATTCGTGGTCGCATCTTTCCTCCAAGGTTCTCTTCGAATGTCCCGGATGCAATAAGCGATACAACAGTGAGATTTTTCAAAATGTTAACTTATGTAGTATTGTATAGGCTATTATGGAGCTTTTGTGTTTATATAGACTTGTGAGAATCGTTTCCTGGCAGTTTGTTTAGAAAGACGCGATCTTGTTCGGCATATCAGTACTTGCGCAGATTGCACTGCGGATTCGACTGTCATTGATCGAAGGGAGATTCCAGAAGTAAATTAATTTTTTACAATCTTGTTCTATATAGACATAATATTGCTGTCAGACACACAGAGACAGATTTTACTCGAATCTCTTCAGGTGGCTATGGAACTGGAAGCCGTTCGAAGACAGTGCTATCCTGACTTGGAGAAACAAGTCGGTACCGGTGACTGGAAGGCCGATCATTCCTGCAAGGTAACCATTGTTCATCATCAAAAGTTTACTATGTGTCTGAGTTTAGGTTTGCGATAAGGTAGCAGTGAATTGTTCGATCCATATCAGCTCGCACCTTCCCAGCCCCATGCTCTTCCGATGCTCCAGCTGCCGCAGGTTGTTCAACTGTGAGTTTGGTGTGCGTTTGCGATACACATTCCTGATTATTAGACAAGTGCCACATCAACACTCATCTCACTTCCTGTGCCGGCGGAACACTCATCGACCGCACTGGAAAGAAGAAGGTACACGTTTCCGTGATCACATGTGTTCATGTGTATTGGTGTAGTCTCATCCAAATCCATCAATATTCAAAAAAAATATGCCTTTTATGGAAAATCACGCATATGTGAGTGATAAACGCGTTAAAAAATGAAAGAAACACGCACAGACTTATCACACACCAGGTCAGTCGATACAGTGACACACGCGATATTAAAGGAAAGGAGTTCGCAATGAAAAAAATCAAATGATCTGCTGATGTATCACGTCAAAACGATTTTTACAAAAGTCTCTAGGTTCGTGGCGGGACCAAGCTTGTATCTAAATTTCCATTGGAAACTCGTGCCAAGTTTGTACCTCACCGCGAATGAAGCGCCGATTGCCTGATTTTCAAGATTCTATTTCATTTTATATTACATTTATATTAACTAGTAGAATTTTTATTTTTGTTTCAATTTAATCACCATATCAACATTGATTATGTCCACCTCGTGTTATTATTCCGTACACCTCTCCTTTAATGAAGGGCGCGCAGTGAATGATACTACGGTATAGGGTCGGTAGTGTCTTGCATGGAGGAACTGCCATGTCTTTTCGATTTTTGTCGTCTTGATCGTATCTGTTTAGGTGGTGCGGATTGTCCGCGAAACACTGATCAAGTGTTTCCCCCACTACGCGCAGACGACTGAAGTGAGAGAGGAGGAGAAGGTAAGTAGGGGTATGTCAGATGTTGTTATATATAGTTACAGCCTCGATCTGCCGATGAGAAGAGTGCAGACGGAGAGAAGCAGATGGAAGAGGAGGGGGAGGAGGAGGAGGAGGAGAGGGAAGAGGAGGAAAGGGAGCAGGAGAGGGAGGAGAACGAAAAGGAGAAGGAGGGACGGAAGCAGGTGTGCCGTCGTTCGATTAAGTTGTTCCAATGACTTTCAGGTGTTGTGGTCCCAGGAAGTGCACACATCGGATGACAGTAGAGAGGAGAGCGAGAGAGAGGAGAAGCTGGACAACGTTTGTACTCCTTTTTTTCTCTCTCTCATTCTCTCTCTCGATCCTTCTCTCCCTCTCACACACTCTCTCTCACTCTTATTCCCCCTCTCCCTCCCTCCTCCCTCCCTCCCTCTCCCTCCTCCCTCTCTCTCCCTCCTCTCTCTCTCTCTCTCTCTCTCTCTCTCTCTCTCTCTCTCTCTCTCTCATCACCTCTTTGCAGTCACTCCTCTCGCCTCGCCGGGTTCCTTCGTCGAACTCTGCCCCAACCCCTTCTCCTCTGAAAGAAACCGAGGTAAGCGGATGAGTGATTATTTTGTTGTAATCATCTCTTATTTATTATAATCTACCTCCGATTGACCTATTTATCATTCATTAGTGATATTATCATACAGTGATATGTTATGATCCTGCTTTCTTTCCAGTCTCTCTCGTCTCGTAGTGTGAAGAATGGACTGGCGAGCGACTGATTGTGAGTGGAGAGGAATGGGTGGAGGACGACCAGAAGTCTATCTGATTTTTGTTATGTACTAATTGAATGTTGTTATTCGTTATGTTGTTACCCATTGTTCTGTTGTCAGCATGAAGCTCATTTTCCCAATGATCATCGAAGTTTGAATGCGTTTTGATCTAAGGTGGTTTTGCGCTTTCTACTCGATCGTTTACTATTGTTTGCAACAGATTTTGTGTGTTTGAGGGTGCAATGCGATCGGGCGAAGAGGAGACAAGGGAGGGACAGGAAGATGGGGAGGTGAGGGAGATGGAGAGAGATGGAGAGAGAAAGAGAGAGAGAGAGAGAGAGAGAGAGAGAGAGAGATGTGTTTGTTGTTAGCGATGTTTGCATAACGAGTGATATGGTAATATCATTAGTTGAATCATTTATTGGAAAGGAGAAATTGGAAAATCTTGTCCTCACCATAAACAGTGCAATGTGTGTAGTGTGTTATGACTGTGCTTTGTATAGCCGGTAGATATTGCGAAAACATCGTGAACTGACCAAGAGCCAGATGTGATAATACGTTTCTGAGACATGATACGTTCTAGGAAAATGCTCGACTGGAGATGGAGAAGCGAGAGCGAAAGAGGGAGAAGAAGGAGAGGAAGAGGAGGGAGAAGGAGGAGCAGAGGAGAATGAAGGAGGAGCAGGCGGAGAAGGAGAGAGAGGAGCAGGTGGGTTGGACTGACAGAGTGTACCTTCGTGTTCAGGAGAGGGAGAAGACCGAGCGGAAGAAGAGGAAGGAGAAAAGGAAAGAGAGGAAGAGACGCGAGAGGGAGCAGAGACAAATGAAGGAGGAGAAGGAAGAGCGTGCGAATGAGGTACGGTATATGCTCCGGGGGACAACTCTGACTGATGCTGTGAAGGCCGCACTATCCGGACGAGGAGAAGACCCCGACATGGTGGTCAAAGCCTACCGCCACCCGCCCGCCTCGACTCAGCCCCGCCGCCCCATCAAGGTCCTCTGCCGCAGCAACGACGACGCCGAGACGGTTCGCCGCACGATTGGAGGGGCGGGTCTCGGTCGCTACGTGCGCCGGGACCTGACAGCCCTGGAGCGTGAGCGAGATTCGCAGCTTCGACAGTTTGTATATAATCTGAATTGCAGGGCCGGATACATGATGTTTGCCGTGAGGGAAATGATGATCGTTGAGAGGAAGGTTCGCGCCGCGCCGCCGACTTCCTCCCCCGGAGCTGCCCCTATTGGAGGTACTGTGGTTGGGGTTGACGTGACCGGTAATGCGCAGTAATGTATTCGTGCAGTCAGTATACTAAACTTTCGCTAGCAAATGTACGAAGTTTAAACACTCAGTCATTACTGTTTTGTAATCACTATTTGTCGCTTCAAACTAATAGTGTGTTAATTATAACAGAAACTTGGTTATCATCAGGAGACTTGATCAGTATTCCAAATTACACGTTTTTCTCTGCTAGCAGACCCCAAGGTGGTGGTGGTGGAGTAGGTATATTTGTATCAGATTCTCTATCTCCTTCACAAATCGGAAGACCCTATTCCAATATTAAGTTCGAAGCTATATCTGTTAAAATCACAAATAATTCAGGAATTTCACTATGTATTATTGGTGTATACAGAAAAGGAAGTATTGCTAACGATCCCACATTCACACATGAGCTTCAACAATATATAGATGGTTTGAATCTTTCTTGTCAGTATGTGATAGCAGGTGATTTTAATATGCCAGATGTGGATTGGGGTATTATGGACGCAGTGAGACCAATGAGCAAGGAATTCTTGGAATTCGTTGCTCTTTCTGGTCTTACACAACACGTTCACCATCCCACTCACACAAATGGTAACACGTTGGATCTCCTATTTACGTCCGAGAAAAGTATGATATTCAATGTCAAAGTTGATACACCTGTTTCTGATCACTTATTAGTTACTTGTGAACTTGAATTTTGTCTCACTAATCAACACCATGATAAAGATGAGTCATTCAAATCATACAGATTAAGTGACTATACAGCTATCGAGGCAGAATTAGCTCATGTTGATTGGGACATTGAGTTGGCAAATTGCACAGATATTGATATGATGTACACTCACTTTTCTAAAATTGTTACTGATTGTTTGAACAAGTGGACACCAACAATCAAACAAGCTAAGCAAAAATGGCCTCGTTATATTTCCAAGTTACGTGACAAATCACGTAAACTATATACTCGATATAAGGTTTCAAAAATGCAGGCGGACAGAGATGCATATAAGATAGCTGAATCTAAGTACAAGCACGAACTTCACATGGTTATTAGAAAGAAAGAATTCGGGATTTTGAATAGTGGCGATTTAAATAGTTTTTGGAAATATGTATCTGCAAAAACACTGAGTAGAAAACAGCTAGGTGCTCTAAGAAATCAGCAAGGCGAACTTGTAGTAGATGATTCGCAACGAGCAGAGCTCCTCAACAATCATTTTAAATTTGTATTCACAGTGGATGACAACAAACCATTCACTCCCGATGTGGTTCTAGGATCTCGTATGAATAGCATTGACTTCAGTCCTGTGAATGTATACAGATTTTTATTGAAAGTCAAAAACAAACTTTCTTATGGTGTCGACTCCATCCCTAGTATTGCCCTTCATAAATTAGCTGTCGTGCTTGCTCTTCCGTTATCAATTATATTTACAAGAAGTATACAGACTTGCACATTGCCGAAAGTGTGGAAAACATCTATTGTAACGGCGGTGTTCAAATCTGGTGATCCATGTAATCCGACAAACTATCGCCCCATTGCACTCACATGCACGTCTTGCAGATTATTTGAAACGATTGTTACACATGATATAAGAAAATACATGTGGCAAAATCACATTATTTCATCAAATCAGCATGGTTTCTTAGATCATAGATCCACATCCTCTCAACTCATAAAGTTTCAAAGTGACCTGATCAAAAACCGGCAAGGAACAGATGTTATATATTTGGACATTGCGAAGGCATTCGATACAGTGAACCATCGTAGATTGTTGGACATCATGTGTGCTTATGGGATCAGTAGAGAAATTGTGAATTGGATAAAAGTATATCTAGATGGTCGACATCAAATGGTGAGAGTGAATGAATCTGTCTCCCAACCAACAATAGTGGGAAGCGGAGTGCCTCAAGGATCAGCCCTGGGTCCTCTTCTTTTCAACATTTACCTGAATGATCTTGAAAAATGCATACAACACTCAAAATCACTGATGTATGCAGATGATACTAAATTTTATATAAGTAGAAGTATTCCGGACTATTTAACAAAGCTTCAAACTGATATGAACTCAGCTTTTGATTGGTTTTCTAATCGGCAATTAAAAATTTCAATTGGCAAGTGCGCTGTACTGTGTACGAATACTGGAAGACAAAAACGTCATGATTCGTGTTATTCTATTGGCGGAATACAGCTGCAACAAAAAGACCATATCCGAGATCTTGGAGTTGAAATATCAAGTGATCTTAAACCTCGAATTCACTTACTACAGCAAGCTCGTAAGGCAGGTGCAATTATGAATAATATGTTCAGAGCATTCAGTTTTAATAAGAAGGGCTTCATGACGCTCTTTAATGCTAAGGTTTTACCTATTTTGGAATACAATACTGAGTGCCTCATTGATATAAAGAAAACTTACTGGGATCCAATTGAGAAAACTCAAAGAAAGTTTACAAAACGTTTTTGTCCGAATCTTGAGTATGATCAAAGACTGAAAGAACTTGATCTCAAACCTCTTTCATTGCGCAGAACAATCAAAGATGTTTGTACTGCACACAAGTATGTGTATGGTCAAGTTTGGGTGGACAAAGAAGACAATCCGATTGTATTGTACTCGAAAGAATCTTCAATTCAGTCAAGGAGTAGAGGAAATGGACTAAAAATCTTATCAAAATCAACCACTGCTCTCGAACAATCTTTCCTATCTCACAGAGTTTGCACTGTTTGGAATCAGTTACCAACTTCCATCGTCTGTGAAGACAATTCCAAAATATTCAAAACAAATCTGACGAACTATCTCATGAAAAATGTTCTGAAATCATATACAGCGAACTAGTATACTGACTGCACTTTACCGCGCAATGCTGCGCGTCTTCCTCAATTACAGTTAGCGGCACTACTCCACTATGTGGTAGCCACTCCACTCTGGGGGCGGTGCCGGGGTAGGCATCGGGGGCGCGGGTGCGATCACTCTACTGCGGTCTGTCTCCCACGGCAGCAGCATCTATCCACCCAAATATTACGGTAGCATGTACTGTACATTGTTGTATTTGCATCTTCGTTATTTATTGCTCCCGTGTACACCTATCCTAGTCGATTACGATAAACATTACATTACATGATCTGTGTTCAATATTGGTGACTTCAGAAGTCGGTGAATGGAGGTGTGGTGATGGAGGAGGAGGAGCAGAGTGAGCCGAGGATGGGCGAGTTGGAGAAGGAGCAGAATGAAGAGGAGGAGGAGGAGAAGTCAAGGGAGGACCGAGAGGAGGTGGGACAACATGGGAGTGATGTCTTTATGACATGCTGGTTAATGATTCAGAACAACAATGTGCAGTCTCATCTTGCGGAGAAGAAGGAGAGCGAGAAGGAACAAAGAAAGGGGGAGGAATTGGAAGGCAAGAAGGTCAGTTGAGAGAGAGAGAGAGAGAGAGAGAGAGAGAGAGAGTAAGAGAAGGAAAGAGAGAGAGAGAAAGAGAGAGAGAGAGAAAGATGATTATTCAGAGGCTGTCGACTCTGGATCTTTCCGCGGCAGTGTCCGATCTGTCCACTCGGCTCAAGCACAAGAAGTGCACGTGTGAAGTGGGAGATATCACGATATCAGATATTTGTGAAAAAATAGGGTATCCTACATTTTCACGGCACGCGAATTATTGGTCAGACAGACGAACATTTCATGCCAATTCGGTGTTTTCGACGGCTTTAGTTGTTAGTTTCCAGAAATGTGGCATTCCCCTGCCGTCTGCCGATCTGCACACTCTCCGCCAGCACGTATGCTCTCACTACGTCGGCCCCGCCCTATTCTCATGCAACTTCTGCCCCTTCAACGCCAACGGTCAGTTGTTTGAACTTTTTGTAAACGTATTATGCACTTGTAGTGTGGAGTGATATGTTGTTTCACACTCGCACCCGTCACACGACAGACGACACATCCACTGCCTCATCCGACGCCGTATTCCAGTCGAACAAGGTTGGTAGGGAGTGAGAGGGTGGCAGTGTCAGATAGGAAGATGTTTACCGAGAATCGTTAAAGATGAAGAAGACATCAAAATCACATCAATATGAAGAGGAGTGTGAATGAAAAAGATCTTGTTGTACTTTTGCAGGCTCAACAGGTGCTGAATCTCAATCATCAATTGATCATCAATTGTTTCGGGGGAGGCAAGGATACTGGAAAGAGAGAGGAGGAGAGGGAGAAGAAGCAACGCGCGGTGGAGCAGCGACAAGTGGAGAAGGAGGAGCAGGAGGAGAATGGAGACAGGGTAGGAAATCGGAAGGAGATCAGTTAATGATTTTGTGTGTTTGAGGGTGCAATGCGATCGGGCGATGAGAGTGGCGGAGAGGAGACGAGGGAGGGACAGGAAGATGGGGAGGTGAGGGAGAGAGAATGAAAGAGAATGAGAGAGAGGGAGAGAGAGAGAGAGGGGAACTGATCATGGACGACGTTCAGGGCAAGTCTCGGCTGGCGTGTGATGGGGAGAGCGGAGTGACTGATAGGGATGACAAGAAGGACAAGGTTGAGGTAAGGGGTCGTGGTAGAGAGAAATGTGAGAAGAGAAAGAGAGAGAGAAAGAAAGAGAGAGAGAGAGAGAGAGAGAGAGAGAGAGAGATAACCATGTGTTCTAGAACTTGTCGTCTTCTGAGGCTGCTGCCGCGGTAACTCGCCTCGTCAGGAAACTCAAGTTCAAGAAGTGCAAGTGCAAGGTATTTCTGTAACAACTGCTAAAAATTGATATATTTTAGCGGTGCGGTTCGACGATCAATGTCATCAAACGCAGTCACTTGCTACATCATGCCTCCACCCACTTTGTCGGTCCTGCCCTCTTCTGCTGTCGACTCTGCTCATACAACTCAAACTGTGCGTTTGGTATTTCTTCATTGAGCAATTTTTTTCAGTCGGCGGTGATTTGCGAAATCACATTCGAACTCTCCACCCGTCCGCTGACATCTCCCACTCTTACAACGACACAACTTATCGCAACAACACGGTTTGTGTTTGTAAGATCCGCTTCTGAATAATATCGTTTGGACACAGCGCACTCTGGATCGGTTGATTCTGGGTTGTTTCGGAGGTGCTGTTAAATTTGAGCAAACGAATGCCGTCGGTTACAAGTGCAAGGTCCGTTACGACTTTAGTCGAGCATTTAATATTTCACATTGATGTTTCTCAGCTGTGCGGTAAGGAGCCTTGTGATCGTTATTGGCATCCGTTGTCCCATCTGATCTCCAATATCATCTTCGAATGTCCTGGATGCCCAAAGCGATACAATTGTGAATTTCTTTTGGATGCCTGCTAGATTTGTTTGCAGTTAATTTGTTTAGTCAGGAGCAATCTTGTTCGGCACATCAGTACTTGCGCAAGCTGCACCTCGAATTCGACTGTAATCGATCGAAGGAAGATTGCGGAGGTAAATTGAATTTTATCATTCCGTTCGGTTATTTTCGAAAGTCACACAAAGACAGAATTAACGCCATTCGTTTAGGTGGCTATGGAACTGGAAACTGTTCGCAGGCAGTGCTTTCCTGACTTTGAGAAACGAGTCGGCACCGGTGGCTGGAAGGCCGATCATACCTGCAGGGTTGATTGATAACTTTTAAATGTTTACAATGTATTCGTGTTGAGGTGTGCAATGTGATGACATCTCAGTGTGTGAGCCACATCAACTCGCATCTCCCCAGTCCCATGCGCTTCCGATGCTCCAACTGCCGCCGACTATTCAATGGCGAGTCTATCTATTCAAATGATGAGCAAAGGATACGTTTTTTTCAGACAAGAGTAATCTCAATACTCATCTGAAATCCTGCACCGGCGGGAAACTTATCGATCGCACCGGAAAAAAGAAGGCACGTTTCAGTGATTGCATTTGTATTCCCATCCAAAACGCATTCTTGTTGGCCATTCAATTGAACTAATACTGATGGGAACGTCGAAAGTCGATCGATAATCATAGAATGCCCTCTATGAATTAGTATGCGCATGTGAGTGATACTATTACTCTATAACTGTTGAGGTGGCGCGCATTGTCCGCCAGACACTCATCAAGTGTTTCCCCCACTACGCACAGAAGACTGGAGTGGAAGAGGATGAGAAGGTGAGTCGGTGGATGTCAGATGATGTCACTTGTCACATTGTACAGCCTCGATTTGCCGACGAGAAGAGTACGGCAGACGGAGAGGAGCAGATGGAGCAGGAGGAGGGAGAGCAGGAGAAGGAGGACGGGGAGGAGGAGGATGAGAGGGAGGAGGAGGAGAAGGGACGGAACAAGGCGAGCAGTGTTTTGTCTGCGAGTCACTTGTTCCATTGTTTCAGGTGCTGTGGTCCCAGGAAGTACACGCCTCGGATGGCAGTGGAGAGGAGAGCGAGGAGAAGACGGACGAGGTAGGCACTCCTCCCCCATCTCTCTCCTTCTCACCTCTCGCTTGCCCTCTCTCTCTCCCGCTCTCCCCCCCCCCCCCCTCTCTCTCTCTCTCTCCCTCTGTCACTGTCTATCGGTCTGTCTCTCTCCCCCTCTCTTTCCCTCGCTCATTCTCTCTCTCCTGTCTGTCTCTCTCTCTTTCTCTCCCTCTCTCTCTCTCTCTCTCTCTCTCTCTCTCTCTTTCTCTCTCTCTCTCTCGCTCTCCTTCTTCATCACCCCTTCCCAGTCTGTCCTCTCGCCTCGCCGCGAACTCTATCCCCACCCCCCTCTCTTCTCTCAGCCCTCTCTCGGTCGACCCCTTACAGAATGGAACCGGGGTGAACGGATGAGTGCTTGTTTTTTGATTACGATCCCTTATGTATTATTCAATCAATCAATCATTTATCCAGAATCGCTATCTCCTGACAATACAACAAGTGCATACGGTACCACAACAGGCTTAGCGCTGGGAGAAAAACTGTTTAGCAACGGGGATGGGGGATAGTCGTTATATTTTCTTTCCATAATCGATTAGAATGTTTATTATTATTATGATATTATCCTATAGTGATCCTTTATGATCATTGTTTCTTTCCAGTCTGCCACGCCTCATTGTGTGAAGCATGAGCCGGCGATCGACTGAATGTGAGTGGAGAGAAGGGAAGTGGGAGAACCAGAAGTCGATTTAATGTATGTTATGTACTAGTTGAATGTTGTTATTTGTTATGTAATGCATGATTTATTACGAAGAGTTGTTACTTGTTACTCATTGTTTTGTTGTCTGTATGAAGCTCGTTCTCTCAATACTTATCGAAGTATAAATACGTTTTGATATGAAGTGTTTTTTGCGCTTTCTACTTGATCGTTTCACTGTTGATTGGATTGGCTTCTCACTCGTCTCTGTCTCTCTGCTGGGCGACCAGAGTGCGCGACAGACAGAGCGACTCTCACAGTCGACACAGGCTCGCGGATGCTCTGAGCTTCTCTCAGAGATTGCTCCCCTTTTCTTTTCCTCGGTGGCTTCGTCCAGCGACGCCTGAAACGTTCTTTTTCTCTTTTTTCTCTTCATCTCTCTCCCTCTCTCTCTCTCTCTCTCTCTCTCTCTCTCTCTCTCTCTCTCTCTTTCTCTCTCTCACCCCCTGAGTCCAACTGGATAGAAAGCCCTACCTGCCTCCTCTCCACTCAACATCAACACTCGCACATAAGAGTATCTATCAGTACTGATCAGAAACTGGAGCTGCGGGAGCCTGAGATGGGAGTAATCGATATCTGAATCGCTCGCGAGTATGTTGTTGTTTTGTTCATGGAATGTTAATGATTCGTTGCACGGTGAACGCTTGGACGCTGTAACCCGCTTAGCCACGTCCTCCCAAGCTCCGCCCCACCCATGTTTCGGCACCATCATGTACTGCAGAAAGTCGGAGGCGGGCAGGTGAGAGAGTACTTCGCAGCGCATTTGGAACGGGATCGTCTCCCAGGTGGGCGGAGCGTCAGGGGCGGAGTCTGGGAAGGGATGGTATGAGTGAATGGGAGAACCGACCTCCCGGGGACTCCATGCCAGTGCGAGCCAGCTAGTGAGCTAGTGCGAGCCAGCTAGTGAGAGAAAGCAGGAATGACCAGGAGAAAAAAACGAGTTTAATTTAATTGAGTCTGTAATCTGCATATTGATAGTGCATCGTGCAGCGTGGTGTCACTACGGTACCGCTGCACAAAGTGGGCGGGGCCTGATCAGTCAATGCATGCGCGCATAATTTCGGAAAGCTTTTCTTTGTATTGCGTTGTTTTCTTTGTCTGTTCTGTTATTTATATGTTTGTGGATTTGAGGCGGATTCATTAGGCCGTCAAATGGAGATTCTTAAGGTTGATTTACTCGTATTTTTGGGATTTTATCGTCGCGAAAGAGTTAATTTGTTTAAAATGAGTTGTTTATTGTATTTCCAATTCCGAAATATAAACATTTCAGTATGTCAACCGGTGACGACAACGTGCTCAGCCTCAGGCGGTCCGTCGATCGACATTCGAACAACAAGGTTGGTTCGGGGCGAGGCAAGCATTTCGCAGTCCCGCTGCATGTATAAGGAATATTCTTGTGGGCAATGTTGATGGTATCATATATTCCTGATTTGGATAATCGATTGCAGCTCTCCGATCGCGGCCTCGGCATCCCCATGTCTTGGTCGCGCGACTCGCCGGAGGGCTGCACCGCGCATGAGAACAAGCAGGTCGACGAGGTACTTTGATTTGTTTATTTTGTTGTTTACGCTGTTTACTCATTTATTCTCTGACGTTATGACATATTTAAGTTTGTAGAGTTGTTTTGTGAATTGACTAAGTGATTCAGCCTCCGGCGCACTCGACCCGCTTCTTCAAGTGGAAGCGTGCCGTGGAGGAGAAGGCGGTTGTGGTCAGCGCCAGCCGCGAGCCACTCAACACAGATGGGTACGTGGGGTGTTTTCAAAGTTCCATGTAATCTATGGTTTGTCTATATAACCATATCGTCTCTTTGTAAATCCTTCATGCATCAGTATTAGTTCACGTCTCTCATCTGTATTTATGCGTGACGCATATTTGTATCATTTGAATATTATCTTCAATACTATTCTGTAATATGCATTTCCCTGCAGTGGCTGCCCTGGAGTGTGAGCTGTCGTCTCCGCGCGCCCGGGTGGAGGTCGGCTGAGAGGGAGGCAGAGCTGCTCAGAGTCGAGAACTTTGACCTGCAGAGCAGGGCTGACCAGGCCGAGCAGGTTTGTCAGTTTCAATTTTTTTGTAGTATATTAGTTTATGTAGTATATGTGTATGAGAAGTTGTGACCGGCATGAAACGTATATGGAGTGAGGTGTGGGTATGGAGAGACGCGGGTGATTGGCCCGAGTGTCTACTGACCCTGCCTGTGTTGCAGGCTGGAGAAGGAGCGCATCGCACTCCGCTTCGAGCTGGACAACGCCCGTCTGGCGCTGGCCGAGACGGAGGCCGTCAAGAGGGAGGTGTTCGAGCTCAAGAAGCAGGTGAGGAAGGACGGAGGCAACTAGCCCAGCTTCTAGACTCTCATAGTTAGAAGATTGAGAGATGGAAACAATTGTAGCTATTGTGTTGGGCCGCGCTTTTGTGTTGAGCTGAAACATATGAAACGGTAAAGTTGATTATGTGAATTTAGAGCAATAGGCATGTTTTTGAGCCAAGTGGCAGGAGATGGCGGCTAAGCTGGCGAAGATGGAGCGTGAGGAGGAGGGCGAGGGAGGCGCGCCCTGCAGGAAGACCACACCTGGTCAGTGGGGGGCATGGGATGTTCGAGCTGAAGGATTATACTTTGTGAATTGTGATGTTTTTTGTTGAAAAAGATTGGTCTGTGGAATTGCTTTTTTTAATGTTCTTGAAAAGATGCAGCATGGTTTTGGCTGAAAAGTGAAATGTGTTATTGCAACAGTGAATCGTATTTTGGATGGTTTTCGTGATACAAATTTACATTTTCCTTTTTCCGAGATTCGAGTGTATAATGGTACACGAGAATAGTACTTATTCACGTGGTTATGTGATCATTTCGGCAATGATCGATATAATCGTTGTTTCGTTGTATAAGGCACTTCGGGGGAATCGGGGGCTACCTTCACCTATACCTTTTATAAAACACGTGTATTGTTGTAGACGTCCCAGCAGTATGCTGACGCGTACAACGAGAAGATTGCGGTGCTGGAGGCGGAGTTGGAGGAGGAAAAGCGGAAGATGGACAATGACAAGCAGGAGAAGAGGAAGTTGAAGGTGGGAGGGATGGAGAAGACTGTCGATTTCATCAGGGGATAGGGGAAGGGACGAATCAACAGAGGCGAGGATGGAATATCCTTCTGTCTTCTTCTTTGCTATTCATACTTGCGTTTAAGGCGGTGAAGCAGTTGCGCGACTTGGCGCGGACGACGGAGGAGAAGGAGAAGCAGGAGGGAGCAGTGGAGGAGAAGATGCACAGGGTGGAGTGTGCGTCGGTGCAGGCTTCTGCCCCGTCTCAGGAGGACATGTTCCCGGAGGCGAGTGTGCTCCCGGCTGCTGCTACCGCCCCTGAAGAGAAGTGGGACAACGACGAGGTCAGTGCGGGACAGAGTATGGTGAAACGGCTATCGTACGAGACTAGTATGTCGAATACGTGTTAGAAATAGAGCGGCAAGAGACAAGAAAAATATGTTTCATCACTGAATATACGAATTTTGAAGGTGGTGAAGGACGGTGAGAAGATGATTTTGTTTGATATTGGATATGGATCCGCCGGTAGTTACGTTAAATGAATACACTACGATTTTTGTGGAAGAGAGGATTTGCGAGACATTGGTATCCGTTTGGTGTTTGGAATGTCTTGACTGAGTGGAGCGTACTTGATGTATAGTATGATGTTGACGACTTATTGATACAACTAACAACTCACGCATTTTCCATAACTTGTGTAGCCATGGCTGGTGTTGCAGGAAAACCGCACCCTTTCCATGGAGGTGCCTTTGCACGAGCGGGAGAGGCAGGTGCGTGTAGAGAGTGATTGATGTGTTTGAATAGAAATTAGGTGATTGTTTCGTCTAGGTTTCACGCGTTTCGTATCTATGCGGCGGAGATATAAACACAATTTTTTGTCCGAAATAAGTCTCACAAACAATTCACATGGTGCATTTATGAACAATCGCTAATGCGTTGAATTGTGCATCTACTTATGATCAGTGTTTGCAGAAGTACTCGGTCGATCGCACCGAGTGGCTGTCGCGTCTGGAGTCGGCGAACGAGGCGACGACGGCCATGGCGGAGCAGCTGCTCGCGGCCGGAGAGCGGATGAGTCAGATGGAAAGAGAGCAGGAGACCAGGGAGACGGAGGTACGAGGGGAGGGGGGTTCGAGTTTCTTTCCATAACCCATTAGAATTAGGTGGGGGGGGGGGGGGTGGATGAAGTACAGGTGAAGCAAGTTCGGGTTGGGAGGTTGGGAAAGGGGGACCGGACAGGGTTGGAGGGGAAGGAATAGAGCTGCCAGTTGAGAAACAGTGACACGGTTATACGGTTATGCCTAGATGTGCGTAGAACAGGGTAGTAGATATCTCACGTTATTGCTCCATGAATTAGTTTA
Source organism: Rhabditoides inermis (assembly GCA_963966185.1). Classification (NCBI taxonomy): domain Eukaryota; kingdom Metazoa; phylum Nematoda; class Chromadorea; order Rhabditida; family Rhabditidae; genus Rhabditoides; species Rhabditoides inermis. Next base: position 91,755 of record CAWZYM010000333.1, on the reverse strand, counting down.
TCGTGATTATGTGTGCTGTGAAACGTAGATTTGCAGCAGGACACCAATTGAATAATGAATATCGTTCTTTTCATATTGTAGAAATGAAACATATTTTGTAAAAAAAAACATTCCAGATCTCTTCTCTGCACGTGGACGAGTCTGCGATGGCTGCTCGAGTGGCGGAGCTCGAATCCCTTCTGGCAGACAAGGCAGAGGAGGAGTCGGCCACGGAGTGGGAGCTGAAGGAGGTCGAGCAGAGACTCACCACTGCACAGGCTGAGATCCAGGCCATGAGCGCCCGCCTGGCAGTGGAGAGGGGAGAGACGCAGCAGTCGGTGGAGGACGAGAAGATGAGGATGGAGCTGGAGAGGCTGGAGCGGCAACTGGAGCAGGGCAGGGTGGCGTGGGACGAGAGGGAGCAGCAGTACGCCGCCTGGCAGTGGAGAGGGGAGAGACGCAGCAGTCGGTGGAGGACGAGAAGATGAGGATGGAGCTGGAGAGGCTGGAGCGGCAACTGGAGCAGGGCAGGGTGGCGTGGGACGAGAGGGAGCAGCAGTACGCCGCCTGGCAGTGGAGAGGGAAGAGACGCAGCAGTCGGTGGAGGACGAGAAGATGAGGATGGAGCTGGAGAGGCTGGAGCGGCAACTGGAGCAGGGCAGGGTGGCGTGGGACGAGAGGGAGCAGCAGTACGCCGCCTGGCAGTGGAGAGGGGAGAGACGCAGCAGTCGGTGGAGGACGAGAAGATGAGGATGGAGCTGGAGAGGTTGGAGCGGCAACTGGAGCAGGGCAGGGTGGCGTGGGACGAGAGGGAGCAGCAGTACGCCGCCTGGCAGTGGAGAGGGGAGAGACGCAGCAGTCGGTGGAGGACGAGAAGATGAGGATGGAGCTGGAGAGGCTGGAGCGGCAACTGGAGCAGGGTCACCAGTATCGGTTGCCCGGCTGGTATAAGTCTAACAAGTGCGCCCGTCTCTTACGATCTGGGTTTTGATGCATGTGTTAGCTCCAGAATTACCGCAGTTATCCATAGATAATCAAAATCAAGTAAATCATAACTGATATAATGAGCCGTTCGCAGTTTCACTTCGAGAGGCAGGGTGGCGTGGGACGAGAGGGAGCAGCAGTACGCCGCCTGGCAGTGGAGAGGGGAGAGACGCAGCAGTCGGTGGAGGACGAGAAGATGAGGATGGAGCTGGAGAGGCTGGAGCGGCAACTGGAGCAGGGCAGGGTGGCGTGGGACGAGAGGGAGCAGCAGTACGCCGCCTGGCAGTGGAGAGGGGAGAGACGCAGCAGTCGGTGGAGGACGAGAAGATGAGGATGGAGCTGGAGAGGCTGGAGCGGCAACTGGAGCAGGGCAGGGTGGCGTGGGACGAGAGGGAGCAGCAGTACGCCGCCTGGCAGTGGAGAGGGGAGAGACGCAGCAGTTGGTGGAGGACGAGGAGATGAGGATGGAGCTGATTTGACTGGAGCGGCAACTGGAGCAGGGCAGGGTGGCGTGGGACGAGAGGGAGCAGCAGTACGCCGTCTGGCAGTGGAGAGGGAAGAGACGCAGCAGTCGGTGGAGGACGGGGAGAGGAGGATGGAACTGGAGCGACTGGAGCGGCAACTGGAGCAGGGCAGGGTGGCGTGGGACGAGAGGGAGCAGCAGTACGCCGTCTGGAAGGCCGGTCACTTGGAGGAAATGCACGCGTGGCGGAGCAGTTAGGTGTGGTTTGATAGTCCTTTTATGGCTGTGATTCTCCTCCAATGTCACTGAGAGATTGTGTGTGGTGACACTGTGTTTCTTGCTAGTATTGTGAAGACAGTGATAGTGACTGCGCTCTTTTTACTATCGTTTCACAATTAGAGAGGGCGCGCAGCGCACTCTCTTTTGGCTTAGGATAGGGCTCGCGCCAGAGTTTTCAAGAAGCGATATCCAAAGGTCATGTTAGCAACAATGTGAACTGATCTAATTCATGTTAGTTAGATTCGCACCGTTCCGTAGGACAGATCATTGGTCGCGGGGAACTTTGTATCTTTTCTCCGAAAGAAGTTATGAGCGATCTCGCGCACCCATGAGGCGAAAGGCCAGCGTGTGGGTGGGTGGGTGGGTGGGTGTGTGTCGTTTCCAGTCACTCTGTCTCTCTGCCGAAAGCGTGCTCTCTCGCGTTTTCTGCCACTACTTTTCCCAACTTGCACTTTGAGTGTAGCTCGCCCTGCCGGCGCCAGCGTCTAATGCGCGCCGGGTTTGCATTGTTTTGGATCCGTCAACTATAACCAGGATGAAGAGCGCAGTACGCGCGACTTCTACTGGTAGTGAGAAAATATATGGGGGAAAACGTTTTGTGAAACGTAACGGCGATCCGAAACGTAACGTGTGATCTGTGGTACATGAGAGTAAAAAGAGAGAGAAGGGCAGAGAGAGACAGAGAGAGAGAGAGAGAGAGAGAGAGAGAGAGAGAGAGAGAGAGAACAGTGAAAGAGAGAGAAGGATCAGTGAACGAGAACAGAGGGAGAGAGAAAGAACAGAGGGAGAGAAAGAACAGAGGGAGATATATATTAGTTTTTGATTAAATCCAGATGAATAGTCATTATCTGTTAAAAAGTACTTGCGTAAAGATATTAAGTTTGTCTTGACCCAATTCAACAAAAGCGCATGCATAAAACGTTTACAAATACTAACACAAACCTGCGCCTCTCTCCCCCCTCTCTCTCTCCTCTCTCTCTCTCTCTCTAATATGGACGTATGACGTTATTCATTTGTATTGTTATATTTCATCTGTTAGTGTCCACTGTCCGTTATGCGCAGGTTTGTGTTAGTATTTGTAAACGTTTTATGCATGCGCTTTTGTTGAATTGGGTCAAGACAAACTTAATATCTTTACGCAAGTACTTTTTAACAGATAATATATGTGCTTTTGTTGAATTTCATAGAAATTTTGAATATGTGCTGAATTATGACTATTCATATGGATTTTATCAAAAAACTACTATCTCTCACTCACTGTGTTATCTCCTTCTCTTCGTCCCTTCTCTCTCTTTCACTGTTCCTTCTCTCTCTCTCTCTCTCTCTCTCTCTCTCTCTCTCTCTCTCTTTCTGCCCTTCTCTCACTGTCTCTTTATATTTTCTGCTCTTCTATCAACGTTTACAAATACTAACACACACTCTCGGCCGTTCTCTCTCTTCTTACTCTCCTGAACCACAGATCACTCGTTACGTTTCGGATCGCCGTTACGTTTCACAAAAACGTTTTCCCCACATATTTTCTCACTACCGTTCGGAGTCGCGCCTACTGCGCTCTTTCTCCTGGTTATAGTTGGCGGACCCAAAACAACGCAAACCCGGCGCGAATTAGACGCTGGCGGCGGCGGGGCGAACTACACTCAAAGTGCGAGTTGGAGAACACGGGCAGAAAACGCCGAGAGAGTACGCTTTCGGCAGAGAGTCAGCGTTACCGGACACGACGAGAAAAGATACAAAGATGCCATCAATTAGTGATCTGGCCTACGGACCCGTGCGAATCTAACTAACATGAATTGAATGATTTCACATTCCTGCTAACATGATTTTTGGATACAGCTTCTTGAAAATTCTGGCGCGAGCCCTATCCTAAGCCAAAAGAGAGGGCGCTGCGCGCCCTCTCTAATAATTCAGCACAAATTAAAAATTTCTATGAAATTTAACAAAAGGACATATATTTTCTTCAAAAAAGTACTTACGTAAAGAGATGAACTTTGTCTTATCCCAATGCAGCAAAAGCACATGAATAAAACGTTTACAAATACTAACACAAACCTGCGCATTCTGAAATGTTCTGTTGATACTAACCAGTGAACACAACGATATACAAATGAACAGAGAGTAAGGATTAAGTGTAAGTAAGAAATAAGAAAGAGAAGAGAGGAAGAAAGGAGAGAGAGGTGCAGGTTTGTGTTAGTATTTGTAAACGTTTTACTTCTCTTTTTTTTAAAGTACTTTTTGAAGAAAATGTAGGTTCTGTATTACGTTGTTTCGTTTCAGCAAGAGGCTCTCCTGCGTGCTTCTGCCTCCACGACTGGCGCAGTCACCCTGGCTACGGAGGAATTGTCGATGGGAGGGGAGCAGGAGGAGGCGGCGTGTCGGGTGGAGAAGGTGGAGATGCAGCAGCAGGCTGCCCAGGACACTCCGATCCTCGAGGCGCAGCCTGCGAGTGGCAGGGAGGAGCTGTTCTATGAGAACAGCATGCTCAGGGAGTGCGTGAACCGGCAGACCGCTGCGCAGGTGAGCAAGAAGATTGTGCTATGATGTTGTAGTTTATATGTTCCACAGATGTTAGTTACTATGGTGCGGTATGTACAGTGTTAATAATGACTGTTTCCTATGGTTCGATAAAATGATAGTGGTTATCTGTAGCACTGACTTCAAACAGTGGGGTTTGATAGGCGTTTTGAAGGGGTTGTAGACTGACGACACGTTTAGCATTCAATGGACGGCGACGTGGGTGGTCTGATGGAGTTGCGGCAAGAGCTGGAGACGGCTGTGGAGGCACTCAGGGGAGAGATATGGACGCTCAACGGACAGCTCAAGGCAGTGAGTGGGGGTCAGAATTCTGACCCGGGAGCGCGATGGTCAGAATTCAGAATACAGAATATTCATCTCGATTCAAGTATCTATCACATGTTATTTACGGTGCGAGGTTAAGAGTGAATCGAGGGAGGGATGCGTTTAATAGTTGCAAATGTTGTTGATGCATTTTGGATTCTGAGAGGCTGGGAAGAATTGTCTTGCATTTCCAGACTTGAATTTCGTAAATTGGAAGTTAGAACAGGATTGTCTCGTATGTATTACCGTGAAATTGCATAACGAGCTGGTGCGTATTTCGAACGGATTATAAACAATTGCTTAAATAAATACATAAAATATAAACATTTTTCCAGTCGATCTGTCGATCTTGGACCGAGAGCAGCTGGCTGACCGGATGTGCTCGCTGTACTCGCAGTTGGAGGGGGAGAAGAAGAGGGCCGACCAGCTGGACGCTGAGCTCAGCGAGCAGGTATGGAGAGGCAGGGAGTAGGGGGAGGGGTGGAAGAAGAGGGCCGACCAGCTGGACGCTGAGCTCAGCGAGCAGGTATGGAGAGGCAGGGAGTAGGGGGAGGGGTGGAAGAAGAGGGCCGACCAGCTGGACGCTGAGCTCAGCGAGCAGGTATGGAGAGGCAGGGAGTAGGGGGAGGGGTGGAAGAAGAGGGCCGACCAGCTGGACGCCGAGCTCAGCGAGCAGGTATGGAGAGGCAGGGAGTAGGGGGAGGGGTGGAAGAAGAGGGCCGACCAGCTGAACGCCGAGCTCAGCGAGCAGGTATGGAGAGGCAGGGAGTAGGGGGAGGGGTGGAAGAAGAGGGCCGACCAGCTGGACGCCGATCTCAGCGAGCAGGTATGGAGAGGCAGGGAGTAGGGGGAGGGGTGGAAGAAGAGGGCCGACCAGCTGGACGCTGAGCTCAGCGAGCAGGTATGGAGAGGCAGGGAGTAGGGGGAGGGGTGGAAGAAGAGGGCCGACCAGCTGGACGCCGAGCTCAGCGAGCAGGTATGGAGAGGCAGGGAGTAGGGGGAGGGGTGGAAGAAGAGGGCCGACCAGCTGGACGCTGAGCTCAGCGAGCAGGTATGGAGAGGCAGGGAGTAGGGGGAGGGTGGAAGAAGAGGGCCGACCAGCTGAACGCTGAGCTCAGCGAGCAGGTATGGAGAGGCAGGGAGTAGGGGGAGGGGTGGAAGAAGAGGGCCGACCAGCTGGACGCCGAGCTCAGCGAGCAGGTATGGAGAGGCAGGGAGTAGGGGGAGGGGTGGAAGAAGAGGGCCGACCAGCTGGACGCCGAGCTCAGCGAGCAGGTATGGAGAGGCAGGGAGTAGGGGGAGGGGTGGAAGAAGAGGGCCGACCAGCTGGACGCCGAGCTCAGCGAGCAGGTATGGAGAGGCAGGGAGTAGGGGGAGGGGTGGAAGAAGAGGGCCGACCAGCTGAACGCTGAGCTCAGCGAGCAGGTATGGAGAGGCAGGGAGTAGGGGGAGGGGTGGAAGAAGAGGGCCGACCAGCTGGACGCCGAGCTCAGCGAGCAGGTATGGAGAGGCAGGGAGTAGGGGGAGGGGTGGAAGAAGAGGGCCGACCAGCTGAACGCTGAGCTCAGTGAGCAGGTATGGAGAGGCAGGGAGTAGGGGTAGGGGTGGAAGAGGAAGAGGGGGAGAGGGGTGCGACTTTTTTTTAGTTGGTTGAATCCGGGGTCCTCCTAGTCGAGAACAAGATGGGGTTCTTGGATTACGACAACGTCAGCAAAGGGTAAGGGAGTTGGGTTGGGTGGCATCGGACGTCTTGAATTCCGTTCTTGAGTCCGTAGATGGTGCTGTGACGCCTTCTGGCTACCATGAGAGTGGATTGCCACACCACAGGGGCTGGGTGAATTTAACAAGAATGGTTGACTCCGAGGGGGATCGAACCAGCGACCGTGAGATTGAGAGACGAACGCTCTATCCACTGAGCCGCGCCCCCGGCAATAGTGCGGAAGGAGTACATAGGAGGGAGGGGGGGGGAGGGGTCGTGTTTGATGTGAGCGAACAAGAAAGGCGTTTATGTTTGGAGTGTGTCGTGAGGTCAGGAATTGCATGAAATGCATTGGCGCGAATGTTGACCACGGCTCGAAACGGATTTTGTAAGGGTGTTTGTTTTAAAAGTCAGAACATTGTTTCTCGTTTCTAGTATCTCTGCGGTTAGAAGTGATTCCGTAGTTAGTTAAAAGCACACATTGAACATTTCGACATTTCAAACATTTGCTTGAACCATGCATGCATACCATGTTGTCTGTGTGTGCACCCGGTTGGTTGGCAGGTGGAGCTTTTGGATAAGGCGCAGCGTCGGGCGGCGGAGGCCGAGAACGAGAGCAACCGCCGGCTGCAGGAGTGTCTCCAGATGGAGAACACCAGGTGGGGGAGGGAGGAGGGCAAGGAACAAGCATAGCTGGATTTTTTCTGCATGTGGATACACGTAATTATGTTTGTCTAATTTCTGCGCATTTGTTATTTGCGTGAAACCTATCGGAAACGAGCGCGATTTGTCAAATATTGAATAAGTCGAATATTTCCATTTTAGACGTTTTGAATGAAACATGGATTGCGCGTGTTGCAGGGAGGAGCTGGAACGCGCCTACCAACAACTCACCGAGTACTATGAGCAGCGGCAGACTGCCTACGACGCTGTCTATGCCAGGGTGGGTGGGGCTGTCTGTCACTCTGTCTCTTTGTCATTCTGTCACCCTGTCATTCAGATCAACTCTGAGCGTGCCGAGGTCGGGTGTGAGACGGATGTAGACGGACGCACGCTCGAGACTGCGATGGTGAGTGTTGGGAGGAGATAAAAGAGCGGTCAATCTTCTCGAAACTGCTTCTGAAACACCTTCTAAAAGCACAATGTGAAGGTGTTTTGAAATGCATTTAACGAAGAGACTGGCTACTTTATGTCTACATAAGCACCTTATAATCTTGCAGCAAGCCATGAGAATGCGAACGGAGTCGAATGAGAACGTGGTCGGTTGAAGGCATCCAAACATTGTAGCTAAATTCAAGCCTAGGAGTGCAACATACAGTGCAACATAATAGTCGTGTCATTAGACATGTGCGATTTGAGTAAACAATGAAAAATGTAATTAATAGATTACAAAAAATTATCATATATTACAATGTTACAATGTTACAAAATAGATTACAATGTTGCTTTGCAGGAGGCGCTGTGCCGCCAGCCGCACTACCTGGGTGAGATGGCCGCGGTGCGGGCCGAGCTGGATGAAACCAGGGTGGGCGGGGTCGGAATGGGTGAAGTCAATTGTTGGTTTTTCAATTGTTGACTTGTGCGAGATTAGCCTGCGTCGATGGGTGGAATAAAAGCCGGCGGCCGTGACTCGTCAGCCAATCACCCACTCGACCTCTCCTCCTCGCCTGTCCAGATGAGCTCCCGCGCCCGCTCCCCCTCTCCTGCCTCCGCTGGCAGCAGCCGCTCGGCCAAGCTGCGCGCCAGGGACGCCCTCCGCGGACGCAAGGCCACTCCCTACAAGTCCCGCTCCCCCTCCTCCTGTGGGTTACTGTACCCACAGTACCCCCTGACCTTGCGAATTCAGCGTCTCACTCGTCGCGCTCTGCCGTGTCGCGCCACTCGCGCATCCAGACGCGCTCACCGACGCCGGTTGGATGTGAGTAGTACGGTAGTGTACCGTAACCATTACCGTAACCTTGCAGCCCGCCGCAGCGTGCAGTTCTCGACGGTGTCGCCGGTGCGTCGCCGCAGCGGCTCGACGGTGCGCATGCCGACTCGCGCCACTCCCGGTGAGTACGGTAGGATCACGGTGGATTACAGTATCCCATTCCAGCCGTGACTCGCTCGATGAGTCGGAAGAGCGCTCCGGTGGCTCGGTCGCAGAGCCGCTCGCGGTCTAGCAAGACTGGCAAGACGGCCAAGACTCGCGCCTCCCGCTCCGCCTCTCGCCCCGCTGCCGTGCGCTCCACCAAGGCCAGGGTACGGTAGATGGGTTACTGTACTTATGGTTACGGTAACTTTTAGAAGCTGATGCGCACTCGGTCGGGTACTATGGTGACGAAGGACGCGGCTGGTCGCTTCCACGATGCTGCCACTGGACACTACATCAAGAAGAGGAACGAGCGCAGCGTCAAGTCTGTCAAGTGAGTGACGGGGTACTGTAGGGTACTGTAGGATGCGAGGGTACTGTATTACTGTATCTACCGTGTTCTAGGTCGACGAAGCGTGCTGGCTCGTCGTCTCGCGCCCTACACAAGTACTACGCTCAGGCCTAGAAAGGGAGGAGAGGAGACACTGACAAGAAACGTGTACTGACTGTGGTTTTACTAGAGTGATATGACTTGCTGACATTGATGATAAATACTCATTTTCTGTGTTCTCTCGCATTTGTGGCAACGGATTAGTCAATAGGATTTTTTATTTATTTTGTATACGTACGCTCCTAGTACCCCTCGCATCCTCCCTCCTCCCCATTTCGACTATCGCTCATTGCAGTCATCTGAAACAGTTGTGTGATTAGCAACCGTGATACCGTATGCTACCGTACCTACCGTACCGTACATACTGTATTATTACCATATGCTCAAAATTTTGATTGGTACATTGATCCTTGAAGTACAATGAGTGTGAGCTATGTGGTTATTATTTCGGCTTCGATGGTATTTTGTCTTACTGATACTGTCTCTCAAAATACTGATCGGTTCGTGATGCTTCTACGTTAGAGACATGTATTGTATGTATTGTAGCAACGTGTCTCAGGATGTGTGCTACGGATCATACAGCCATTTCATGCACGCTGGTGTGAAACTTCTCTCCATTTCATTACATTGTCTTCTGGCGATTGACGTTTTCTCGAAGCGCGGTTAAAGCCCGTTTAGATTCGCCGCTCGCTTAGCCCCGCCTACCGTGGCCCCGCCCAGACAGAGAGGGAGAAATCGGCACTCGGCTCACACCATCCCGCCAACTACCACTCTGAAGGTTCTGTATTAAAGCGGTTCTGTAATGAAATTCATAAATTTACTGCTTTCCATATTTTTAAGATCGTACGTTGAAACTGTGCACACTTCGCCATTATGCTCCGCCCCTCGCCTCAATCTCGCTCTTCCCGCCGCTCCCTATCGATCGATTCTCTTACTCAATGCGTTATCGCTCTCCATCATTTTTTTCTTCTATTTTTTCACGTTTGAAGTATATGTCTGAAACGTGAATAGGCTAGCTCATCGATATTCGACTTCCAGCCATCTTTGCTCAATGGATGATCCGGAGTATTACCTTGATTTCCACGCTCAACTCAATGAGCAGCGACGGTGAGTGGAGTGTTGTGTTGTTGTGTATTCATGTATGTGTACTCATTTCAGTGCGGGTGACATGTGTGATGTGAAGATTATCTCCCGAGGCAACGGCACCGGCAAGGGAAACGAGGTGAGCGAGTGTGGGAACAGTGTTTGTGATTTGGAATGTTTGTATCGCTGGTATTGTTTCAGTTCATGGCTCACATGAATGTTCTGTCGGCGGCGTCTCCGCATTTCAAGCGCGTCTTCCACTCGGATTTCAAGGAGGCCGTAGTTGGAGAGGTCAAGCTGGTCAGTTATATAGTGAGAGTTATTTTGATAATCATGTTTAGGACATGGACACTGATATTGTGGAGATCCTTCTGGAGTACATGTACACCTCCAAAGCTGAGATAGGCAAGTGTATTGCGATTTGTACATTGTGATGTTCTCTATTAGACGAGTCGATCGCGCCTCGCCTTCTCCCGGAAGCTGGTTACCTTCAACTGGATAGACTGAAGGAGCGATGTGCCAAGTGAGTTATTCGAGACAGGTCGAGAGGTCAATGGGTGTTACAGGCTTCTGCTGGCTAATGTGACTCCTTCGAACTGCATTGAGATGTGGTCGTATGCGCGTCTCTATACCTGCCAGGAGATGAAGGATCACGCATGGAAGATTATATGCCGCAACTTTAAGTCAGTGTATTTCATTTATTCGAGTAGTATTTATGCGTCAGTTCTCTCATCGATACTCCTGAGTTCCTCGGTCTCGACAAAAAGGATCTGCTCGCTCTTCTCGCGGGTATATACGCCTTTAAAGTCGGCTACAAAATTCCGGGAATGATGTGCATGTTAACCACACCAAAATATCAAGAGAGCACTAAACACATTCCGTCTGAAGCACGAAAATGTTTGTTACGAGAGTATATTTTGCTGACGCACTTGTGGTGTGCGCGGCTGTGGCGAAACAGCTGATCGGCTGTCTGTTCGGTTTTGGCTGTTTTCATTGTGTTTTGTTACGTTTTTGTTGTTATCTAGTGTTTCAATTATTGTATAACAGTTGTAGACGCCACTTATTATGCGTTTCATTGTGTCTTTCAGTCGACCTCTTATGAATGTGTTCATTGTGAAGGTTATGTTTGGCGATATCACGTGTTTGGCGATATCTCGTATGTGTTGTATTCTATGACTATCATATAACTTGCTTGTTTCAGTGCATGCACATCATTGGGTTCGGGGCAGCGCCCATGCCGCCGTCGAGGCCCTGCCGCGGTAGCAGCACCACTACACCACCGTCATTTATTTCAAGTCAGTTCACCACAAACACATGTTTTGAGTTTTGTTTTAATGATTGTTGTGTTGCAGTTGGTGTGCGTATCGTGCGTGATTCGAGGCCCGCTGCAGCGGTCGCGTGAGCAACACCGGCGTCATCACCCGCGAGTGTCAATTCAAGGTATGCAATTACTTTTATTAATAATATACGTCTGCAGTCGTGTATTCGTTGCGACGTCCTTTTTATTGCATATTGATTGAGTGTTATGTTGCAGTTGTTGCGCGAGTCACGATGAGCGCGTTGCCGCGGTCGCGTGAGCAGCACCGGCTCCGTACACGTTGCCAAAGTCGCACGCTCATGTGTCAAGGTGTGCGATTGTTTCTTATGTTGGTCACATGTTGATACGAATCACGGCTACGCAGTTTGATCAATACAAATTGTACATGCATTCATTTCCACTTTTGTCAAATTACTGTACTTGTGTGAAACCTATATGTTACAGGTATCTCTCTATGAGCCACCAGCCACCCCAGAGGGCATAACACCTCCACACAAGAAGCATACGGCTGATCATCATCATCATCATCATCAAATGAAAACAATCATTTATTTGTTATTGTGATTTACATATTGATTGATGTTTGTCGTTGTTGTTGCGTGTACGTACTCTTCCCAGATGTTTGTAGATAAAACGTGTGTTGAAAAGTTGTGTTAACCGTGTTAATGTTCTTGTGATTGTTTTGCAATTTGATGAATATTTCAGCAGTGTAAAATAAGTTTCAACCCACTCTCTTTGTTGCGTTCTTTTGGCACGGCGATAATTTCAGCTATTTTTTCTGCGCTTCTCGCAACTGCCTCTATGGCGCAGCTGGTTAGCTGGCGGCCTATAGCGCTCACGGTCACGGGTTCGATTCCGCCTTGATGTTTTTGTGGGTGCAAAAATGATCGATTGGCATGAGTCCAACTGACGGGTCCAGCTACCGTAATTCTTGTGCACCGCCCATTCCTGGCCAATTGGAGAGGACTTTAACAGAAGAGTGTTCATTTCCATTTCGCCTTGCAGACAAGTCTCTCCGCTGTCGGGAGTCGAGTGTGTTTTCTGGAGTGTGCAACTGGGTGCGGGCCAATCCGGAAAACAGAAATAGGCACATGAAGGAGTGAGTCCCATCTCCTGTGTCAATCTCAGTCGTCACAGGCTCTTCTCGCTTGTTCGCCTCTCTTGTCTGAAGAAGAACTATCTGGTGGACACTGTCGGCAAGGAACCCCTAGTCACTGAGGACAAGGAGTGCTTCCAGATATACCTTGAATATATTGAGGTCCGTATGGTTGCCATGTTATTGATTTTGATAGTTTGGTTTGAGGGCATTGCGAGGGCTGCTCCCGAATCTTCTCGCAACCGTGGAATGAATTGGAAAGCTGGCGGGAGCTGGACGGATGGACCGCAGCTGAGAGTGAGCATGTGAGGTCGTACTGCACCCGCTTGTGCATGACGTATATCTTTTCAGGGAAAACTGTTCGGCCGTTGTATTTGACGACAATATCTATTGTGCCAACAACGAGAATCAAATGGCTGTCCTCTCGCAAGGTGTGTATATAAAAATGTATTATTATTGTTTGACCGGAAATGAGTGTAATGTGTAATGCGAAGAATATAAGAAAAAATGTTCAGGGAGTTATCATATATTCCTATTCTCAGGCAACTGGCGTCTGATCGATTCTCCGACTACTAGTGCTCTTTGGAAGCTATGTGTTGTCTCTGATTCCATGTATGCGATCGGAGTCGTCTCTGGAAAGTGAGTGATTCTCTTTCAAACTATTTCAAACTATTTCAGTCGCAATGTGTACAAGTTCGAGAAGGAATCGGAGACGTGGACACTCGTGCACAGTGCTGAAAGAAAGAAGTACGAGCATTGGTATTTGTGTGTTTCATGAACATTTACAGTGGCAGAATTGTCGCTGTTACTCCATTCGATGACCGAATCTGTGTGGCAGACAGGAGAACCAAGACTATCGAGACATTCGACCCGACGAATGCTGGTATGCAACTCTTTTTTTTGCTGGTATGCAACTCCTTCATTTACGATTAGTTTATTCCATGTTTTAGGATCTGGATTCGTTCGTCTGTGCGTGTTTCCCCCTGATCTGGCTTTCGGATTCCCTCTTTGCGTGGTGGATGGCCGTCTGATGACTGTCGGAGGATGTTCTGGTTCTGACTACACGAACCAGGTATGCGACATTTTAGCTTGCATGCTCTTTGGTGCAAATGCCAGCTCAATTGTCAAATTTTCCCTTTGTGTCTCCTCACGATCTGAAGTGCGACCAAACGGTAGTCAACCAAAACTTTTTTTTAAATAGTTAAGCTGTTTCCCGAACCCTATGTTTCTTGTAGGTGTACGTATGGAATCCACAGACTGATTCTTGGAATGCGGAAACGCCGCTCGGAGAGGTATGAAGGAACTTTCTGCTGATAGTGACTGGTCCCCGTACCGTATTGCACATCTACTACATTTTATAGAAACGTTATTGCATTGGCGCTACGGTGTGCGATGGTCGACTCGTGATCGCCGGTGGACACAACGGAGGGGAGAATAAGCAGGATGTTCAGGTGAATGCGATGTTTTGAAGGCAAAGTGAACGCAAATGCACAGACGTTGTTTAGATGCTGGTCAATGGCGAGTGGAAGCAGCACGCGCGGAACAAACCATTATTAATCTCTCCAACACGCGCGGAACAACTGCGGAGTGGTTGCTCTTGACAATGTGAGTTTAGATAATATAGATCATGTTGTCAATATATATTGTCACAGGTGCTGTATGCGATTGGCGGATGGCTAGCGGCTACCTCCGTGGAGATGCTTCGCCTCGAGGAGGGGTGAAGGGAGGAAGAGGGTAAGGGGTGAAGGAAGGAAGATGGCAACCGTACAATGAGGATAACCAAAAGTCCTCGATTGCTCTATGTAAAGTGTTATTGCTTCTTGTCAATGTTACGTGTGTGTGTGTTTTTTTTTAAATCTTTTCAGTGATATCTCCTGAATACAATTTATTGGTTTGATAGAAATTGAGAATTTATTTCGTTGCGTTCCGTTTCACTGATTTTTAGAATGCATGCTTTCAAATCTTGAAGAGTATTGATAGATGACGGAATTGTCAAGGAGGTTCTTAGCTACTCTATAGACCCAAACGCTTGATCGGACCTCTGTGCTCTCCGTGATGGCACACTATCTCGTATTTATCTCGCGTGTTCGAGCCTCTGTTCTAGCCTCTATCGCATCTATAAACCTGAACACGGACGTTAATATTAATAATGGTTTCACCATAGGTGCAGACAAAACACAAACACATAATACAAACTTGGGGCGAAATGTACAAGGTTCAGTGTTTACGTATGAATACATATGGCGTTCTTAAAACGTACGTGTCATTCTTTGCTTCTCTCTCCAAAAAATTTTGCTAATTAAATTTCAATATACTTGAACTCTGCTGTTGACAGCCGAGATTAGTTGATGAAACTTGAAAAGAAGTCGCGAGCGAGAGGGATCAGACAGCGCGGGAAAGGCTCGAGGGGGGCGCGGCCTCTTTGATTCGCATTTCGGCTTCTCGATTCGTTGGGTCTCCTCACGACTAGAGGGTAGATCCAATGTGACTAGAGAATAGATCGATTTTCTATGTACCCGGCAAACTATGTATCTCCCTGAAACATATATGAAAATCCCTAATACTACCAACTTACTGTTCAGAATGTCATTTTCATGATAAAAATACAAATAACTGTACTACATACATAGTAACAATACTACATACATAGTAACATTCACTAACTTGTTTTATATTTTAAAATGGTTTCTGTTATTCCCGCTATTTTGAAACCGATAGATCATGTGTTGCCGAACAATGTTGAGTTATAGTTGAGTTATACACGAATGTATAACCAAATTAGAAACCTTCAAAAATGTAACCTGAAACGCATGCTCACTTCAAATAGTTTGCTCGAATCGCTCACGCGCCTGCCGGTCTCTCATTGACGCGCGCTATTTCGCTTCTCTCTCTCTCTCTCTCTCTCTCCCTCTTTCTCTCTTTCTCTCTCTCTCTCTTTCTCTCTTTTTCCTCTCTCTTTCTCTCTTTCTCTCTTTCTCTCTTTCTCTCTTTCTCTCTTATTCCTGTCGTGTTGTTGGTTTCTATCCTGGATCGTGGTGGGCGTGAAAGCGATAGATCAAGCAATATAATATATTTATTATTAGAACACGTACGCTCCTAGTACCCCTCGCATCCTCCCTCCTCCCCGTTTCGACTGTCGCACATTGCTGTCACCTGAAAAGAGGTGATTAGTAGGATTAGTACCTATACCGTATAATATTGGCTGAATATGTGTTACAGAACTAAGATTGATTCATGTTACTTACCTTTCACTCATACTATGTGCCCGATGTACCGCATCAGAATCGGAATCAGAATGTTTATATCGAATCAACAGTAATACAACGCCTACTGCAAGTTCCTAAACTAATAATTCTTATCATTGAACTTATCATTGGTTGTGTGTGAGAGAGATCTATTGAGTGATTGATTGATACCCGCACCTGTGCCGTGTGGTCTCTCATCACCGCATTGACTGCCGAGTAGTGTCCGGGTGAGAGCGGCCGCAGCTCCTGACCCCGCGTCATCAGGTCCTCGATGTGCGCCTGAAAAGTGATAGTAGCAATGCGACTTTCCTAAGTGCGTGCTAAGTCTTGTCTATATCTGCCTCGCTTGCAAGTTGCACAGTCGACAGCGGCGCGCGCGCAGACCGCTCCGCGAAGCACGCGACGCGCCCCCTTTTGCGAAAAACCAGCAAGAGCTAGAGCGCGCTCGCCACTCTCTCTGTGGGACGCGCTGTGCAACTATCCGGACCGTGACTCAAAATGCGCCGTTGTCACCATTTTTCTGTTGCTGCAAGCTTACTATTCGTCTTCTGATCAGAGCGCGACTTTTTTGTGAGAATACAATTATACTCACCTCCGGCCAGTCTTTGTCGTACTCCACGACGTTCGATTCCTGGATGTGCAGAAGGCGAGGAGTGTCGATGGCTTCCTGAAAAGTATCTCGAACTCTCTAAGATTCTAAGATACGCTACACGAACTCGATGATACCTTGATGGTCTTATTCATCCACATAGCATGTAGCACCGTGTAGGCTACGGAAGTGGCTGCGGCCCCGGATGCTCCAAGTGAGAGACACCTGCTGTCATCATCCAAAACCACAAGAGGAGACATCCACGTGAAGTAGGGACGGGCGCCCGCGCTGAAAGAAGTACGTTCCACACATATCATCCTATTTCTCCCGGCAGTTGAAAGAGTCTACTTTTCACAAATGCTGACAGACGTATGCGCCAGTCTTCCTCAGATTCACTACGCTTACGGCACATCATGCGTCGCTGTGCGCACTCACCGCGGTCGATTCATGGCTGTCATCTCGTCTTCCTCCTCTTTCTCGTCTTCTTTCGGATAGCTGAACTCGTCCATGACGTTGTTCCACACTATCCCAGTGGTCTCCGACGAGACGGCAGACCCGAAACTGGAAAAGAATGAGTCATTTCTTTCATTCAGCGGTAGATATGCCTTAGAGCCTAACCGTATAGTGTTTCGGTATGTGTGTGTCTTTTTCAATCGATGCGTTTTATAAGACATCGGACATCGCTGGGAAGTATTTAGAAAATACGTTTGAACATAGAAATTTTTTGCATGAATCCATTGTTGATTGCTGTGACGCCGCGCAGATGAACACTGTGTGAAACGTATTGGGAAATTTTTGTTATATGGAAACTAACAAACAGGATATTTTGCAGTCAATCGAAACTTTGATTGTCTTACATTCAACACGGTTCATATGTACCAAACATGATACATGAAGCGTATTCCGAACCTCGAGATCTAAAAAAAAAGTCGCTTTCCAGTTGACATCGCGGCAAAGCAAAATGGGTGTTATCTATCTTTTTCAACCCCGAAGTTCACTCACATGCTTCCCAGGGTAGCCGTGAGAGCAACCGCGTTCCCATCTTCGTCTATCACAGACAGATGCGAACCGGTGTGGTAGGGCTGGAAAGAATCTGATAAGTGGAACACTAAATTTACAGTGTTTCTGCAACAATGATCACACTGTTACGTTTCATTACTGAAATAGAACAATCGTTTGATTTAAGAAGCAATGATTCACATGATGTCACCTGATGACTCAGAACTATAGGAAATACAAATTGGTTAAACTAAATATACGCACCACAGCCGGTCTGTCCCTGTTGTATTTGTAGTAGGTCTTCTCATCTGCTGTGTCGCTGATTCCGGATCGAGTGGCGGACGCCCAGGATAGGAGGTCCGTGTTGTTCGTCGCCTGCAAGATCAAATACCAACATGCGCATACACCTTCCGCAGAGCAGCAAAGCCAAAGTCTTTTCATTTTCGACTTTCAGTTTCAACTGATTTTGCCACGTTTTGATCGATACGTTTCAAGAGGCTCATTAACGATGCTGGGCTGTTGTTTGAGTAATCAATTGTCGATTCAGAGCTGAAGTTCCACAGTCATATAGAGAATATTACCAAATCCACGTGCGCAAAAGTTCAACATATTCTAAGAGCATTCACTAGCACCGATATGTCCCTATACACTAAACTATTTCATACATACATACGTCCATGCATTGAGTATGGCACGGAAATATTCAACACCAGTAGTAAGAGTGCGCTAGCCAAACACCTCGAGTCTCCATTGCGCAGATTTAGTAAAGAAGAATTCAAACGTTGTAATCCATTGTCAGAAATTCCAAGATACTCGACCGGGTTAGGATTGATGTCAACACAGTCTCTTTATGAGAGACGTTTTCATAAAGATATTGTCAGTTTTTATAAGATTATAACTGGTGACATGTATGTGAATCCAACTCATACACCCCAATTCAAACAGCGTTCATATAATACACGATCACACAATATGCAAGTTCTCATTCCATCTCACTTCAAAAATCAACATTGGTTCACACCAAGAGTATCGAAATTGTGAAATTCACTCCCCCCATAAGTAGCTGATTGCTTACACCAATTAGCCTAGGGCCAGCTCCATATTTGCCATACCCCGTTCGCTATATTCGTGTATGTTATGTCACGGCAGATAAACATTAATATTATAATTGCTGTTTCGCATGTAAACATGATCTGTGACTATACCTACACATGCTCTCAAAGTGTTTTCTTACCGTATCCCTACCGTATCATTCATGTTCTCTCTCTTTTGCGCTGTTTTGTGTCTCGATGTAATAAAGTGATGTAGAATGATGTAATAAAATGATGTAATGCAATTGTTTGAAGAACCTATCAGCATGTTCACCTCAAATGCGATTCGCCCCGAGCTCTGTTTGCTGGCTTCGATATATCGATGGTAGTACTGAGACTCGTCTCGGATGGACGAGAACGAGACGGGGTAGCTGGAATGCCGCTTTTCTGGATGTAACCTCGACGGGAAAGACATGCAATCCACAATTGTTGAATCGTACTCACCCGTCCATCAATGCGAGTATATTGAGCGCCTTTCGCATTCCTGAAAATAGCGATCTGTCATTTGAAGCACTGAAGATACTTATAGAAACTACTCCCCCCCCTCCCGAACTGACTTACCGTACCTGGAATAGCAGGCCCGCAGATGTGCCTCGCTCCGAGTACAGTGGATGACTCATCCGGAGAGAATACCGTAGACTTGTACCCGTGGAAATCGTCCTTTTCCAGCAGCGAACCTAGGTTACTGTACATAGGACAAGAATACGGTTGCACTTATGCACTTCAACTGTAGGTGTGTTGTATTGTTGAAAAACACACGTTTTCTCACCGTATCTCTCAAAGTCCTCTATATACATGTTGAGTAGTATTCCGTGATAGAAGTCCTCGATCGGGTTTTCACTGTTGGCGAGAAGACGGAGAGTCTCGAGAAGAGTGCCTCTGGAAAGAGAAACTTATAGAGATGGATTCGGACAAATAACCACGGTACGATGACACGATTAAAAAAATCAACTATTGTGTGTCAACAAATGTCCAATAACATTACTGTGTCAAATGACTGCAAAAAATAACTGAACAGAAACAAAGACAAGTACGTACTGACACGGAAGTGTGATCAAAGTAGAGCATATCCCACCTGGTGGTGACCCTCTCCCCCCACGCGTAGGCCCTCCCCGTGGCGGGGCTGATGAAGTCCCTCATAGTGGGCTGAGAGAGGAGGGTGGACTGGAGGGACAGGGACTCCGCGGCAGACAGGGAGGAGGTGACCAGACCTGCGAGGGAGTTTCTCCGTATACCTGTCTGTCTCTCGTCTATCTCACCTTATCTCGTACGCTATTGCCTATCAAAGAAGAAAGAGAGAGAGAGAGAGTGACCGAAGGAAGTTTAAAGAGAGAGAGAGAGAGAGAGAGAGAGAGAGAGAGAGAGAGAGCCCACCCTTCTCTGCCAGCTCCACACTGGGCATGATCAGCTCTTTCCACGCCACGTTCCCCGATCCGTACAGTCGATAGGCCGAGTAGAGCCCGTGCAGCTCCCCAGGAGTGCCCACAGAGTGCCAGCCTGGAAAGAGAGCGTTCCAATTTGTATGTATAGAATCTGCAGGGTCGCTCTTGGCTATCCTCCCCCTCCCAGACGCCGCAGCGCGTCGACATTACGCACGCGACGCGACCTGCGCGCTCTCTTTTCCAGTACTCTCTCCGCGTCTCTGACCATGGGAGAGAGAGGAAAAAAGGCGGCGAACTTTCTAGTTGCGACTCGCATGTTATGAAAATGTTTGGATACTGAAAACGTTGAGATCACTACGTTTTATCAAGTACCCTAATACATCCGCCCACTGAATTTGGCAATTAGATGAGAAACGAAATTGTTTAATAATTGTGGAATAGTGTGAAACATTGCATCAAGTTGCCTCGAATCAGAGTACACACAACCCACCCCTACTGGCGTTCCTCCGGGTGTCATCAGTGTATGCGAGGGGCGCACGCGGACGGGCATCGATCACAGAACACGAGTGGGACGAGCTGGATGGGAGAGAGGTGAATCGTAATACATACACCAGAGCCACAATTCGCGCCCCGAATTCGCGTCAACTTCATCGAGAAAGTAAGTAGTAACAGGCAAATAGAAATGAATGCTCGCGTCGATCTGTGGGATAGGTGATGATGAGAAGTGGTGAACATGGTTCGATTCTTATCATAGCACAACTGTCCTAAAATTCGCCATGCAAGTTACAAAAAATCCGCGCAGGAATTTGATTTAAAATAAAGTGGTAGTAGTGAAATGAACGTACGCATTGTAGAATGTCAATATGTGCCCTCCTCCCAGACCGGCTGCGTGCGGGAGGAACAGACCGATGCACACCTGAATAGAGAGAACACGATTGGGAGTGAGACAAGTACGTTTCAAGAGCGCCACATTAGATGACCGGTGTTTTCGTGACAATGCGGCATTGATTTAGTTTAGGAAACACTAGCAATGTTCGTACCTGATTAGGAGCATAGAAACATATACGTTTCGGAATCGTTCCATAAACGTGAATTTCTTACAATTAGTAATACGGCTGTATCAAGTTTAAGACCATCAGTATTACCTCCACCGCAATGGCCGCGTCAATGGCGTTTCCGCCGGATAGAAGAATGGCCCTGGAAAAGAGTGGGAGTGTGGTTATACTTACAGATGTCTCGGGATGAACATATTCGTGAACAAAACGAAAATCTGTGAAAGCGGCCTTGTTTCCGTAACAATCGTTCGCAAGCTCTCCACTAGAATAATTGCGCAGAGCGCACCTCACAAAGAGAGAGCGTAGACCACGCCGCGAGTCATTGCGCTATCGGTCGAAAAAATAATCGCGCTCCAGCTGTTGCTGGTGATTCGCAAAAGAGCGCGCGTCGCGTGCCTCGCGGAGCGGTCGACTGTGCACTAATGCGAGTGCACGCAGCACCCACCTCGCGATCTCTGAGCAGTACTGGCTGTCACTCGCCACGGCGGCTCGACTGAAGTGGCGGAGGGGAGCCGCCGAGGGAAGGGTGAACAGGGGCGTGTAGATCTGGAAGAGACTGGATATCAATCAATCAATCAATCATTTATCCAGAATCGCTATATCCTGACTATACAAGTGCATACGGCACGCCACAAAGGCTAAGCGCCTGGATAAAGCTATCACAAATGTATTATTAAAAATGGCATCTATGAGAAATATGTTGAAAAGTGATGTTCAGCCGATGTATGAGAAACTCAATAGTGCGGTGCTAGTGAACAAAGTGATGAAATGCAAGAGTGTAAAAGCGACCTCGTTGAAGGCGAGAAAGTGATATAGGAGGTATATGCCGATGAGTGATAGAATGCTGATCACAGCGCATGTGGTAGTGGAGAGCTCGAGACACTTGTCCCTGAACAACATTTGTGAACAGTACATAGTAGTATCTGGGTACAGGGTAACTCTCCACGTTGGCAATCAAGACATGAACAAGTCATTTGAGTGCATTGCATACTCACCATTTGGCTCGCCTCTTTCTGTTCGGCTCTAGTGTATCCGGTCGCTGCGGTCTCTCGTTACTTCGACTGAATTCGAACACTTCCATATATAAATAGCTGAAACGTAGTGAATTTCAATACGAACTATAACTTTCAGACAATATGTATAAACGATGTTCGCAGAATTCTGTCGTTTGAACTTGCCACGAGAAGAGAGATGCTTATCGTGGGTCGGAGAAAGAGACACAAAACAGCGAGAGAGAGAGAGAGAGAGAGAGAGAGAGAGAGAGAGAGCGAGAGAGAGAGAGAGAGAGAGAGAGAGAGAGAGAGAGAGAGAGAGAGAGAGAGAGTCAGGGACAGGTTGACATCGTTGCTACAGATCAGACACATTTCACTCTCTCACACGCGTTTCAAAGCAGCGTCTTTTTTAGAAGTGAACGTCGGTCTTACAGCGAACGGACGTATATGTGAGAGTGAGAGTGAGAGAGTATCATAGACGCA
The DNA here is from genome assembly GCA_963966185.1 of Rhabditoides inermis. Classification (NCBI taxonomy): domain Eukaryota; kingdom Metazoa; phylum Nematoda; class Chromadorea; order Rhabditida; family Rhabditidae; genus Rhabditoides; species Rhabditoides inermis. The sequence goes on along the minus strand of CAWZYM010000333.1, from coordinate 69,721 downwards.
TTGAACCATAGCGAATGACGCTGTTTGAGCGTAGCCAATTTAGTATTCCCGAGAAAAAAAATGAGGAGGTGGGCGTGAAATATCACAACGAAATGAAGAACAGCTAGTCATTCATGTTCATAAAACATGAACTCCTTCATAACACACACGGCCTATGACACGGCAGAATGATCTTTCTGCATTTCAGAGCAATCTACATTTGAACAACACAGCAAACCAAAACAACAAGGTGATCAAGAACAACGTCTAGAATTAAATTTAAACAGTGAAACGGAAAAAAAAACGAAACATGGATACGGAATAGTTAGAAAATTGTTCATACAAGTAGAAAGAGGACCTGCTTCTCCAACCCTTCACCTGCTTCCCACACACGCTAAGTCGCTCGCCCTTCACACCTCGGCAAGAAGGCTGCTGAAAAAAAACATGGATCAACAAACGTTCTCTAATTCAGAAAACTGCTGCGCTTACTTCTTGGGCAAAATGAATGCATTGTGTCGATGATAATATTATTTCAACACATTGTGTTGTATTTTTGTATTGTAAAAAAACTATAAGTACATACATACATGTAGGAACTCATCTCACCTGCCGTCCCTATTCCTCTATCCGCTTTCCTAGTCGACATAGGGAAAGCGACCGGGCGATGACGATTCATCCTTCAGAGACGAGGCAGACTGGAAATCAATCTAAATCAGAAATTCCAGATTCAGCTTATTCGTCTTCGATTTATGACAAATAAAATAAGGTGAAAATTTTACCAGTCTCACCTGCTCCCTCTCTCCTTCTCCATTCTCCACTACTCCTTATTTCTCCTCTTCCGCTCTCGGTTCTTCTTTGCCAATCGAGCCTTTTACTGAAGCGTATCCTCTGTCTCTGCCTATCTCTCTCCCTCGCCTCTAACTCTTCTTTTTCTCGCTTTCTCGCTGCTACCGATCCTTCTTCATTCGCTTCTTCTCGCTCTTCTCAACCACAAACACTATGTCAAATAGGATCTTGTAATAGAGATAAATATATCAGTAGGTGACTCTACACTCCACTCTCCTCTTGCTCCTCCTCCCTCTTCCTTTACCCCGATGGCTCTCCAACATCCATTCAGCGACGCCTGAAACGTATCGGATTCAGCGAAACGTACATTTATGTCCGGAACATTACAACAGTATATACAAGAGTACACAAACTCACCTTATCCGTGTATCCGCTCTTTTTCCAACCCTCACTGCAACCGCTGGGCCGACTGCGGAACTCGAATCAACAGACTCAACGGATCTGCAAGTAACGGGTATTGAGTGACACACAAACAAAAAAAGAAACAATTTATTTTTTGCTTTCTAGTATGCGCGCGAATTTCGCAATCACTGCGGGAGCCTGAGACGGGAGTAATCAATATCTGAATCGCTCGCGAGACTGGTGCTTTTTCGTTTATGGAATGTTATTGAATTGTTGCCTGTTGTTTTTTTTTGTTCTATCTTTAAGTAATTTGATAAATATTGTGTGTTCTATTCAGATGGGTGACGATTCTGTGAATGTGTTGATTCGAGTTCCGCAGTCTGCACAGCGGGCTCTCACAGAGGTCAGTCTACTTCCCATTCCACTTCTCATTACTTGTTTCCAGTTTCTGATCAGTACTGGTACGTACTCTGTGCGAGTGTTGAGTGGAGAGGAGGCAGAGAGGGCCTTCCAACCAGATGGACTGAGGTGAGAGAGAGAGAGAGTATCGATCGATAGGAGATGCATGATTCAGGTGTGTCGAGTGTTCCCGTCGGAAGAAGGAGAAGAGAGGAAGGGAGAAGTCGACTGCTCGGGAGAACGGAGACAGAGACAGGGATGAAGTGAGTGATATCCATTTATGATATGTACACGTAACGTGTGTGACTGTATACGTTTCAGGTATCGCTGAACGGAGGCGAGTCTGGTGAGCCACCGAGGAAAAGGAATAGGGAGGAGGAGGAAGACGAGAATGAGGAGAGCGAATTCGTGGTTGAACATGTTCACTATCTCTCACATTCAGGATTTGACTGTGGATGAGAAGAGAGAGAAGAGGCGAAGGAAGAAGGAGCGACGGCAGCGAGAGAGCGAGGAAAGGAGGAGACAGGAGGAAGAGGTGTGTGTGTGTGTGTGTGTGTGTGTGTGAGAGAGAGAGTTGTTGTTGTTGGTAGTTTGTTTATGATTTCGACATGCAATGTTTGAGACAGAGAGATGATACGTTTCAGGAAAAGCCTCG
>CAWZYM010000333.1:30000-57500 GCA_963966185.1 Rhabditoides inermis | reverse complement strand
ATGAAATCAATCAACTTATCCGTATTATTTCGTGAAATAGTTTTAAAAAACTTGTGCAATGAAAAGCCTTTGTTCTTTTCAACTTCCGAAACAATATCTGATATCGACATTAAATTATAATTTGCTGGCCGACTTCTTCTCTTTTTACCACGACATTTCTTACTGACATTTTTGATTTGCATAGAGAAGTAGGGGTGCGACTTAATTTTACAATTTTGAATACTTAAATCAGAGATATTACCGAATCCTTTTATTTGATCATTGAGTCCAAAGGGATAGGCAGTAACCATCATTCGAATCCAAAACTGTTCTTTTTCATGAAGGATAGTTTTGTCACGATTTTCTTCCGCACTGTCGAGAATGTCTATTGAGAAATCTTCATGATCATGATCCGAAAGTTTGAAGTGCTTACTCAAATATGTATTCAGAATACCATTTTTGAAACTGTGGCGGTGAGCTGACATTCGTTGTTTCACGGTTGTGGTGGTTTCACCTACATATTGTAGCCTGCACCGATTACAAGTAATCATATATATTAAGTTTTTGGTAGAACAACAAGTAGTCGCGTGTTTGTTAGTAGAAATGGTACGTCCTGTAGCATTACTAATAACATGATCAGTGAAACTAATTTTCGGACAAATAACACATCTCGACTTTCCACAAGATTCACCTATATGGTCATTGTTATATGGTACTTGAATAACATGTCTTCCACCTATTTTTCTGCTCTCAAAACTAGTTTGAGTATAATATGGGGTTTTCTGTTGGTTCGCTGGTGATTTATAATGGCCCACCACGGCCGGGGTTTTGTGGAGGCACGTCCTCCGTACGGGTGACACGGGGAGGCGAATGGAAAGAATGTGCGGATAGAATATCAAAGGGAGCGCCCCGACTCGACACTTCATGCAGGTTGGCGACAGGGCCCGTGTCACCGGGTGGCAACTAAGCCGAGCCCTCCCAGGCAAGCCCGAGAGAACCCCTGTGCTACTATAACCTCATCACATCATGAAGCCGGTTTAAGCGGGATAACGAGATCCCCGAGGTGTCCTTCCTCCTTGATGGAATGATCAGTGATGCTACTTTTCATGTGAATCATTCGAGACACTAAGCATCTATTCCAAGGGAAACATAGATTGCATTCTTTTCGAATGCAGTAGAGGTTTGGTGAGAATGGTTGGATTGAAAGGTGGTATTGAGGGAATGATAAAGAGAGACAGAAAACCAAACTTAGTTGGAACGGCTCGTGGCATTTCAGCCGGTAGTGGAAAACACGAATTTGAAAAGGATTGTATGTTATTTACAAGGATTGATTAGATATAGTCTGAATAAAGTAAATGTAAATGCAGATAAGATCCCGAAGGATCAAGGGGTTAGCCCAAAATAGGGCTAATGTTGCGTATCCAAAATATGGATACTAGGGTGGTCGTGCCTCAAATAGAGACACTAGTGCCAGACGGCAGTGTGGCCAGTAGTAGCCGCATTGTCGATTGTAAGTGGGAGAGTGTGAAGCTAATATCAGTATATTTACGAAAAGCAAAATATATAATATGTACACAAATATATTTTTATTTATTTTGTGTATTGTTTTGGTTTTAGCACGAATACATTCAAGGACAAAAGAAAAGGAAAGGAGCAAGAGAGGGGGAATTTTTAGGAGAGATATGAACAGTAGAGTGGTGTATGCATCACAGCATGACCTGACCCTTAGTTGAGTAGGTCTGTGCGAACTGTGATCGATTGTATCTGGACTGCCTGTTATCATTTACCATGAAATGTTTTCGTTTTTGCGTTGACCTGAACAGTGGTTTTCCGAGACACATTGTTTCTATATTATATAACTCTCGCGGACTCCTTGTCATCTATGCTATGCTGTATATTATTGCAATATGTGATTAAATCTTTCAGGATGAGTCCTCCTCTGGGCAAGCGTTCTGCCGAGACTTCCCCCGAGTCGGTGTCCAATAAGCGCAGTCGTCACATGGACAAGGAGCCCGTCAGTGTACGCCGAGAAAAGCAACTGGAGAATCTGGACCGGTTGGTTCGTAAGGGATCTGTCTTCATAGACAATATGCCCATGATCGAGGCTGATTACACCAAGAGTGTGGACCATTTCTTCGTGAACATTCTCAAGTACCCAAACTATGGTATGGATACCGCTTTCCATGTCAGCAACGGCGGCAAAGGCAAGCACGGAGACCGGATCAGGGTATGTTTCACATTAGGTTGTGTGTGTTACTATACTGAGCCGCTTAGACTAACCTCTACATGGTTTAGGTAGTCCTTTCTCACCGGGCTCGTGAGTTCCTGGACAGCAAGGCCGCCAGAGACGCGCTGAAGTGCTACTGTACCCAGAAGAACGTCATCATTACCTACTCCTCCGACCAGACGCATGATCAGCGTAAAATAAACGTGAGTACCTATAGAATAGTATGGATTTCCGTTTAGCGTTATTGTAACTTGTTTTCTTTCAGATTCGTGCCACATTCATAAAAGACAAGATCCTCAAGCATCTCAAGGAGACCAAGGACGACCGTACCATCTTCTTCAAGCGTAACGTTGGTACGTATAAACTGGGGACGGGTCCTTACATCAAGGGGGCTGCCATCGCCGCTCTCTTCCCCGACATAGATTTGTCTGACGCGCCCGCTCTGTAGAAACGCTGTAAATATATGTCATATATTAGTTGTGTTTCTTTCATGCCGGTTATATACGCGTGTTTTGTTTTTTCTATGAATTGAGTATATGATTAAGATTGTATGGAGAGTTTTTGGTTATATAAACCTTATATAATTGTCTAAGTGTACATTTATCCATAGTATTTATATATTGTGTGGCCCAAATTGGGCCAAAAGTTCGTATCCAAAATATGGATACTACAAGGGTCGTGCCTCAAATAGAGACACTATTGCCGAAAGGCGGGTGGCTAACAATATAGCCGAATTGCTGCGTTCATGTTGTCAGGTCAAAACCATAAAACATGCGGAGAGGGAGACGTGGACTATGAGAGTGAGCCAAATTGGCGGGAATATGGATCAAATCAATATGAAGAGGGGAGAGACGGGGCGCCATGGGGAGTGGGTATCTCACCTCACCTCACCCACAGCTCCCGACAATCAAAATTAGAAAAAGGGGGAGTTGTGATAAGAAGTACATGAAGAACAATCCAGTTTCGGCTCCTTTCACCTGACTGGATTGTTCGGACAGTCTCATGCGAGGCGGAGCACTCATCAGAGATGACCACGCATGAGAGGTTAACACAAACATATAAGACAAGGACAACAACAAACATATACTAGTTAGTAAATATTATAAAATAATGATCGAAATAACAGATAACTCATATGGAAGAGCCGTTGCGAGGAGAATATGCGGGGGAAGAGTAGATGTGGCAGCGGCAATCAGTGCGAAAATAATAGGGGGCGCAGACAATGCGCGACTGTGGGTCAGCGGGTAAGAGAGAGGCGAGAGAGGCGGCGACTGTGGGTCAGTGGGTGAGAGACAAGAGAGAGGCACAGTAGCAGACAGTTCTAGTTTGGCGCGCCATAATTATTAGATTTACTTGATTAGTGATAGAACATCAGACACACCACGAATGTTATGCTTTACCATCATTGATTTATTCCGCATAACTAATTTACAGAATTCTAATTCTACTTTTCTCCGCGGATACTCATTTTTGAGAAAGTTGCACACTAACTGTTTGCATCTAACCTTAAAGGAAGCTGTCTCTGTGCATGTTCTGAAAATGCGTGTGAGTTCACCGTTCATTGTGTTCCAACCCACAGACATCTTTATATTAGAATTGTAGTTCGGATATCTGACTACTTCAAAATTGTAATCATCTGTTTTGTTATATAATTCCACTGAGAACTGGTTATGTGCCTTTGAAATATTCAAATCCAAGAAGATTGCATTGTTTGGTCCGACGTTCGTTTGTTCTAGTGTGAGGGAACTATGGTATACACTGTCAACTGTTCTCTGCAGAGCATCATTTGTAGGATTATGGACAATCAAGAGATCATCCATATACCTATATGCCTTGAAACCAGACTTGAAAACATTTTCATTTGCTTTAACGTATTCGAATTCCATGAAAGAAAGTGTTAGGTCTGCCAACGATGGAGAGGCATTGTTTCCCTGAGGGATACCGGATGTTTGCTTGAAAAGTTTATCTCCATAAATTGCAAAACTGTTGTGAAGAATATATTGAATCATGAATTTCACATCTACTGGTGTATATTTGTTTCTATTTGCATTATTCTCATCGTTAGAATAATATGCCTTTTTATAACCGGAAATAATGTACTTTTTCCCGCTATTGTTAAAACATAGGTCTACAAGTTTGAACATATGTCATCTTGCGCCCTGACATTGAACCTGAGTGATCAGGCATTGACAACCAATGGGGATTCCCCCCAAAGGCAAGGTCATAGAAGGGCATGAACTGTGAAGCGAACTCCACATAGAGGTGCCACCCGACATCGGGCGCACTATCGTTACCATGACTAGGCGGGATTCTAACTTAGAGGCGTTCAGTTATAATCCCACCAATGGTAGCGTCGCACCATTAGTCTATCGACTAGGTGCATATACCAAATGTCAGTACCTGCGGTTCCTCTCGTACTAAGCAGGAATACTATCGCAACGATCTGTCAACAGTAGGGTAAAACTAACCTGTCTCACGACGGTCTAAACCCAGCTCACGTTCCCTATTAGAGGGTGAACAATCCAACGCTTGGCGAATTCTGCTTCGCAATGATAGGAAGAGCCGACATCGAAGGATCAAAAAGCAACGTCGCTATGGACGCTTGGCTGCCACAAGCCAGTTATCCCTGTGGTAACTTTTCTGACACCTCTTGCTGGAAACCCTCCAGATCAAACCCTCCAGATGGGTAATGATTTATTATCTCATGGAGAAACATTACAACTCTGGATAAACAACAGACAAATAATTTCACAATCTTGGAGAGCGATAAAGACAAACATAAATGTGCTACTACTAAATGAACAGAAACACAGAAACAGAAATTCGTCGCCTTGCCAGGGCATATCATCTGTAGATAAGAGAAAAGAAACGTTCGGGGTCGTTAATAAAGAAACAATCAATCAATCAATGTGGGGGTTAACTTAAGCGAGACACTGTAAATACTGTAAGTAACACATCTTGATACGACATATAACATCTCTACGCGATAAATATAGATTAAGGTTCTCGGAGAGGGAGATAAAACGGAGGAAAACGGGGGGCGTGCGGCGGAAGCAGTCGGAAACACACACGCACACAGAAACCACTCCTGAAAAATACGAACGGTCATGCATACATCTACGATCTACGTTTCAATAAACACATCCACTCAACAGCCACACGCACGGTATCGTATTGAAGAAAGAAAGTAATAATCAGAAAGAGGGGCCACAAGAAAATCAGGAGGTAAGCAAAACTAACCAAGTTTACAGTAGAAAGTGTCTTGATTTGACCTGCACCAGAGCGATAGTACTTTGATTTACGACTCTTGCTCGAATACTGTTAAAACCGTCGAACTTTCTTGTTTTGTTTTCTATTGGCGCAAGCTAACTCTTCGTCTTTCTCTGATCTACGGATCTACCCCACCGCGCGCGACTATTTCGAGAACATACATAGCTATAACACCATCAGTGCATCCTTGACAATCCACAAATAGAGAATTCAAGGAAGTAAGATGGTAAGGATATCGACTCACCATTTGATTGCACACGCTGTCGAGTGGGAGAGATGGACGAGATGAGAGAGAGAGAGAGAACACGGCGAGACGAGCCGTCGTCCCTTAACGATACGTTTCACTAACAATCTGAATAAAACTACGCCCAACCTCCTCCCACTCACTTCTAGCATTACTGGTTATCGATGAGTCCGTGCAGTTTCTTCTTTCTTGCATTCGCGGAGAGAGCGAGATTCGCGAACCGACCTGTAAGCCACAACACGATCATCAGTTGCTATGATGACCAGGAAAACATCAAGATCGATACGCCTACCGCGGTCGGGGACCTCCGCCATCAGACGCAGAATAACCGGCGCGTCGACGTCCTCGACGATCCTCAGTCTCCACCACTTTACCCTAGATAGATTGTATAGTGCACACGTACAATCTGTCCCATCCTCTCCCACTCACTCCTTGCTGATCGCTCGTCCCTCCTCGCGCACAGTGACCGTCATCGTACCCTGCAGCCATGCCGCACGATCGGGCATAGACTCAACAGTTCCCGTCTCCCATTCGCACACTTCCTTCTCCCGCTCCTCTGCCAACTCATCCTCGTACTCGTCATAATCCTCTTCCTCCACTTCTTTCTCCCGCTTCTCGACAAGCACAGTCTGGCCAACCTGGAAACGAATCGTTAAACACTGGCCAGTCCACTCCATCCCCATCTCTCTCTTTCTCCTCTCTCTCTTTCTCCTCTCTCTCTCCCCATCTTTCTCTCTTCTCTCTCCCCCCATCTCTCTCTCCCCCCATCTCTCTCTCCCCCATCTCTCTCTCTCTCTCTCTTTCTATCTCTCTTTCTTCTCTCGCTCGCTCACCTCCACTTCAGACAGAAGTATGACGCGGTCGGCGTTGACAGAGTAGCCACACCAATCGTTCACGCAGTATACACACACTCGTCCGTTGTTCGGGTATCTGTTAAGGAACACGTCACATAACAACATAGTTGTGATAGCCAAGGGTGGCACAGCAAGACTCACGAAGCGATCACAACCCCGGGATGCCAGCCGTCGCCATAGTAGTAGAAGACGCGCGCCTGAGGTGCGAGGGGCGCGGCGCGGTCCGCGGGGCAGTCGACCTCGAGACGACGCGCGAGAGAGAGGTGCAGGGGCTGCCACGGAAGAGCCGCCGTCACGCGCAGCTGACCCTTGAGCACCTCTGCCGACGCACATGCGATCGTGTAGTGCTGAACACACACACAGTCTTGGTCGGTCACACACTACTCAATGCTTTCGAAACACTCCAAAATTCCCCCCTTCCCCCACCCTACCCACCTTCCCTTTATTCCTGAACAACTCCCAGTGGCCTTCTAGAAATCCCATGCGCAGCAGCGGAATGAGTGCAGCAGACGCAAACACATCCCGTCCTCTGTAATGTCAAGCGTATCTCAAATATGAGCGCCAACTTATGTCGATTCATAGTCCATTGTCATTGTTCACAGGCATTTTCATGTTTAAAGCATCCTCGTGGTGTAATAAATTTAATTCAGTTAGATCCAATCAACATTTTAATAAGATTTTACTACATCAACGCATCCACACTCACCCATTCATCTTGTTGACCTTCTCGCCGTCCTTGTACAGCTGCCTCTTCCTGAAGACCTTGTCGACCACCGTCATCACGTCCGTTCGAGTGAGCAGCTCCCGCGACACGTGGCACAGAGCCATCGCCACCTGCGCCTCCGCAGACCACGACGACTAAACAGATGAAAAACAATTCGTCCAATCAGCCGCCAAACTCCAAAACAACTTCAGTAATCGTGATTTGACATCTATAAACTACTCACGTCATAAGTGGACAGCTTCGACTTGAGCACACGACTCCACTCCGGCAGAAGCGGATCAGACACCGGGCGGACGAGTGCGTCGGCGACGTCGGCGGCGGCGGCGGCACACACTCCCGTCCTGCCAAACGAGACACGTACAACACAACACATTGCTCTGTTACTATCAGTCCCTGAGACACTTAGCAAAATATAATCTCTAATACACCACCACTACCAACATATAGCATGCGACAGTGTGTGAGTGGTACCATCGACGCAGCTACATATCGCGAGTCGCGCATTTTAAAGAATCATTGCAATGCAACTGTTTCGTCACAACAACACGATTAGTCGCCAACCTATCGACACGCCTCGAGTTTGCTAGGTGCACCCACGCCGTCACCGCAGTGGAAATCGTTTACACACGTGTAAGTGTAATTTGAGCGCAGCAATACTGTGCAACAATCGATACCATGTGCTCACTCAACACAACCCTCTCCACCTCACTCCCCCCCCCTCTCTCTGCCTTCACTCACTCAGCAAAGTCCACATCTGACGTGTCACTCGGCACGCGTTCGCGGTTCGTCTTCCCGCTTTCCTTCTGGACGTCGCGCTCGACGGGAGAACGAGCCGAAGGAGACATCAGTATCGATGAGTCGACGGCGCTGAGCGCCAGATCACCATCGCACCTGAAACAGAGCAGTACGTTCACGTCATCACTCAAACAGATAGGAACCAGTACATCTAGACGCTTGTCAATTTCACACGCGTGGCATGCATCTTCCCATATATATATACGGTATATCTACATCTCAACCTGTACATATACGTTTCCTATATATCACATCTTTTCACAGGAATAACAATCTCAACCGTTGCTGATTGAACTGATTCAGAGCAACTCACCTCATCTCGCTTGCATTTCCTCTCTCCTGATCCTCCTCCTCCTCTTCAGAGTCTGCCAACAACGAGGCCGATCGATGAGCGTCGTCCCTGATACAACACATGTTTCACACAAACGCCATTCCAATAGCAGCAAAAACGCATTTAGTAACTGTAAATTGCACTCAATCAACAGTACACTCCACTCAGCTTCTATATCAATATATGCATTCATCCGAGATAATTTCACTCTCATATCCTCGAATACCGAAACCTCCTCGCATGCACTCACGGGCATCCTTCCTGTCCCAGCTTGTCGGAAGTTTCGGAAAGAGGACCAGTCGGATCGGAACGAGGGCTCGATGCATCACACAGCTCATTGTCGCGACCGGCCTGTTCACGCGCAGTTCCACCAACGTCCGAGTCCGAGTTTCCTCTAAATATTTTTTTGATAGTTTTCCCTCCGTCTTCTCGTTTTTTTTCCTTGCTTCTCTTTCACTCGTTCTAGCCAACTACACCAGTCGAAATATTTCTCCCATTCTTTCCCTCCACTATTCAATATGATAAACGCTCTCAAAACACACGTGCGCTGTTGACTCTCCGTGGGAGCAGGTTTCTTGATCAGGGTAGTGCTGCTCACCGCTGAAGCTGATCCACTCGACCTGAAACAAAGATGATTATATTACAAAGTCCAGAACAATGAAACATATTTCACAAAGTTCAGCAATAACTAATCTTCTCCATTTAACACATGAGCCCAATGCAATGTCAATTCACTTCTCCTCTTCACCCGTAGCATCGGCCCATACCTCTTTAACTCCGTGGAGCTGCCGTTGAGGGAGAGGTTCGTCAGACTATCACGCGCATTGACCCTAAACATATGGAAATTCGTTACAAATCAATGCGCAAGCGACTGATCCCAGAGATATCGATCGAGAGAGCGACGGGAGCGCGAGATAACACGAAAGCGATCAGGGCACACAAATGTACACCGTCCAATTCGAATAATGCGGGAAAACTTTGCGCATGCACATTGCATCAAATGGTGCACGACTGACAGAGCAGCAGCCAGCGGAATTTCAACTTGAAAATCTTCCGGTTTGTCAAAAAAAGATGATAGATGGCGCTCACATGCCGTCAGGCTGCCGGGAACCAGAAGTCATGGTAGCATAAAGATGCGACGAGACCTGGCTGTCGCCGTCACTGAACACACACAAACACCAACATGACAAAACATGAGAACAATATTAGTGACGTGTAAGTAGCTCACCTTGCCGAAGAGGCGGGCGACGGCGACGCGGCACTTCTGCCACGGTTCGCGTCCGTAGCCGTAGTCGGCGAGGCAGAACGACTCCCACCCCTACAAATTTTCGCGTTACGCATGCAATGTGCAAGTGTGCTAAAAAAGAATGAGCACATACCCTCCATGAACATATGCATTTGATACACACTAGCTACACCTCCACACGGAAATACCGGGAATAAAGTTACCTGGCGTCAGGCTTGATTCTCACCTCTGCTGGTCCGAGTTTCGCTTCGGCGACGAGACCGCCAGCGAACGCCTCCGACCGCGCTTCTGGGTGTAAGGGGTGAAGAAACCGCGGGCGACTAGCTCATCTTCGATCGTGTCGTGTAGAATCCTGAACGGTCCATCGGGCGGTGCTTCTCCTGCAGTCAATGTGATTAGCACAGAACACGAAAGCCGATAACAGGGCATTGCTCACCCCGAAGGCTGAGAAGAACGCTGTTGTGAAACTTCGGCACACCGGGCACCGCTTGATCGATCGGGGAGACACTTCCATTCAGGACAGACACGACGAATTTGAGAAGCAAACAAGCACTCACCAACTGAACATTCATAAATCAATACACATCAAATTATAATATTATATACAAGTAGTAAATCATCACACGCACACTTTGCATGTCCTCCTGTCTGCCGGCTCTCTGCACCTCGTCGGTGCACTCGAGAAGACTGTCTCCAGCTCCCTTGGCTTCTTGATAAGTGGTCCAGTCACTGTATAGATACCATATGGCAAACGGCATCTTCCCGAATGCCACTACGCAACCGTCTGAAAAAAGTGCTTGATATAGCAAATCTTTCTGATCTGTCTCTGAACGTGAAAGCATATTTAAAAAAAACGCTTCGAAAGGGTAATCGATAATCATGATTCATAAAGGCAGAATGCATCGATACATGACTCATAAACGCAGAATGCACCAAACAACTTTTTTTGATAAGAAAACCTTCTATGTAACTCACCAACAGCATAAAATATTTTACTTCATGCTATCATCATATCGAAACCATTCATTACAAAATTTATCAAATTTAGCGTGCCAGTCCGACACTGTGTATAAAACTGAACAAAAAACTGTATTACTCACCTCCAGAGTAGTCCACGCCATTTGATGCACAGCCCAGAACATCGGCGAGGTAGAGAAGAGCCACTGGAGCTGCAGCGTGATGAACATCTCTCAGAGCTGTCTTCCACGCCTGTACAGTGAAGACATTAAAAGAGGTTCAAATATGAACAATAGTTTCGAAACGACTGATAACTGACTGTTTTCTTCTCGTTTTTACACAACATATTCCCCTACACCCGGATCCGCTCACCGTGATCATGCTGGAGGAGGGGCCATCCTGGTTGTCGAACCACTCCAATGTGGCAGCTACGACTTCTCGACCGGGTGGGCGTGAGAGAATCGGCAAGGCCAGCAAGAAGTCGAGCAGCATCTGGAAAGAGAACATTTGGTACAATTCACGACTAGAAACTAAGTGAACAATGCGCATAGGCCAACGGACAGTCAGTATGAAACACATCCTATCCTACATCATAACCTCACCTCATAATTTACAAAAAAAGAAGAATAGCAATTTGAACCAACTCAGTGCTCACCTTCGAACTGAGCTTTTTGATGAACTTCTTTTCGTTGAATAGCTTGCACGGGTCTCTCTTCTGACACACCAGCTCCATCATGTTGAAGATACACCTGAATACAGACAAATAAATAGTTTATCAGTTTCTAATGTTTCATACTTGGCCGATTCAGCTTCTTCTTCCCATTTCGGGAGGCCACCGTCAGCCACCAGCACCTGCTGCCATAGATCGACGACAGTGTCGAATGGGAGCTGAGCCCCAATGGCAGCCAAACAAGCCGCCCTGAAACAAATACACGACTATACTATTCGTACAAAAACCGGTTAAAGTGCGCTAAAATAGTGCCCGTAGCACCCCGCCAAAGGGCTTTAGAAACTGTGTAATCCAGTTTGCCTTCTTAAAGTAAGTCGCATGAAGCGTAGACAATGATCAGCCCCACACTCACTTGGTCTGCTCGATCGCGTCGAGACCGAGAACGACGAGGGGCGCCGCGTCGGCCACGCAGAGACCATGGAGAAGGCGCGACATCGCCAACAGCCGCGCTCCGTCCGTCTCGAGCTTGATCGCCGTGCGAACGTGCTTGGCCCACATTGCAGGCGAGCCTGAACGAAAACGCACAGATGAAAACGAAACGACAGGAAAATGAGAGATAGAGCAGTAGCAAAATACGGTATTCAAGAGTGGCAACAACTCACAATCTTTGAACTGCTCAAGGCGTGCAGCCAGCGCCGTCGGCAGAGCAGTCTTCGGATCGCGAAGAGCCGAGTGGAGATGTTGCAGTGTGGCGTAGAGCACGCTGTCGAACGTCTCGGCCGGATCCATCTTCTCCTTTGGTTTGACGGGGTCAAATAGGAACACTGCAACAGCAACATGATCAGTACTTCATAAGTGAGACTCTGACCGGTTCCTTCGGTAAACCCAGCGGCAGCACAACGTACGACAAAAAAGAATTATGAACTCACGACATGTGCGCAGGAACTCGGCTTGATGTGGCGGATCCATAGAGACGAAGGGGAAAGGTTTTGCGACCAAAGGAACCCCTTTTGAGCAAGCAAGTGCAGCCTGGAAGTAAACAATATAACATCATTCATCCATCAATAACACAACGAAAACACCAGAACGACACTACGTACCTTTACGAAATCTTGCGAAAAATCCCTTGAAATAGCTTCATAAGTCCTGATGGTGGTTTCATTGAAACGACGGATGAACTGACTGAAACATAAAATTGTGACTAAAACATGTTTGGAAAGCAGAATGCAATCAATGCGTACAGTGCGTACCTGGTGATCGGAGCTGTGACCGCGCTCGGGTCTGGCTGATTGTCTGCTTTGCCTCGCTCTCGTTTACGACTCATCTGAAAACACTAACACCATTAGTATAATACATGAATAATTGTAGGTTCATAATGCGACCAAGGGATAAAAAAGACAATGGCGTCAGAGGATAGACATCACGTGCGATTTAGATACAACATAGCAACGTTACAAAAGCATACAAAAATCAACGTTACAATCGGCGAATTAAAAAGCAATGGGCAATACGCAATACCACACACATTTCGGCTTGAACCTACAATGAGAACGCAAATAAGTCAGACAAAACCCACTACCACGCGGCAAATATATAATGTGTTCCCTTTTCTGACCGACTCAGACAGTTCTCGGAACCCGTCCATGCCAATGCGTCAAATGACCAATGGCACGTTTGTACGCGATTCACATAGTTAAAAATAGAAAAAAAAGATAACTCACACCATCCTCATTTGTCGGTCAAAAAAGGGAACACATTATATATAATGTAAACGACAATTTAATAAAAATGAAATTCATTTGAACTTCAAATGAATCAGATGTCCATATTCTGTAGAAAATAACTCTGTCTCGGAGTATCTTAATGATGCGGCGGCTCACGGAGTGTCCTCAATTTTCTTCGTCGTATTTCTTGAAGAAGGCGATAGGCATAGAAGAGCTAGCGCTCGTCCTGCACCACCTGAAAACAGATAGTCTGAAGAGTACTCGGAAGCAAACGAACCTTTACGCACCCGACTTCTTGCCCTAGAAACAAATTTGCATCATCATCAAGGTTCCTCGATTCTCACACAAAATCGATTCAATCCTTAACAAGTCCCCCTCCTCACTCACGCGCTTCGCACGCGGGACATGGTGTCGACGATGAAGTGGTCGAGCGACTTGCTGCCGTACGCCTTGACCAGCGGGTGCGGGGTGTGCTGCAAGGGAAACTTGATGGTACGAAGACACGAGTAGTGATATACTGATGACACATTTCACTCTTATCAATGAGAGTGGTCAAAAATTGGAACGCCAACTCAAAACGCCTTCAGAGAGATCTCAGCGAGACATCAGCAGTTCTCAGCGAGAATGGGCCATTCACAGTGATAGAAAACACAATAAATACGCACGCCTATTTTGGATTTGGTTTTGAAAATTATTTTGAAACATAAACTGTGCGGTATTTGATAATACAACCACACACTATTTGTGCTTCATTAAAAGTAGCAAAACAGATCGCGAAAACGGCACACGTCTCTTTTGCCACTGCGCCACAAGGTCAGTTGGGAGAGCGCGCGCAGAGGCCACTCTCATTTCCGATAGACTGCCGAATGCGTGTGAATGGCAAACCTCAAACAGGGGCTAGCAAACTGAGAAGCGCGCGAGCGGTGGGGATGGCGTACTAAAGATGTCAAAGAGGACAGAGCTTCCTGGCTGTTTGTAGACACATTTAACACTCTATAGACACATACAGTACAATAACGACTCACGGGGCTGATGGAGACGCAGGTGACAGGGAGCGAGTGTCCGTAGAGTGAGAGGAAGAACTTGAGCGAGTCGAGGAAGTACACGGCGGCTGTCGAGTCAAGCAAACTCACCACGACCAACTTGCCTGCAAACAATACATGGAATAAAACAGTTTCAAGCATTGCCAAAATTAGAAGTCAGAAGACAGAAGAACACATTTCTTATTCGCGTTTCATAAACTCTGGATTGGAATACTACTCTCTACTCATACCCTATTATGAAAGGAACATGATAACACGAAACATACAAACCTGGCAACATACATACTTTACACAGCTGACCACACACTGTCTGCCCACTCACACCCACTCACCATTGGGTCTGATGGCTAGGGAGAGGGCGTCGTCGCTGAGCTGCAGCTGGCGAGTCTCGCGCACCGTCACACGCTTCCTGCAATGTGAGAGGGGGATAGAAAAAGCAAGGTACTTCAGTCTATCACAACCATTCGCATACACATTCACAATCTACACACACACAATTTTCTAACTCACCCTGAAAACACATGTTTCACATATCACTTATGCGGCAAACACATTGCACAATAACAATAAATGAAATGTTCTCATACCAAACTTTAAAAAAAAACTAAGCTATATGAAAAATTCCGCCCACTCACTTTCCGAGGTCCTGCTTGAGCTCGTAGTTCCAGAACTTGAGTTTCTTGCCCGCCGACGCCGTAACAAAGCCCTTGCCGTCGGGGAGGGCGGCCATCGACCAGATGCCTGCAGATATCGTCATTCATATCTCTGCTCCTTCTCAAACTACCTCTCTGCCTCTCTACCTTTCCTTTCTTTCTCTCTCTTCCCCCCTCCTCACCACCCTCTCTCTTTCCCCTTTCTTTCTCTCCCTTCCCATCTACACCCTCCTCTCTGCTCTATGTTCTCTTTCTCCCCCTCCTCTCCTCTCTCTCTCTCTCTTTCCTCCTCACCTCCCTCATGTGCCCCTTGTACCGTCTCCAGCAGCTCACACGTCGCCGTCTCCCACACGTGCAGCTCTCCGTTCTGCACACAATCGTTTACAGAATATAACAAACACGATTTATATAATACTCAAATTGAATTATAGACTACACCTAATTCTTTTTTCACCCGTTCACCGTTCACACACATAAGCGTAAACAAAAAAAAACTCCAAGCAATCTTCGCAATTTGCAAATCGGCTGTTCGGTTCATTTCATAAACTGATCATAAATCTTGCTTTTTCTAGCGAACAAAAATATCCGAACAATAAAAATGATGAAAACGATACGCACCACCGAATCCACTAATTCAATAGCCTACTCTCGCCCACAAGCTAAGCTAGGCACACCTAGAACACAACCCCCACCGGCCCACCTGTGTGGCCGCGATGAGATGCGCGTCTCCGGTGGCGAACAGCACTCCCGTCACGTGTTTCATCGCCTCGTCCTTGAGCGTGTTCACCGGGCGCAGCGAGTGCGCGTTCCACAACATCACCTGCAATGCCACACCCATGTCATGTCATCACCACTGCCTCGTCGGCTCACTCGCATACGTTTCACTCTGCAATCTCCTTCACACAAAGACTTTACACTTTAATAAGCACTCCTCGCTTCCACTAAACTTCTAACCCGCAGCAAGTCTGTCCGTACCTGCTCGATATCTGCCACAAATCCACAGTGGCCGTGTTCTTGGCGAGGTGCAGGCTCAGCAGCTCAGCTTGCTCGCAATCCCGTTCTTGTATCCCATTCGCAATCCCATTCATCTCAGAGAACAGCTGCAACACCCAGACGTAACATTTTGCGTGCAATACGTTTCACAAAATACTGATAATAAACAACGCCGTCAAGTTACAATCAGCCACGAAACGATGTGTGTGTGTGTGTGTTTTTTAATATGTTTCATCCATCCAACATTCATTATTCATTTAAATAAGACTTCGTTTGAAGCCACCATATGTATCCACGCCACCCAGCCTGTACTCGTGCACGTCTCCGTCGAGCCTTGTCTGATGTGAGGCGCGAAGTCTGCCCACTTTGTCTTGGCGGCGTGGCGGAAGTCGCACCGTCACATCCCGGGCCACGTCAGCCTCGGAGGAAGCAGCCTCCGAACTGCAATGAGAAAAGGAAGCTCACACACCAACTATATGCTTCAGCCATTGCATAAACTATCGCTCACCATCTCCTCCATGTAACATGTAATCATCGCCCTTCCACACTACATATCGAAGTTTCAACGGACAACAGACATAATACAAAAAGGCGCGACAATGATGCCTCGATCATTATCGCAGAAACCAAGCTTATCATCCTCATGCTATCACGGCTCTGGGTATCTCCCGTCTCTTCCGCCCCCCCCCCCCCTACCTTCTCCCTCTCCATCTCCTCCTTCCCCTGCAGCACAATGATCTCCTCGGTCAGCTCCCACGCCCGCAGCGACTTGTCGTGCGAGGCAGACAGCTGCAAATGCCAACTGTCAATACCATCCACAATACGTTGCATGTAAGAATCATTGTCATGTGTAATTTGGAAACAGCAATTACTTGAGAAGCTATGAATGAGCTAAAGTATAAATCCAGAAACCAACAACAACGCACGATCTTGTGGTTCTGCGCGAGGCAGCGTACCTCGGCCGAGTTTCCAGAGCCTGCAGCTCCAGAGCCTGCACCTTTTCCAACTTCACCGGGTCCGATCCCACTGGAGAATCTGTAAAACAACAATGTGCAATCCGTGAGAAAATACGTTTCAATGTAATGTGATCACAATAGACTAAATGCTTATGACCATTCTTCACATGCGTAAGTTACTAAGTAAGAAACAAGAACATGAATTTACATGGCACAGCATGGACCACGAACCATGAGCATTATCACAGCACTATAATAGCATGATCTGACGAACTCATATTGAAGGCGCACATAGTTCAACTTATCGATAAGCATTTTTACGCGAGGTTTGTGAGCAGGTCAAAAATTAACTAGCTTCGCATGTGCACGATTTGGTAAGGTAAGATTGTGAGTAACGATTAATCGCCATTCTTTCGCCCTTTCTTTTTGTTTCGTGTTGTTATGACTAAAGCAATGATGAAGTTCTTACAGCAAATGATGCGATAAACGATTGGTTACTTCGAAGCTATCACTTAATCGATAACTGAATGTTCATATATGTCGTCTAATACCGGCTCTGATTCTGTAAGTAAATACTTTGAATACTTTGAATACCGCCTACACACTACCCACCTGATCGCGTATCGATTAAATGTCGCTCCGCGTTCTGAAAGAGTAGGAACGCAACTTTCAACATGGACGAGTGAAGATATACGTTTCAATTCACAATACAATGCTCACCTGGCGGGCAACCATCTTCCTCCTCCCTCTTCCTTCTCTCGCACCCGCCTCCTCTTCCTCCGGAGTGTGCAACTTGAATACGGCGCTTGTCCGGTATGACTTTACGATTTTGCATGTTATTGCGGCGAGCTCACTCAGTGCGAGAATGGAACAAAGTTGTGAAGAATGTTTCACAACACTCCAGTGTGCCATCACATCTACGATTTGGCCATTTCTGCACTGCAAACGCAAAATTTGTCCGAGTGTCTGAGACTTGATGAATACGAAGGCCAATTTCAGAAGGTAACAACCCCAGCCGCGGCCAATTCGCGGCAGATTCGGTGTGCGCTGCACTAACGCCACACAGCCAGGTGAAGCATCTGTGCCGGCAACAGAGTCAAGGCGGCATAGAGAGTGCGGCGTCGCGTCGCGCAGGCCCAAGCTCATGCCACCGCGACCTGCGACTGCCAGCCACCGCCGCGACTGCTGCCAAAGAGTTGTTTGTTATTTTCATTGGAAAAAAAACAACAACAACAACATGTAAAGTTGTTACTTAAAAAAACTGCGCCATTCAAGTTTCAAATTAGAACCGCCACTCTCTTGCCGCGATAATCGGACGAATAGCTGCTCGTCACGCAATACGCATTATTTTGAAAACATAACAAGCATCATGGCTTGTCTCATATAACTCATATCAATGTCATGGTGAATTGCAATCAATACTCAAGATTCTCAAGAAAGAGCAATTTCGGTGGCGCGGAATGCTAGTGTGAAAGATATCGTGAAAGATCAAACGTATCGTGAAACGCAATGAAACGTACCTCGAGCATTCGCTGCTCTGTGGTGAGCTCCACGTTGGGGCACTCGTCGCACACGCGAACCTGCAGCAAGTGAGACGTATACGGGGAACGTACAAGCGACGAGTGAAACGTACTACGTACCTGGTACATCTGGAACCGGCCCATGCCCATCTGCTCGGTGCGCATCTCGTGTCTGCAGTTGCACTGCCAGGTGCCCGACGTCGGACTGTACACCGCCTTCTTGCGACGCACCTAAACACAGATGGGTCCTACCGAGAAAGCATACAAATACATACCTCGACAAAGTCTCCATTATACACCTCCTCGAGTGGCGTAGAGGTCAACGACAACGTCAGCTCCCTAGAATGGTAATTGTAAGTGATATAAATGCTTATAATATAAAACAAAACGCTCACTCTGGGGCACCGCGCACCCGTCCCTGTCTCCGTAGCCGCCGCCACCGAAGAAGTCTCCGAAGAACGAGCTGAACGGGTCGTGCCCGCCGCCGCCACCTCAAAAGAGCAATCAATCAATATGCATGAAAATCATCCATCTGAACAACCTTTTACACAAAAAGCTTCAATGCAAGTCAAACTGCAAATCGCAAATACTCACCTCCTCCCATCTTCTGCACTCCTTCCTCGCCATGCCTGTCGTACGTGGCGCGCTTATCCTTGTCAGACAACACCTGAACACATCATTGACGTAAACAAGCACACATTGGTAAATATTACAGCACACATTGGTAAATATTATATTAAAGTACAGTACCTCGTAGGCGGCTCCGAGATCCTGGAACTTCTCGTTGGAGATCGGGTCATCGCAGTTCTTATCAGGGTGCAGCTCCTGTGAAGATTTGCTATTTTCTATACCTTCACAGCATCTTTACCTTTGCGAGTTTCCTGTAAGCCTTCTTGATCTGGTTGGCGTTGGCGTTGCGCGGCACGCCGAGGATCTTATAGAAATCTCGGCCGGCCTCGGCCAGCGCGAGCTGTCACAAGCAGTAGCGTCCATGCTAACTGCACGACAGCTGTAATGAAATGACATGAAAAGACACAAAGTAATTATGAAAATAATTTTGATCTTTCAACAATACAAATCCGTACGCAATACGCAATAAACGAATTAGAATGTACTGCGCCGACACGTGGCACCATCAGAATGATTCACACAACAACTTTTTTAAATGCAAACTGATATGAAAGCGCACCTTTCTCCCATTGCGATCTCGCCTGGCCGGCGACGACCTGCGACCCGCCCCGCACGGCGTCCGGTCCAGAACAAGTGACACCGCGATGCAGCAAAACACTATTAAACATCACAAACATCATAAGGTGCTATCGTGATCTGAGGGATACCGCATTGATTCCCGCTAGTCAAGGCACTTTGGGTCGGCGATGCCCGGGGTCTCAAATTGCGCGATTTCGGTCCAGAGTGAATTGGGGGTCCTAAAATGAGTTTTAGGACTCGTTTCAAGTCGGTCCTAGAAATGTTGAAGATTTCTCACGATAAAATACTTAACTTTTTTCAAACATTCACATCTCAGCTGAAACTTTGTTAAATAAGCTGAAACTTTGGATTCTGACATAGTTTAGGTCAAGGAACACAATGGTGAGTTTGGAGAAGGTCCATCTAATGCTGGGGACCATCTCCTAGTTCACACGACATATCTCAGTTCGAATAATTCTGATTGAGCTGAAACTTGGCAGGAATACGTTTTCGACACTCCTAAACAATATGTGATGGTTTACAACATTGGCTTTGTGCTGGGGACCACTACAGGAATGCTGGGGACCACTACTTTTCGCTTTCCTACTGCTCTATTGGATGCGGTGAGTTAACAAAGTGAGTAAAAAACGTAGGAAACACTCGAAAGACTCAAGTTACCATATATGCAGGTCTGCAACTACTGCACTGGAATTCCGGCCAGCAAGCTACTTCCACTGAATCCACAGCTATGGCGTGAGTGAGAATCAATATAATCACACTCAATATTGTTTCTATAACTCGTTTCCTATCAAGATTCAACCAGAGAGAGTCGCTGCCCTCAACCTGTAGTCCCTACTGCCATGCCAGACAGTGCGGCTGCGAAGCAGCCTATACATGAGTGTGAACAGTGCAGTGTGACTAGATACGATTCTATTAGACTATAAACACATCACAAATCACTCCCTTTCCTTTCCTCATTCCTTCCTTCTCTGTTTGTCACACTACGGACCACTCCGGCTGGAGAGACTGTGTATCTCGTGATATGGGCTGTCAGTGAATCCGGAACGCTTATCCACAGTAGTCAATCGGTTTTCTGGACTGACAATCACTCATTCATCCCATTTCCAATCTCTCTCCGATCCCTCTCTCTCCCTCAACCCATCTGACCAGCCACACTTGTCCAGATCTGCTTTCTGGCTCTACCCTGTCACCAACTGAATCCACAGCTATGGCGTGAGTGAGAATCAATATAAACACACTCAATATTGTTTCTATAACTCGTTTCCTATCAAGATTCAACCAGAGAGAGTCGCTGCCCTCAACCTGTAGTCCCTACTGCCATGCCAGACAGTGCGGCTGCGAAGCAGCCTATACATGAGTGTGAACAGTGCAGTGTGACTAGATACGATTCTATTAGACTATAAACGCATCACAAATCACTCCCTTTCCTTTCCTCATTCCTTCCTTCTCTGTTTGTCACACTACGGACCACTCCGGCTGGAGAGACTGTGTATCTCGTGATATGGGCTGTCAGTGAATCCGGAACGCTTATCCACAGTAGTCAATCGGTTTTCTGGACTGACAATCACTCATTCATCCCATTTCCAATCTCTCTCCGATCCCTCTCTCTCCCTCAACCCATCTGACCAGCCACACTTGTCCAGATCTGCTTTCTGGCTCTACCCTGTCACCAACTGAATCCACAGCTATGGCGTGAGTGAGAATCAATATAAACACACTCAATATTGTTTCTATAACTCGTTTCCTATCAAGATTCAACCAGAGAGAGTCGCTGCCCTCAACCTGTAGTCCCTACTGCCATGCCAGACAGTGCGGCTGCGAAGCAGCCTATACATGAGTGTGAACAGTGCAGTGTGACTAGATACGATTCTATTAGACTATAAACACATCACAAATCACTCCCTTTCCTTTCCTCATTCCTTCCTTCTCTGTTTGTCACACTACGGACCACCCCGGCGAACGATCCCTCTCTCCCCTGAACCCTTTCTCCACCCGGCGATGCCTGAAGCATCGGCACTCTTTGATGATTTGAATCCTAATTATAGTCATGCTAATTATAGCTAGCCATGTTAAAAGTATATATATATATGTATTACAAGACATGGAATGCATGTCCTCATACAGTTGCTTGTTTTCCACTTTTGTTAATCTTTAACGTTTCCTGTCTAGCTGCATTCACATTTACGATTTTACAGATGCAACATTTATGGGACGCTCTGCAACAGCAGCAAGCGATTGCCAGGATACCACCTCCACCTCTCCCCAACTACGCTACTTTCATGACAACTTTTTCTCTAAGAACCTTTTACTTCCGCATTAGGGATATGAGCGCCGCAGAGATTTTCACACAGTTCGGTGTATACGGTAAGCGAGCAATGGTTTCCTAGCTATATCTTCTCCGTTGTAGGCCTAATTCACAGAACGAAGACCTGCAGTCGTTGCAACAGACAGATGCGTCTTCAAAAACACAATCAGAGGTTAGTTAAAACATGGTTTCTCGTTTGATCTCTTTTTTCAGTTATCGTTGGGCATGCACAGTAAGGCCGATAACCTGCGGAGGGCCGACTAGGATTACAGCCGGTCTCTACGCTGGAACTATTTTTTCAATCGTCAACGGAGATATGCACGGAAAATTTCTGCTGAACAGCTACCTTTTCCTCGAGATGATGGGTAACGTTACAACGCGAGCACAAACGATCGGAGTGTGCACGGATACGGTAACGAGATGGGACCACCACATGAGAGAACTCATGAAACGCTACTTCGACGACGTAAGGGCTCCGCAAAAATAAAAACATGTGAGATCTCCTTTTTCAGAAAAAGCTCGGGCCGAATTCGCGCATGGGTGGACCTGGTACTTTGGTACAGATTGATGAGACCAATATCGTTCATAGGAGATACAGCAGGGGAATGTAAGTCATAGCGAAACTGTGGAGGATAGCAATCTGTCGCTTAGGGGGGACTGGATCGTTGGAGGAGTTCAGGAACCGGCGGCAGCAGGAGCGCGGCCTATGGTGTTCATTGAGATTGTTCTTGCGCGAGACGCCGCTACTGTAGAACAGCTGATACATAGAACAAGGATATGTGAAGACTGGCGGCACTATCCATACAGGTAAGCGGTTGGTATCATAGAGACGTGATTATAAACCGTTTATAGACATGTGGCGCGCGTACGACAACCTGAGACAGCTACAGTACGACCACCACACTGTCTTTTCCTAGCACACTACGGTAAGAAGTATATTGTTACCGCCTTCCGCACCACATATTCATAGGACTCCTTAACGGAACGAAAGTGTGTCCGGAGCAGAACTGTCAGCAACAAATGACCATTCAAAAGAACGGAAGAACGTGAGTGTGGGGAACGATGCTGGAGATTATGTGACCGGTTCATTTGTTGATTTATTATAGGTGGAGATGGGAGTGTCCGTGTGGACAAAGAGCCGGAGTTCTGGGAGGGACCTTTTTCCGAGAACACACCGCATTCAAGTCTCTGAAGAAGATACTGCTCAACTCGCACGCCTTTTTTCATCACCTGGGTGATATGAAGACGAGAGCAAGGAATCTGGGAGTGGGTGAGAATGAAATTTGCAAATGGGATTGCGCGATCAGGGAAATGATCCGCTACCACTACGAGGAGGTAAGTTTCATAGGTTATTACGACAATCAATGATCACTACAGGTGAAAGGACGATTGGGCGGACCGGGAACGACGGTGGAAGTGGATGATGTGCGCATTGTCAAAAGAAAACACAACAAGGGAAGGTGAGAGGCAGGGAAACAGACAAGGCTTTGTCGTATCACTAATCATATGTATGCCAGGATTGTTCGGAAAGACTGGATGGTTCTCGGTGTGGAGGTTCCGGATGTGACGAATCCAGCCGCAAAGCCGAAGCCGTTTCTCGAAATCATTCCTCGACGTGATCCGGCGGAAATCGAGCGGATCGTATTGGAGCACGTGCAACCGGGTGGCCAAATAAACACAGGTGAAACTAGACAAATGAGTGACTCGAATTGTAGACTTTTATACATACTGCATTTTTTTAGACACATACGTAGCGTATCAGAATCTACCCGGGCATGGATTCGTTCATGGGATTCTGAATCGCCGCGCCAACTTTGTCGATCCAGTGACTGGTGTCCACACACAGAGGGAGTGCGGGATGTGGTAAGTTGATAACACAGTTGATAACACGTCTCTTACAACAATGTCCGTACTCGGTGAAATTGTTGATTTTAAGGAGTTACATCAAGAGGTACGTTCGAAGGACGCGTGGAGTGCGAGGAGACCGGGACAAATTCGGCAATCACTACTATGAGGCCATGTGGATGTACGAGCTGGGGGGAGATAATCCCATGTTGCGGTTTTGGAATTTTGTGAAGGATTATCACCCGTGCACATAACACATTCTCTCGCACATTGCGTTATTATTTCCAATAATTGTACATAAGCTACATAAGTTTATTTTGAATAAATGCAATTTTCATGAAATACGATCGTACACAATCATGGAATAAAATATCAAAATTCGAACAACAGAAAGAACACCAAAAAATGAACACCAGAATTCACGCCACGTCGTATCTAAAGAACACTTCGCACCAGTACTTAGTCATCTTGTTGCTTGTTGCGCTTTCTTGCTTCCAGGCCGCCTCATAGTAGTGGTAGCGCCAGTTGTCCCCGCGAACGCCGTTCTTCTTATGCTGCCTTCTCTTAATTCCTCCCCTAAACAACAAAATGAGATCCCTCTTACATAAATGCTCGCTCACCAGGTTCCCTCGATTTGGTTGGTGTGGTATCCGGTGTCCGGGTCGACGAGCGCTCGGCTGTGGTTCACTGTCTGATGTTCCACGCCGAGGGACGGGATGCCGTTGTACGCAGCCCAGCTGTCTAAAAAACAAATGTTCAAATACCTACAATCTATCAACTTTCAAGCACCTATTAATTAGATACTACTCACCGGTGCGGACGGTTCCACCCGGCTGTACATGCGCTCCCACGAGAGGTATGAGAGTGTTGGCCGAGCGATCAGTGAAAGTTTCGAGGAAAATTCGTCCCGAATTTTCCTCGACCCCTCCTACCAGCCAATCAGGACGCACACGCCTGAAAGGACAATTCACTAGAAACACGCTACACGCAGTTATATTTGAGTGCTCACCTTCCCTGTCCGTTGGTTCGCTTCGTGACTTTGGACTCGTCCACTTGGACAACAGTGCCCGGCCCATACGATCGTTGAGCTCAATCTCGTTCAGCTCCCGCAGCCAAAGATCCCATTGACAGATTGTGTTTTTCTGCACACCAATATCGAAAGCTCTCTGGCAGACCGTGCCCATATCGTTCAGGTAGAGATACGACGCCAAAAAGAATTGGCGACGCTTGGCGATGGTCGAGAACAGCGATCCCACCGCTCTGCCAATTCGCATGCGCTTGCCCCCGCCCTTCTTGACACAGTCGCGGCGCTGGCAAACAAATCGCCTCGCGCCGCTCTTTTCCAGGTTCATGGGTAGCTGACAACGAGGGCAGTCGTGTCCAGAGCAGAGCAAACCTGATTGAAGGAACAGTCCGTTTTTTTTCAAAAAAACATATTCTTAAATGACTATTCCGGACCAAAACTAACCCCCTAATTTTATTGTATTTACGGAAGCACCTTTAAAAAGAAACAGTGTAAGAAACATACCTTTTTGGAAACCCGTTTTCTAACTTTAACAAATACGAAATTCATGAATACGTGGGCTATCCGAAAATGTAATAAAACAAAGGTGCTAGTTTTCGTCTGGAGTGGCCCTTTAAAGAAAAGCTCGTCTCTCCAATAATCGTACCTCTGTCGGAGAGCCAGTCGTCAAATTTTTTGTCATCCATCTGCTGCAGATCATTCCAGCCGTTCGAGAGGGAAAAGTGCTTCAAAGAACTTTGAAGCAGGCGCAGCTTCACCATGCGAGAGTCCATTTCTAAATTAGAAAAAAAACTATTCCAAAAAATATTAAAAAAAAAACAACATATAAAAACAGCAATCAGATACAGCTTCTGATTGGAAGCAAAATCAGCAGTTTCATATGGAGCCGAAAACGCTGGACCGGGAGGAAAAAACTCGAAAAACCGAAATTGTAGACATTTCGGTCCTCACTTTATTGTTTATTTTTGTTTTGAGATTGTCAGTACAGAAAAGCGATGCGATTGACTGTGGATAAGCGTTCCGGATTCACTGCCAGCCCATATCACGAGATACACAGTCTCTCCAGCCGAGATGGTCCCTAGTGTGACAAACAGAGAGGGACTGAGGATAGGAAAGGAAAAGAAGGGGAGTGATCTGTGACGTGTTTTTCAGTCTATTATAAACGAATCCAGTCACACTGCACTGTTCACACTCATATATAGGCTGCTTCGCAGCCGCTCTGCCTGGAATGCCAGTAGGGACTACAGGTCGGAGGCAGCAACTCTCTCTGATTGAATCTTGATAGGAAACGAGTTATAGAAACAATATTGAGTGTGTTTATATTGATATTCACTCACGCCATAGCTGTGGATTCAGTTGGTGACAGGGTAGAGCCAGAAAGCAGATCTGGACAAGTGTGGCTGGTCAGATGGGTTGAGGGAGAGAGAGGGATCGGAGAGAGATTGGAAATGGGATGAATGAGTGATTGTCAGTCCAGAAAACCGATTGACTACTGTGGATAAGCGTTCCGGATTCACTGACAGCCCATATCACGAGATACACAGTCTCTCCAGCCGGAGTGGTCCGTAGTGTGACAAACAGAGAAGGAAGGAATGAGGAAAGAAAAGGGAGTGATTTGTGTTTATAGTCTAATAGAATCGTATCTAGTCACACTGCACTGTTCACACTCATGTATAGGCTGCTTCGCAGCCGCACTGTCTGGCATGGCAGTAGGGACTACAGGTTGAGGGCAGCGACTCTCTCTGGTTGAATCTTGATAGGAAACGAGTTATAGAAACAATATTGAGTGTGTTTATATTGATTCTCACTCACGCCATAGCTGTGGATTCAGTTGGTGACAGGGTAGAGCCAGAAAGCAGATCTGGACAAGTGTGGCTGGTCAGATGGGTTGAGGGAGAGAGAGGGATCGGAGAGAGATTGGAAATGGGATGAATGAGTGATTGTCAGTCCAGAAAACCGATTGACTACTGTGGATAAGCGTTCCGGATTCACTGACAGCCCATATCACGAGATACACAGTCTCTTCAGCCGGAGTGGTCCGTAGTGTGACAAACAGAGAAGGAAGGAATGAGGAAAGGAAAGGGAGTGATTTGTGTTTATAGTCTAATAGAATCGTATCTAGTCACACTGCACTGTTCACACTCATGTATAGGCTGCTTCGCAGCCGCACTGTCTGGCATGGCAGTAGGGACTACAGGTCGAGGGCAGCGACTCTCTCTGGTTGAATCTTGATAGGAAACGAGTTATAGAAACAATATTGAGTGTGTTTATATTGATTCTCACTCACGCCATAGCTGTGGATTCAGTGGAAGTAGCTTGCTGGCCGGAATTCCAGTGCAGTAGTTGCAGACCTGCATATATGGTAACTTGAGTCTTTCGAGTGTTTCCTACGTTTTTTACTCACTTTGTTAACTCACCGCATCCAATAGAGCAGTAGGAAAGCGAAAACGTAGTAGTGGTCCCCAGCATTCCTGTAGTGGTCCCCAGCACAAAGCCAATGTTGTAAACCATCACATATTGTTTAGGAGTGTCGAAAACGTATTCCTGCCAAGTTTCAGCTCAATCAGAATTATTCGAACTGAGATATGTCGTGTGAACTAGGAGATGGTCCCCAGCATTAGATGGACCTTCTCCAAACTCACCATTGTGTTCCTTGACCTAAACTATGTCAGAATCCAAAGTTTCAGCTTATTTAACAAAGTTTCAGCTGAGATGTGAATGTTTGAAAAAAGTTAAGTATTTTATCGTGAGAAATCTTCAACATTTCTAGGACCGACTTGAAACGAGTCCTAAAACTCATTTTAGGACCCCCAAGTCACTCTGGACCGAAATCGCGCAATTTGAGACCCCAGGCATCGCCGACCCAAAGTGCCTTGACTAGCGGGAATCAGTTCGCTACCCCTCAGATCACGATAGCACCCATCATAATTT